>NSJW01000209.1:600000-1040294 GCA_019955255.1 Castanospermum australe
TGTTTGTTTAGATATATATTATTCGACTACCTTAGCTCAATGGTAAGTAAATTAAAATATTAACTGGATGAGTTTTATTTATAATGTTAGGAATTTGATTTTGCTAGAAAATGGATTATACTTTATAAATAAGAACAACCTCAATTTCTTGAACAAGAATTAATCTTACACTCTTACACTCAAAAAGTTATAAAAAAATACCTCACAAAAACTAAAAATATATATATATTTTGACCCATGTTGGATAGAAAAATAGGAATTTCAATAAAAGAAAGCCTCAACAAGACCAAATAAATAAATAAATAAAAATCTTAAAAAGTGCACAATGTTTGTTAGTTCTAGAGAAATACTTTCATATAAATTTATATTTCTTATTTTTGTATTTTTATCAACTTCAAACTTTATTCTTTAAAATACATCATAAATTTTAGAAATTATTTATTCATTTGTTTATTTTGGCCAAAGTTAGGTTAAAAACTATGATGTCAGTAAAAGAAAGCCACACAAGGTACATTTGTTTGCAAATTGTTCTAGAAAAATTACCTTCTTCTGCATATGAACTTATAGAACATATTTCCTGTTTGAAGTAATTTATTTTTTTCAGAAAAAAATGAATAAAAATATAAAAAAATAATTTTTGATTAACAAAAGTTTTTTTTTTCTTGATTTGCATTAACAAGGTTTTTTAAAGTGTAAAATAAACTAATCTAGATATACACTCCTTACTCTTATGCCCAAAATCTTCATTTTCGTTGCGGCATTGCTGGTCATCACATTTTCAATTGCGAAAATATTCACATTTATTAGCCTTTATCATTGACGTGCATTACTAATTTACAAGTATGATTAGTTTGAAAGCAAACAAGTAGTTAGTGCTCGTTTAGCCAGCCAAACCATTTTCACAAAATATCTTCTGTAGAAATACAAGTACAAAACCACGGGAAGATTATAATAAAGTCACTAGTCCCTTACAATACAAATATATTTTTAAACCAAAAAAAGTCACTAAGAGTCTGAGAGCGCATTAATGGTAAAAGACTTGAATAATTTATAGCAAGTTATATGTAAATTTGGATAGTTTGCAGAAAATCATACATCCTATATCACCATTATACTAAGAAAAAAACCTATATCAATATTTTCTCTCTATATTTGGCTGTAAGGTAAATGAGACTTGAAGTCATTTTGATGGCAAAGAAGCAGAGGTCGCGCCTGACTCGACTAGTATTGACCAGAGGACATGTACATCTTCGCATGGGCAGGACTTCACATCCTTGTATAGTATGTATATTCCTCTACCTATTGCACAAGAACCGAAAATCAATGGGTACATATCATTCTATATAGAGTGGGGATTTTTTATATGAATAAATCTTGTTCTAGTGATGCAAACAACCAAAATTTGCAGGAAAGACGAGCTTGTGAGCAAGAACAAAAGTAATGTCAACTGCATAATAAAGACACAGTCATATTGTATGGAATGTGTCTAGAATGGAAGATAGAAAGCAAGCTTACGCTTTTTGTGGCTTGAGTGAAGACGATCCCAGAGCTTCTTCAATGGGCAGAGGAGGAGCTGAAGCCATCCCATTTGGTGATGTGCTACGCTCAAGCTATGGTAGGTGAAAGATGGGAAGAAAATGGAGACCCTGTTTAAACAGGGGGTTTGCTCGGAGAATAGTGACTTGCATAGCACTGTTTCTCGTGTAATTTACCAAATTCCTTTTCAGAGCAATCCTGCAAGAAAAACGTGCCTACTCGGTGCCATGCCTTTGTCACACACTTTCCTCCTATGGGGAGGAGCTAAACCCATGACTGTAGAAAGTTTAAAGTAACCATTTCTCAAGGAATTCACGCTTTCAAACTATCCTACTTGCGTATAAACTTGTGTGTGAAGCCAAAGGTTCTTTAATATTCTATAACCACTCGATGTCCACGCACTTGGTTGGTTTTCTTTAAGTGGTAACTACATTGGTTACCTGAAAATTATCTATGATGATGTTGTTGTATACAAGAAACAACATATAACTTTGGTTGCCCGAGGGAAATTAAGCCTCCAAATACATGTGTTCAAAGCCATAAAACTCTTTATGTGTAGTCTCCATCTCCGAGATTTATCCTCTGTACATATAAGATTAATGGATTTAGCTTTTCTAAGTGGATCCTCGTTGTAGAAGATAAAGTGATAAATATTAACAATTAATAAGAATATCTAACAGTTGAGATCATGATAGAATAAATATACATATATAATAAATTATAAAGTTATTAAAATATATTTATTTAATTTTCTCATTCTCTAAAGTAAATCTCTCGTTTTAAAGTTCAAAGAGATATAGTATATATGGTATGAATTCAAAGAGATATAGTAAAATAAATAGAATATGATAAAAACTAGCTAGCGTGGTTGTGATGTTAAATTGTTAGGTGTCTGACTTATTTGGGTTCAATATGCTATGCCATGCTAGACCAACAATTTGAAAGGAAAGTGCCACCATCTAATTAATTTATAGCTGTAAAATCATTATGGCTAATTTATAATTTACTTTCAGTGACCCTTAAAATAAATTATTGTTTTTTAATATTTAAAATAAGATGTATTTAACTATGATGATTCATCGTATTTGAGGATGGGTAATGTTAAATTCTTTTAAATAATAAGCATAAGAATTCTTCTAATACTTAACAAAAAATAATAAATGATAAAATATAAAATATAAAAATTTTAATATTTTGGGGGCTTAAAAATATTTAATATTGTTTTATATTAAATAATTATAATAATTATTAGACTGGAAGATATCTTCTTAAAAATAATATTCTTAATATCTGATAAAGAATATTAAATATCTTATAAATCTGAAATGTAATTGATATTTTCGTAATTCAAATGATTAATTACCAAGCTGATTGTTTGTTCCCAAATTCACTCCCCTATTAATCCCACTGACCTAGCGTATTTACTGCCCAAACTCGGAAGCAGTGTTTCAATTCAACACTTGCCATACTGCGAAATTTAAGAGACGCGATTCTATTCCTCAAGTTCAACCTCTCTTATGCTCTGTGACAAAAAATGACAGAACAATAACATATTAATCCCCATTCTTTAAGGGAGTTGTGTATTGGAAGCTTTTGTCCTGTTTCTATATGCGTCTTCAAGAACTCCATGCATGGTGATCAGAGTATCTGCGTGCTATATTATATATTTCTAGGATTTTATCTCTCAATGTTAAGTAGCTTTTCAGTCTCTTTTTTTTTTTTGGGTCATAGCTTTTCAGTCTCTGTATACTTCTTTTGTCATGTTTCTATAAGCTCAGGGTGCTGATTTCTAGCTGGGCCGAAAATTTGTGGGTTCAAAATGGATATGCGTGGCAATGTTGACTTCTTTTTTTGCTTTGGGTTCTTATTTGGGTTCAAACGAATGTTAAAAGACAGTGTTGACTTCTTGTCATGCCCTGGGTTCTAATTTCGTGTTAGGCCAAAATTTATGGGGTTGAATGACTGCAGATGTCTATATTGACTTCCTTCTATGCTCTAGTTTCGCAGACATCGGATTGTTGTTCTGAGTTCTTTTGTAATTGATGTTCTTATTTTTTTCTCCTGCTGTGATTCTTGTACCATGTTTTGTTTACTTTAATTAATCAATCTAGCATGGCACGCTCTACTGATCGAAATGGTGGAGGAAGCTAGGAAGTATAGACCGATTAGGCATATGGATACAACCCGATACAAAATAATACAATAAATTTTAAAAATTATATAACATGATACGGTTAGAATATAAAATATAAAATTAATATAAAAATATAAATTTTAAAGATATATATAAGATAAGAATATAAATCTTAATACAAATATTTATATTTAAAATATAAATATTACTACATAATCATTTATAATTTAAATCTTATAAAAAAATTTAAAAAATCAATATTTTTCATTCTAGATATAATAAAATATTATTATTTATTTAATTTTTACGATTGCATACTTATATTAGCACAAATTTTAAAAAATAGTGTAAAAAAATTTATGACAATGATTAAAAATATCTTTAAGTATTTGAAAAATGTCAAACATAGGCACAACAATTATTTTGAAGTGTCCGTGCGTCGTAGGAAGGAAGAACAAGAGCTTTTACTATTTGCAATGATCCTTATATGGTAACAAGAGTTGGGTTCTGTTGTTTACTTGATGACAGATCAGGGAATTGCTTCATAATGAAATTCAAAATTTATGCTGCACCTACACGGGAAGAAGAAACTCGTCTCATCTTATTATAAATTGCTTAATTTTGCATGATTCAGCATTTGGGGAAATGATTTTTAAAGAATGGTGATATCTAACAATGATGATGGCTATGGATACATATTTTGTTAATGAAGCTGGAGCGTCATCCATCCTAAGAGTAGAAAAAGGAGTATTGATCCTCGGTTATCTCATTCTGATGATAAGGTGTTAGCTGTTATCACTTATCAACCAAGTATACTACACCTAATGAACTTTGAATTTGGGAATTGGAAAAACACCGAAGCAGAAAAACAGGAGGGTTGAGTGAGTAGAATAATTCAAACTGTATTGTGTCTGGTGGTCCTTTTTGCTTTTACTTATTAGATAAAGGATTGGGGGTTAATTTGTGAGTTATTCTAATTCAATATTTCACCGCAACCAATCATTTTAAAGTTAATTTAATTTATTTAAAGTTTAAACAACACATCGAAAAAAGAAAGTTTAAAACAAATAAATTTTTGTGACTTTATTTTGAATAAAACATTTATTTTGATCCTCAACATCACATTAGTCTTTATATATAAATATATATTAAATTAATTTTTAATATTAATTTATTTAATCCAATTAATTTTTAAAAAATAAAATTAATTATATTAATTGTCATTAAAAAATTAATTTGATGTATTTATAAATTTATTATATTTAACTAAAGATATCACTTCTAATGGCATGTGACAGATTCATACTCAATTCAATTATAATTATTCTCACTATTTTTTTATATCTCAAGCTCAAGCCATTCCTTCAGTATTGTTTTTATTTTGTTTTTGCTATTTTATTGAGCAGAAGCAAGATTCTGAAAATTGAATCGGTCACTGAACTGGCTGAAGTACTAATTTAAGGTTTAATGGTTCAACCGTGATTCAACTGTAGTCGAACTGGAATATAATTAAATATATACTTATATTTATATATGTTAAAATTTTAATATGTATATTAGTTAATAATTATATATATATATATATATATATCACTCATTTATTATTTATATCATCTTTATTTATGAAAATTTATTTTATTTTATTTTTATTTTTTTCATGTCACAAAGATTTATTAAATATTAAAATTGTTGTTTCTTGATAAATATATTTTATTATAAATCTACTTATTTATATTTAATATGTTAAAATAATTTAATTTTTTAATTTAATAAAATATTAGTGTGTATATATACAATATATAATATGAATTAAGCAACTGATAAGTAATGATACGGGGTAAAATAACTTTATCATTTTCAGAGAAACGTATGTTCGATCCATCGCTGCAAGGTAACCCACCTCTCTTTATTTCAAGATGGAGTTTCTACTGGTAGGCTACATTATAGGAAAGAGTCTTGCGCCTTCTCTCCCCAGTAAATAAAGGAGATTCTCCAAGCATTGATCAATTGACATGCATCTAGTTTGAGACATTCTAGCTTTAAAAAAAAAATCGTATAGTATATAATAAAGAATGTGAGCAATATAATTAACTAACATTGCTGGTCTAGTGATTTACAGCTTGGACGACAATGAGAGAGGAACTTTTGGCATTTACTAAATGTTGAACCGGCCAACCTGCAAACCGTAGCCGGTCCACACAGTTTGGTCGATTTATTTCCTATTTACAGGTCCAAATTCAATTTAATAATAAATTAATTATTGACATCTAATCGAATCGGCCAGTGAATCAGTTTCTAATTCAACCGATTCAATCGGCTGGTCTAATTCGATTTTCAAAACTACATAAGAGACATAAGCTTGTTGTTCACCTTTTTTATTTTTTGATAAAAGCGTGTTGTTCATTTTTTGTTACTTTTGTTTGTTGTGCAATATAATTTTCTTTTTCTGAAGTTCTAAATTCTATCTCATTATTAATTATCATTTTTCAATTTTTTTTTATTTTACACTTTTATTCTCCTAAGTTATTATTTTCTATTGCCCAAAGAGTATTTATTGAGTCACTTACTTTTTTATTTTTCTTAAGCCTCTTATATTGGGTTGTCATCAGATTAAAAAAAATCAAAATATAATATGAAATTAAGTTGGATAAAAATCAATCCAATCATCCAACTCAACCCTTACTTTATGGAATGGTTTGGGTTGAGTTAATCAATCAATTATTTATATGTTTGGATGTTTTTATACAGTATACTCAACAGATATTAAAAATTTATAAATGAGTCATTTAATTTTGTGATTGTATGCAACAATAAAATTTTACTATAAAAAAATAAAATTATCGTAGATATAAATTAAATAAATACGTAAAATATCAAATCAAAGTTATATTGTTAGAATGTAAATGAAAAATGTAGAAAGCATATGGAATGAAGACAAATACATCAAGTATAATTAAAATTAAAAAAATTTAAAATACCCGTAACATTACGGGTGTATAGACTACTAGAATACTAATATAATAATATCGCATTTATCTGCCTAAAATCGACATTTACTTTAAGATTAACCCTAATTCTTAGGGAAAAAAAACATAGACTTAATCGAAAATAACAGAATATACGTAAATAAATAAGGTAAAATTATCTTGTACCAAAATAGAGGGGCTATATATCTTCACGCAAGCGCACAGTCCCTCTATTTCGTTTGCTCTATCCGTAAGAAACCGCGATGGGAAGGCCAGCCTCCATGGTCGAAATCCCTGACAAACGGCACCTTTTCCACCGCGATAACGGTCGCCGCACCCCTGATTCTGATGTCTCCGACGACCATCGTCGCCGCCGTAGCCCTAACTATGACTCATACGACCGCGACCGCTACACTGACCGCGGTCGCCACCGCCGTCGTTCCGAATCGCCTGCATACAGAAGCCCTAGACACCACAACGGAACTCTGAACGATAACGCTTTGCCAAAGAAATTCGGCCGTGCGTATCTCGACCGCGATCGTGGGAATGGTCGGCGCTCTGATTCTGAGTCCGATGAGGAGTTGAAGGGTTTGAGCTACGAGGAATATAGAAGGCTGAGGAGGCAGAAGATGAGGAAGATGTTGAAGCACTGCATTTGGAATGTTACGCCCAGTCCTCCAAGGGATGAGAACGAAGATTTTGAGGATAAGGCTGAAGACATTTCTGAGAAATATGGAGAGGACGGTGCTGGCAAAAGTGATTCGAGCGACAAGGAGACTAAGCCGAAAGGAGATTCTGAATCTGCGAGTTCGCCTGAGTCTGAATCGGATGATTCACGTTCGAGGAAGAAGAGGAGGAGCTCTGGTTCCAAGCGTAGGACTAGGAAATCGTATAGCGATAGCGAATCGGAGGAGAGTGAGTCTGAAGAAGATCGTGAGCGGAGAAAGAAATCGGTTAGTAGGAAAAGGAAAGGGAGCAGGAAGAAGAGAAAGTATAGCGATTCAGATGAGAGTGAAGAGAATGAAAGTGAGGATTCTGTCTCTGATGATAGTGGGTCTTTAGAGGATCGCATGAGGTCAAGGAAGAAGCGTAAGCGATCTTCAGGCTCTCGGTCCAAACGGAGTAGAAGAAAGAGAAGATCTGAAACGGAAAGTGAGAGTTCTTATTCCGTGGACGAGGAGAGCTCGGGTGCTGCAGCTGATGCAAAGAGTAAAGCAAAGGTTGATGAGGTGAAGAAGGCAGAAATCAATGCTGAGGCGCTGAAATTGAAAGAATTGTTCGAGTTACAGAAGAAACCGGCTTTGGATAATGAACCCACAGTTGGACCAATGCCGTTGCCTAGAGCTGAGGGGCATATCAGTTATGGTGGGGCGCTTAGGCCTGGTGAAGGTGATGCCATTGCACAGTATGTTCAACAAGGGAAGCGTATTCCTCGTAGAGGTGAAGTGGGTCTTTCTGCAGATGAAATTCAGAAGTTTGAAAGCCTGGGGTATGTGATGAGTGGTAGTAGGCATCAAAGGATGAATGCTATTCGTATTAGGAAAGAAAACCAGGTTTATAGTGCAGAGGATAAGCGTGCTTTGGCTATGTTTAACTATGAAGAAAAGGCAAAAAGGGAACATAAGGTTATGGCTGATCTGCAGCGGCTTGTGCAGCGCCACATTGGGCAGGATGTTGGTCCAACTCATGATCCTTTTGCGGCAAAAATCTCAGATGATACTGATACCTGATTTCCTGTATGTTCAACTCTCTTCATAGTTACCGACTGCATTTTTATTCAGCTTTATTTTTGCTTCTTTGTGGGATATGTAGACTTAGACAATGGAGACAATATTTATCTTTTTCAGTCAACTGTTATGTAAGAGAACGTTGGTCGTGAATGGCTATATTTGTATATTTATCTTTATTGTAAAGCACATGTTATAAATTATAATGTGGGAACAAGTGTCTCTTCTGCAAATGGGTTTTTATTGCTTCTTTTTACCTTTGATTATTATTATTATTGTTATTGTTGGATAGGAATGGGTGTCTAACTGTCCAACAAAAACCAAACTAACCAGTATTTCACTCTTGCCAGCTAAGCAAGCTGAATTGGCTCTTGAAGTAAACTTTTTAAAATTGGAATTTTTATTTGGTGCATTGATTGATATTTTTGCGAATGATCCTTTGGAAGGGATTCCAGAATTCCAAGTTTTCTTCTTGCTTTTTAACTGCTGCTGTTGATGTTTATACGTCCTGGTATGATGGTGTAATTATGATGTGCTTATTGGGCCACAGTTGAACACTCTTCTCCATCTAACTTGTCGAATCAGGGCTAAACACTGTCCTTTTGTTGATAATTTGCTAAATTTGAGCAAAGATGACCTCTTGCTTTTTGACTGCTGCTGTTGATGTTATGTCTCCTGGTATGGTTGTGTAATTACAATATGCTTATAGGGCCACAATTAAACATTCATCACCATCTAACTAGTTAAAGCAGGCCATCGACAGTTACTGTTGCTTTATTATTTCTTATGCATAAAGTAGTTTTAATTTTATACTAAATGATTTCAAAATATAGAACATTTTCTTCATGAGATAGGCCAGTGTTATTCATTTATGTTAAGCATACATTTTTTTTTTCTTTTAGCCCATCTAGCACCCTTGGTGCTTGTAGCTTTGTGACATATAGCAATTTGGTTGGTCCCAAGGATTAATAAACCTAGTAAGTAAACCTATTACATGGGTCTCCTCAATGTCGAGACCATTCTATCTGATTGAAGCCCCTGAAAATTTAATCCTTTTTGTTGGTATAATGGGTATTTTTTTAAATTTTTCTAAGCTCAGTAAAATGGTTATGTGAAAGTGAGAAACTTAGAATGAATGGTTCCTGAAGCACTAAATCTTAGAATTGGTCTGTCCTTATCGCAGTTTAACCAGTAGCAAGAACTATGTTGTTTCCTTTATGATTGAATGAAGGAGATACCTTTCAATTTGATGATTCTCAGCCAGTGCGATTAGGAGTGGGGTTTGAGGCACTAGTTCTTTAGATAGGGTGTCTTTTACTGCTGCAAAACATATTCTATATGCAAATTTGATTTAGACAAGGCCTTTAGAACTTCTCAAAGGAACTTCTATGATAAAACAAAGGCATTGGGGAAGTAAAAATAAAAACTGTTATAGCTACTTGTTGAGAGAGATTGGATACATTTTATACTAGGAGTATTCATACATCAAACTGGCAAAGGTTCTCTTTTGTTATTATTAATGTTCATGATGGGTCTATGCTTCATGATACTAACTAAAGAAAGGCCTTTTTCTTGTTATTTTTGTTACTGTATTCTTGTTAGTATTTGTTACTTGTTAATGTCATTTGGAAATTGATTTATCACACTTTTCCTCTCATAGTGGATTTGGCAATTAATCACCTTATCCACATGGTTCAGATAATTTAACTGTCATGATAGACATTTATTATTATTAGTAGATTTAGGATTGAAATTGCTTGGTTGAAAGATCCTTCATATCATGGACTAGTTCAGGATGTATTGAACCTCCTCTAAGAAAATGTCTTAACAGGTTCAATGAGCTTTAAAAATGCTACTTTGATTATTTAATCAAAAAAGAAACTACTGGGCTCTCAAAGCAAACATCAATTGGATCTCACATGGAGATATGAACTCTAATCTTTTTCATAAATTTGTATGTAAAAGGAGGATTTGCAGCTTTCAAAAATGAAAATTGGAATTTCGGTTCTGAATAACCTGCTTTAGAACAAAAGGTTGATTCTGACTTGTAAAACCTTTGCACTTCTAGTAGTAATCCTACTGACACTGAGATAAACTTTGTTTTTATCTTTCTCCTGTGCGATTCATCCTCCTCCCTTCCCCCAAAAGAAGAGGAAACAATAATTTCAGTTTGGAACCTCCCTGTTAATAAGGCTTCATGCCTTAAAGGTCTTAATACCATAAGATCCTAGCCAATCAGCCTTTGCACTCCTTTTTGTAAGATCCTCTCTCATTGTTACTTGAATTAATTCCAACTTTAAGCAAGTTATAATCCCTCTCTGAAATGCCTTATTACCTTTAAGATCCATGCACTCTTGCATCCCTTAATGGTATTCGTTGCCCCACAAATTTAATGAGTAGAATTTTTTATTACTGCCATAAAACTAGATCAGTATGACAAATTAGAATGGGGATTTATTGAGAAATATCTTATGTGCTTTCCATTCACTGCTCTCACTGGATTAATTTGATCATAGCGTGCGTAACCGTGGTTTCTTAATGGTAGGCTAACAAGATTAATTATTCTGCATGGAGGATTAAACAAGGAGATCCCTTATCTCCCTGTATTTTCATGCTATCCATGGATGCAATGTTAAGAAAGTGAATAGTGAATGCGCTCTGCAGATCAAATTATTATAACCTTTGGTCTAGCTAGAAATGTTTATTGCTTTGTTGCTTAAGGTATGATGATTTTACCATTTTCTTAAGCTATTGCCATACCAACTGTTTACAATGTTAGAACCTTAAGAACCTTCTGTTAAATATTTGCAATATTTCTGGTCAAACTGTGAACTTTGCAAGTCCCAAACAAAATTATCTTTTTAACACTACTCTTTATTTTAAAGGGTATCTTGCCAGAATTGTTAATATGCGTGTGCATCAAACTTTGTAAACAAGGAAATAATCAATTATTTGTGTTTTCTTATATTATTTTTTCAAGAACTATAGTTTATATGAGTAAGCATTTTCAGGTGGCTGGAAATGTATTTCTTATCAGTACAGCTTTGGATTGGCCTTCCTTATTGTATTTTGTCAGTTATAAAACTCCTTAGAAAGTCACAAATTTTCTGCAGAGATGCATGGGACATTTTATGTGGAGCTCTACTGGACTAACTGGCTTTTCTCTTACCAAATGGAAAACTATAACTCTTCCTGAAGATATAGGGGGTTAAGAATAAGAGACTATCGTATCTTAGTAAAGCTTTTACATACAAAATTGTTTGGAAAAATGTTTAGGATGAAGATTAAATTTAGATGAAGTTCGTGAAGGCCAAGTATGACAATAAACTAACAATTTCAGTTCAGTTAATTCTTCTTCATCTTGAAGACATATTTTAAATGCTCTTCAGGAAATTAAAGCAGGGATTAAATGGATAATTGGTGACGGTGCTGAAGTCAATTTTTTGGTAAAATAAATATGATGTGGTCACAGTAAGAGTATTTGTATGGGTTTAGTCAGCATGTAGGAATTGGAAGAGACATAAAAAATAACTTTGTTTCCGTTATTAATATCTAGAGAATTCATTCTATTCCTTTATCTACTAGTTGTAATGCTCAGCATAAACCCATTCGGAGATTCTTAACATAATTGCTGCTTTACTATTGGATCCCACGAATAAATGGATTTGTAGAAATCCTCGGGAGGAAATCGGTGCTCCACCCATCCCAGCAAACTGTATTCTATGTTCAAACATGTGCCCTGTTTGCAGATCTAAAGAGGAATCAATGTGGCACATATTTGGTGATTCTGCAGCATCCGACCCTCTAGCTTCTCTGTAATCTTTCTGCTTGAACTTCTCTATACACCTAATCTTTTATACTAATGAAAGCTTCTCTAACTACTTCATCTTCCTTCACCTCTGCAGCATTTGCCTAGCCTTAGTAGGGCCTATAACTTTACCCAACTTTCTCCCCTCGTAATAATATATTGGCTTAAATCGTGGCAACAATAATGAGATGAATCAGGCTCCTATGGCATATAGGAACTGATTTTAATAATTTCCTTCATGCTTTGTGCAGATAACAGGTGAAGCATCCCGATCAGATGCTACTTGAAGACATTGAGCAATGCTATTTTGTCTGGATGCTGGTGGATATTTAGCCACGAGAAAAAAGTTGTAAATCTAGTGCCAGAAATAGATTCAGTATCCAAGCTGGTTGTTAAGACGGTTTGCAAATGGTCTATTTTGCAGAACAAATAGTCTATTTTAAAACGGTTTAACCAGACACTAATATAGTCTGTTTGGTTTTTGGTATGTTTATGTTTACAATGAACGTTAAGTAGAAGCCAGGTAGTGTTGCCGGCAAAATAATTGCCTGGTAAAGTGTTTCTTCATTTCGAACAGGCATTCGGTATGTAGGAATCTAAAACAGTAGGGTTCTGTATCGGTTACTGGACACTATACAAGCTGGTTCTCTGATGAGAAAAATTAAATTAATAAAATGATGCTCCGTCGTGCTTGTGTGCTCCTCTCTCACCCCCCCTGTGCAATTAATTGATCGCCTTTCTCTTTCGCCTCTCTCTCTTATACTCTAGTTTATTCGTAACTGCGGTTTCTTCTTCTGCTGCCACCGCAACCCAAGTTGGCCTTTTAACGCTTCCAAGAAATTGCCAAGCGGAGGCGCCGCCAGAACAGCTCTCTTCCCGTAACCGCCCTTCTTTGATTCCACCATCGGTTCCAAGTCAAAAAGCACAAAGCATTCAGGGCTGAGGAGTGCTCAGAGTAACTGAATCATAAATGGAAGGGATGGCCTGAACGCTTCATGTGATGGAATCGTTGCTGGAGATATGCGCGCCAGATGTTATTTGGTTTGATAACTGGTGGAGCCATAAACCACCATTTTTTTTTTAAAAAATTCTCCTATGGAACTCGTTTTTAAAATATTGGATGATGGGAAAGATTGATCATCGGTCCATCAAAGCAAGTGGTTGTCCGATTATTGATTGTAATAGTGCTATATGGCACAAACTAGGAGTGTGGATTCCGTTTGGTTTGGATTCAAGGGCAAAACTGTCTTAAAAGTCTAACCCAATCAATCTTGATTATGGTTGGATTAGTTCCGATTGGATAATTATGTTGGCTTTTTTTCTTTTGAAAAAATTCCACCAAAATGACATTGTTTTAAATTGAAATTTTTTATAAGATAGTATAAAAATTCAATGTGATATCCTTTTATGTTAAAAATATTTAAAATATATATAAAATTAAGATGATTGGACCAGTTTGAAGTTTGAATTCACATGGCACAAAAATTTAAAATTTGATATTCAAACCAAAACAGTTAAGTTGGATCGAGTTGGACCAAATATAGCTGATCACACAATCCAACTTATAGTTTATGGGATTCGAGTAATAGAACTCAAATGGGTTCAGGTCAGTGGCCTATTTAAGTAGTTGATATGCTTTGAAAAAGCTCCACTCGAAATCAATTCTTGTTCGACCAAAAAAAAAAAAGAAAATCAATTCTTTTTTTTTTTTATATCAAAATATCGTTGACCCCTTGACGAAAAAAAAGAAGAGTAATAGGACTCAAATCATCTGCTTCCCTCCCTATTCTCAATCATGTTCTGCTGATAAAATACATCAATTAACTGTAAATTAATATATATATATATATATATATATATATATATATATATATATTGGTATAAAATATTAAATTAGTTCTTAAAAGATGATAACAAGTGCAAATTAGTTCTCAAAAAAAATTAACATGTCCTTTGATTTCTAAATGTTTTTTTCACTAATTAAAATTTGATATCTTTGAAGAACTAATTTGCATTGCTATAGAGATTAATTTGAAATAATTTTAAAAATTTTAGAAGATTACAGGATAAATTAATTTTTTTTAATGACTAATATGTATCCGTCACTGTTTGTTAAGGACTAATTTGGTAATTTACTTTATATAGTGTCAAGTGTACATTCTTTTAGTTAATAATATTTTATTGAAAGAATAGAATTTGTCACGGAAAAAAGCATAGAGTATTTAAATCCTTTGTGATATTGGCTTCCGATACAAGCCCTTATATTTATGTGTGTAGTGCAAAATTGCAATTAGCTTTATTTTATTTTGTTTTATTTTCTGCTAGTTCAATTACGTTGCCGGAAGTGGAATGATCATGTTTAAAAGAAAATTAATTTTTCCAAATGCATCAAGTCAATGAAAGAGTATATCATTTAGATTGTCTGAAAAAAACTTAATTTCAATTTACACAAAATTGATCTAAAAATACCTTGTATAAAAACACAATTAGACTGTTACATTGCCATGTCTATTTCTATGATATGCCATTCAAATAAAAATATATAAATATAAATAAAAAATAACATCTATAATATTTGTGTAAAAATTAATTAACTGCATAATATGATTATGTAGTTTAAAGTTAAATTAAACAGCCACATTTGATTGTTTACTTGGTTCTTACATATAATTATCATATTATCTTAACTATCTTTTGTAATTATTCCTTCAAGTAACATCTATTGACCCATCCAGCTAACCACAACTGCCTCGATTTGCTTCATCTTTTTGTTCCCATTGCCAAAACTATCCAGTTTCTATTTGAAGATGTTTATTGTTAAAAAGGATATATAGTATTTTAAATTAAACAATTAACCTAGGTAGATGAAAATTGTGTAATGTTAAGTTAAAATGTGACTTTTATTCTCCATTTCAAGTGTACAACTACCCTCTTTTACAATTTTTTTTTATCAGAAATGATATTTGTACATAAGAAATTTACTTCTTTTCTTCACACTTTTGATATAGCAAATTTTTAATTACAAAGAGAAAGAAGAGAGAATAAATTATGGTAGAAATTTGTTACATTAGATGTGTAAAGAAAAAGTGTAAAATTTTGGTATGCAAATAACAAAAAAAAATTTTATATTCATTTTAAGATACTTACTTATCATTTTAAAGAATATAATCATACACCTAAAATTCATACTACTTCACTTCTTTCTCAGAAAACTGAAGCAGTACACTACATACAGTAACAGAAGAGAAGAAGAAAGGCAGGAGCTGGCGTGTGCAAACGCCAGACAGACACTAGCTCCCTGAAATTTCGGAAAACTAGCAATAGATTATTATATATTAGGCTCCGCCTTACGATTTCATACTGTTAAAACTTGAAAATGCAACAGAGAAATAGTGCAGTGCAATCCGCACAAAGACAAGCGATTATGACTTATGAGAGAACTCGCATTGGGTTTGTTCCTTCATCCCGTGACTCTCTCTTTAACCTCAAATGTATCATAATATTACCCACGCAATGATGCTTACTTAAGGTCAAAGGATATGTATGATAGCGTTCGCTCAGGATTATGAAATTATGACTTGAAATGTCTAACGATCACTAGTGAAAGTGTTATTTTTTCCCCACCTTTTTGCTGGCCTTTTTGTTTTCTTCTTCCTCCAAGACCCCTTTTGGGTGTTTAATTAAATTTAATAAAATTAATTTTAGATGAAATGAATTTGAAAAATTTAATTTTAATCATAAGTGAGTTCAAATAGAATGATTTATATTCAAAAAGAAATCACGTTCAATTTAAAAATAATAAATAATTACTTCAAACTAAACGAACTTTTAAGCTCAGAATCACATTTAAAAAATAACATAAATATTAACAAATAAAATAAAAAATAAATAAAAGTCCGTTTGAACTTTCAAAAATTTATTTAGATAGTACAAATATTCACCAAAAGACAACTTTACTCTTATTAGTGATTTCAGGCAATGATCTTCTCCAATGCTATTAGAAATTGGACGTCTCTATGACTAAAAGCAATTTTGGCCTGGTATTAAAATACAGAAAAAGACTTGATGTAACCAAAAACAACATTAGGATTTATAATTTAGGACCAAAAGCTGTGATCAACATATTTCATCAAAGTTGGATGCTGAAAACTAAAACCCACGACCTGATCAGGGCGGAGCTAGAACAAAATGGTAAGAGAGGTCATAATGAATAAAATTTATGTAGGGGGTCAAATTTAAAAAAAAAATTACGCGTCGTCCCTGCACATGTTTATGTTAATTTGACCTTAATCGTTGACAAGTACCTTGGATGACTTGGGACTTACATCACATGGGGAGGCTAGGCTGGCAAGACATGCTGATCATAGACCTCATGTCAATCTTTGATCCTTGAGTCCATCTTATCCAACAGAATGCATAAAATCCATTATTGCTGTTGTAAAGGGCCATTGATTGTAAGGCATTTATTTAGATGCTCTTATTACAAAGAAGGTGGGGACAGCAAGCCATAATGTCATAAAGTTGGTTCACCTGTTTACGCTTTAAAGTTTAAGGAGCGTTCTTGTAAACCATTTTTTTTTTCTGATACACCACTTATGGTAAACCAACACTACAGAAGAGATAAATTATCCTGGATTTCCAAGCAATGTTTTGTCTGATAGACTTTTCCATTTGCTTTAATTACTCCATTCTTCTGTTTGATGTTATGCTTTGTTTTGCAAGTACAATTCTTTATATATTTCGTACAGTATATATTTCTGTTTTCTTAAATGAACTGCTCGAAGATTCCTAAGTGCTGTTTTGACAGTGGATGGGTACATTCGTGATTGGCATTGTAATCGTTAAATGGAAATGTTCTGAGCTAGACCCACATATTTTCAGGCCAGTTGGTGAACAACATAATTTGAAGAGGCTTAGTAATGGAGACCTACCAAGGGCCACTGAATGATATATATAGTTTATGTGTTAGAAATGTGTCTCATGTTTAATGGAAATTAAACATGATTTAATTAAAACATATTAAAGGGGTAAAAGGTTAATTAGTTGTAAGTTAAGGGGGGTTATGAAAAGGATAATTAAGTAATTGCTTGATGTGAGCAATTATCTGATGATTGTGGGATATTATCCTAGTGATAACTGATAGTTTTGAAATTCGAAAGAAATCGATAACTGATGGTGCTATCTGATGGTTTTGAATTTCAAATTAAACCCCCATATATTCAGTCTCTACCCATAAGGATACGCCAACAGTTTATTTCCATCAGAAAGTGAAAAGCGTAAGCAAGAAAGGGGAAGGGACCGATAAAGATTCAACAATCAAGAAGGCTTTCAGATCTGAAGTTTATTCCGCATCATGGATAAAGGTTAGTACTATTTATTGATTTGATTTTAATGTATGTGAAAACCATGAATTCCTAAGATCCTAATTGTGTTCTAGTATGATGAACCATAATGTAAAGGATACAAATTTATATTTACATGTGGTATCAGAGCAAGGTTTGAAAATTCAAGTTTTTCCATGTATGATAAATTTTTAAATCATTCTCACAAAATGAATGATAAAGAGAAAGACTGAAAACTCCATATCTGAGAAAAAAAAATTGTCAGAAGCTTCGCAGTCCACTCTGTTTTCCAGACGGATGTTCTGGCGCATCGTCTCCGTTCCGGCGTCGGTCTTCGGTGGCTTCTTTAAGCTCTCCTTCTCAACGATTGGTCACGGTTCCTCCGGATCCACGCAATCTCCAGCCGAAACTTCTGGACGACGGTCTGTACTGCGACCGTGCCTGACTGCCCATAGAGAAGAACAACCCGGAATCTGAGACCAAATCCTGATCAGGTGCGCAGCGGTTCGGGGAGGACTACATGGCCTGCGACCGGTACTCGTCGACGCTCGCGAAGGCTGTGAGACTGAGCGGAGACGGAACGAACGGATTCGGGGTTTTGGGCTCGACGGACCACGTGCGACACAGATCTCGAACTCGCAGATCTCCTGTTTCCGTTCGGGGATTTCAGATCGCTGTCGAGACCTGTTGATATTGCTGTCGCTGCAACCGTGGTGTGGAAGGGTTGCTGCCGCCCGAGAGAAACCGGATCTGACGCAGCTTTTGGGGCTGGGGTTCCGACTAGGAGTCGGGATCTGTATTGCGAGAGGTTTTTTTTGGGTCCTGGCCGGTGGTGGTAGCCTGGCTCGAAGGGATTGACCGGACTGTGATGGTTTTGGCGCCGCCGAAGGGATGACGACCGGACTGTGATGGTTCTGGCGCCGCCGCAGGGATGGACCGGAGATTACGACCGGAGGTGGCGACCGGAGATGGACGGTTCGTGTTCATGATGTTGATGAGAATTAAAAAAAAAAAGGGGGGGGGGAGGAAATTTGAATGTGAAATTTCAATCCAATAATTGTTTAGAAAATATTTTTGTTTGAAATTAAGTATGGTGGATTTGTTAGTCACCAAAGTGGCCAAATTCCTATGAATTGTTTTAATTCTGAACATTATGATTGTGTTTCAATTACCCATAATTTTGATACTATAAATAACATGAAAAATTATTATTTTTATTATGGGTAAATTGAAGTTCATTATTATAAGGCAGTTAGGGATCAACCCAAAGGTTGATTGCTTGTCTTTATAATAAATGAAACATGAATGTTGGTAATGTGAATATACTATTAGTTATATTTATATATCTAAAGATAATAAATATTTCTAGTTAGTGTATACATCATTAACAAATTATGTAAAATTTCTATTAGTATTATTATGTTGAATGTTGTGTATTGATGGATTGCCCAAAGGTGAACATCAATATGCATTATATGAAATGTATCTGAATCTGTGAAGCATGTTGATGTGTATGTTTGTATAACTTAAAGTATTAATGTTTTTAAATTATTCCTTGCAGTACCAGTTGCTACACATTCACTGTTCTCAACTGTTGCAGTTTTTAATGGACTCAACTTCTCTGAATGGAGTGAGCAAATCTAATTTTACCTTGGAGTAATGGATCTGAATTTAGTTCTTAGGGAAGAGAAACCTAGTGCTATTACTGTTACAAGCACTGAAGAGGAAATGATCCATTATAAAAATTGGGAAAGATCCAACAGGTTGAGTTTAATGTATATACGAATGAGCATTACCAGCAACATCAAGTCAGCTCTTCCACAAACTGAAAGTGCCAAAGAAATGATGGAAACTTGTGGAAGAGCTCTCCCAAACTGCTGATAAGTCTCTTGCTGGGACATTAATGAGTACATTGACCACCATGAAATTTGATGGTTATCGTACAATGCATGAGCATGTTATTGAGATGACGAATATTGCAGCAAGACTGAAGTCATTGGGGATGGATGTGCATGAAAATTTCCTGGTGCAGTTCATCCTGAAACTCATTACCGGCTGAGTATGGTTCCTTTCCAGATGAACTATAATACCATGAAGGATAAATGGAACGTGCATGAATTGCACAGTATGTTGGTTCAGGAAGAGACCAGACTCAAGAACCAGGGAATTCATTCCATCAATTATCTGAAAGGTCAAGGAGCTGAAAAGAAAAATTTCAAGAAACATGAGAAGAAGGGAGGAGGACCTCTGAAGGTTTAATGAGGCTTCTTCTTCTAAAATTCACAAGAAGGAACATAATGGAAACAATGTCATTTCTGTAAGAAGGCTGAGCACTTCCAAAAGGATTGCCCGAAACGTAAGGCTTGGTTCGAAAAGAAAGGTAAGCCTAGTGATTATGTATGTTATGAATCAAACCTACCTGAAGTTCCTTATAACACTTGGTGGATTGATTCTGGATGTACTGCTCATGTTTCTAAATATGTTGCAGGATTTCCTTACAACCCAGGCCACAAAGCCAAATGAAAAGTTTGTCTTCATGGGCAATGGAATGAAAGCCCAGTGGAAGCTGTCGGGACTTATCGTTTAATCCTTGACACTGGATATCAT
Source organism: Castanospermum australe (assembly GCA_019955255.1). NCBI lineage: Eukaryota > Viridiplantae > Streptophyta > Magnoliopsida > Fabales > Fabaceae > Castanospermum > Castanospermum australe. The sequence continues at coordinate 620,121 of NSJW01000209.1, forward strand.
TTAGATTTATTGGAAACTTTGTATGTACCTAGTATAACTAGGAATTTAGTTTCAATTTCTAAACTTGATAAGGCTGGATATTCCGTTAGATTTGGTAGTGGTTGTTTCAGTTTGTACAAGCACAATCATTTGATTGGCAATGGTACCTTATGTGATGGATTATATAAATTATGTCTTGATAATCTATATGCTGAAACACTTATGACCTTGCATCATAACGTTGGCACTAAACGTGCCTTAATAAATGAATGTTCTGCTTATTTGTAGTATAAACGTTTGGAACATATTTTCAAAGAAAGAATGGAAAGATTAATAAAGAATGAAATCCTTCAGGATTTAGATTTTATTGATTTGAATGTATGTGTGGATTGTATTAAAGGTAAACAAACAAAATGCACAAAGAAAGGAGCCACAAAAAGCACTCAACTTCTTGAAATTATACACACTGATATATATGGGCCTTTTGATGTTAACGCTTTCAATAAAGAAAGATATTTTATCACCTTCATTGATGATTATTCACGTTATTGTTATGTTTATTTGCTACATGATAAATCTCAGGTTGTAAATGCTTTGGAGATTTACATTGATGAAGTTGAAAGGCAATTAGACAGAAAGGTGAAAATTGTCAGATCTAATAGGGGTGGAGAGTATATTATGGAAGGTATGATGAAAGCAGACAACATCCAGGTCCATTTGCTAAATTCCTTGAAAAGAGAGGCATATGTTCTCAATACACAATGCCAGGTACACCACAACAAAATGGTGTGTCAGAAAGGCGTAATAGGACCTTGTTAGATATGGTTAGGAGTATGTTAAGTAATTCATCTTAACCTATTTCGTTGTGGACTTATGCTCTTAAAACTGTCATGTATCTGTTGAATAGGGTTCCTAATAAGGCAGTTCCAAAGACTCCTTTTGAACTGTGGACTGGAAGAAAACCTAGTCTAAGGCACCTGCATGTTTGGGGTTGGCAGATAGAAATTAGATACCATAATCCACAAGAAAAGAAACTGGATGCAAGAACAATCAGTGGATATTTCATTGGTTATCCAGAAAAATCAAAAGGGTATAGATTTTATTGTCCTAATCATATTATAAGGATTATTGAAACTGAAAATGCTAGGTTCATTGAGAATGGTGAAGTTAGTGGAAGAGTGAAACACCACACGTAAAGTGGAGATTCAAGAATTGAGAGTACAAGTTCCCTTGACTTGTGTCTCTAATAAAGGTTGTTGTTCCTCATGTTGTTGTACCGAATATAATAATAATGAAGAACAACAAATAAATGATCTCCACTACTCCACAATGAAATTATAGTAAATGAACCGAATGAGCGCATAGTAGAAGAACCACAACAAATAACATTAAGAAGATCTCAAAGAGAAAGGAGATCCGCTATTTCTAATGACTATGTGGTATATCTACAAGAGTCTGAATTTGACTTGGGAAATGGAAGATGATCCAATTACATTTTCACAAGCTATGAATAGTAACAATGGTGAAAAATGGTCAGATGCCATGAAAGAAGAGTTGAAATCTATGGAACAGAATGATGTTTGGGACCTTGTTGAGTTACCATAAGGTTGTAAGAGAGTTAGATGTAAATTGGTCTTTAAGACTAAACGTGACTCTCATGGTAACTTAGAATATTACAAGGTCAGACTAGTTGCAAAAGGATTCACTCAGAAAGATGGCATCGACTATAAGGAGACATTTTCACCGGTATCCAAGAAAGATTCTTTAAGAATCATTATGACATTGGTGACTCATTATGATTTAGAGTTACACTAAATGGATGTGAAAACTGCCTTTCTAAATGAGAATTTAGAGGAAGATGTGTACATGGACCAACCAATGGGGTTCATAGAAAAAGGAAAAAGAGCACATGGTGTGCAAACTTAAGAAATCAATATACGAACTTAAACAAGCTTCACGACAATGGTACCTTAAGTTTAACGATATCGTTGTTTCCTTTGGATTTAAAGAAAACACCGTCGATCGGTGTATATATCTAAAGGTCAGTGGGAGCAAGTTTATATTTTTGATTCTGTATGTTGATGACATCTTGCTTGCAACTAATAATCTTAGTCTTCTGAGTGAGACTGAGATATTTCTCTCTAGTAACTTTGAAATGAAAGATATGGGTGAGGCAACCTATGTGATTGGATAAAGATATTCCGTAACAGATCACAAGGATTGTTAGGCTTGTCTCAGAAAGCATATATTAATAAAGTTTTAGAGAGATTTGGAATGGAAAAGTGTTCATCATCTCCTGTTCCAATTCAGAAAGGAGACAAATTTAGTCTCATGCAATGTCCTAAGAATGATTTGGAACGGAAAGAAATGGAAGCAATTCCATATGCATCGCTTGTTGGGAGCTTAATGTATGCTCAGACTTGTACGAGACCAGATATCAGTTTTACAGTTGGAATGTTAGGAAGATACCAGAGTAATCCTGGTATGGATCATTGGAAAGCTGCAAAGAAAGTTCTGAGATATTTGCAAGGAACAAAGAATCATATGCTTACTTATAGGAAATCCAACAACCTTGAGGTCATTGGATATTCAGATTCAGACTTTGCCGGATGTGTGGACACAAGAAAATTCACTTTTGGCTATTTGTATCTTTTAGCTGGAAGAGCTATATCATGGAAAAGTGCGAAGTAGTCTGTAATTGCTGCATCCACTATGGAAGCTGAATTTGTGGCATGCTTTGAAGCCATGGTTCAGGCTAAATGGTTACGGAACTTTATTTCAGGGCTTAGATTGGTCGACAATATTGATAGGCCGCTGAAAATTTATTGTGACAATTCCGCAGCAGTCTTCTTTTCTAAAAACGACAAGTTTTCCCAAAGGTGGTAAGCATATGGAGTTGAAATACTTTGCCGTTAAAGAAGAGGTTCAGAAACGTAGAGTGTCTATAGAGCATGTTAGCACCGATCTTATAATAGTTGATCCCTTGACGAAGGGATTACCGCCCAAGATATTTACTAGTCATTTGTATAGTATGGGCATTATGTCAGCTAATGATTGTTGATCATTATTGTAATTATTGACTATTGACGCTCTGAGCTCATTAATATATAAGTTTCTGAATTTTTCCTGTTTTCAAATTTATGTATACATGCATATATGAATGATGATGTTGAAATACAAGATTTGTCTCTAATGAAGACATTATTGTTTGCTATGGGACATAATGTATACTTTTATTAAAGTATCATATTAAGGAGAAGAGCTAATAAGTGGTACATGGAAGGAACTATGCCGATTTGATAGTGTAGAACCGCCATGACTCTTATTGGTTTTATTCCTAATTATGAATTATGATGCAATTAATGTATGAAACCTTTAGCCGAATTTATGCGCATTAAAGTTGATGTTTTATTAAATCATGGAATGACATTTACCACATGAGTCAAGTGGGAGAATGTTAGAAATGTGTCTCACGTTTAATGAGAATTAAGCATGATTTAATTAAAACATATTAAAGGGCTAAAAGGTTAATTAGTTGTAAGTTAAGGGAGGTTATGAAAAGGATAATTAAGTAATTGCTTGATGGGAGCAATTATCTGATAATTGTGGGATGTTATCCTAGTGATAACTGATGGTTTTGAAAATTCGAAAGAAATCGATAACTGATGGTGCTATCTGATGGTTTTGAATTTTAAATTAAACTTCCATATATTCAGTCTCTACCCATAAGGATACACCAATAGTTTATTTCCATCAGAAAGTGAAAAGCGTAAGCAAGAAAGGGAAAGGGACCGATAAAGATTCAACAATCAAAAAGGTTTTCAAATTTGAAATTTATTTCACATCATGGATAAAGGTTAGTACTATTTATTGATTTGATTTTAATGTATGTAAAAATCATAAATTCCTAATATCCTAATTATATTTTAGTATGATGAACCATAATGTAAAAGACACAAATTTATGTTTACATTATGTTCTTCACTGCAACCCAATTCTGATGGGTCATGAGCCTTCGTTATTGAATCAAAAATCAGTGTCCTATTGACTGATTCAACTTGTTCCTTTCTCAGTTTCTCTTTCGTGACCCATTCCTAATAAAAAAATCAGTCATGACTCTGTCTCGTGGCTTGTCAATCTGTCAAGTAACTTGTGTTTCACACCATTGAGACTGTGTCCAATATTGCCACAGGAATCAGATTCATGCGGTTGAGTGGCGAGTCTTAGTTATAGTCAGTTTTCAGGCTCAGGTCAAGGCTATTTATTATCATAACAGCATCTAAAAGAAAAACTATCAAATACAGAGAACCACTGCCCTTTCCTCCACCACCTGCTTACAAGGAAGGAAAAGGCTAGAACCAGTCAAACAGTGCCTGTGCAAAGTTCCAAGCAGTTGGCCCGTTCATAATCTAATTGTCCCATGGTGGGGCACCTAATTCTTAGTTTGGCTGAAGAAAGATGATCCATTATGTCATGAAATTAATTACTGAACATGATGGTCAAACAGCCTGCAATTTGCCACTACAGCTTTTGGAACTCTTTGAGAGAAAGAGTCTCCCTTTCTGTGTCCCCAATTTTTTTTTTTCAAAGTGGACGCTAGAACAGACCAAAATTGGGCCTACAAGCCAGTTGCTATGGATTGATTCAGATAATCATTGACAATTTATCGCTGAAGCAACCATTATTTATTTAAATTCTAGGGTCAAAGCTCAAGAGTGTGTTTAAATTATTTATTTTTAACCTTCTTCTAACATCCACTGATGAAAAACTTGGCTATGACTGTTGGTAAACTCAAGTTTGGTAATCTTAAGCATACATTTTTGTTCTCGCTAATTATGGCAAAGGTCACACACACTTGGGGTTGGATGACCTATCATGGTTCATGAATTGTGGACTTTGGACATGTATACTTGGTTCTCAATTAATGTTTCGATTCAAAAGGAGCCCACTTAATCAATACCTTCCCACTTCCTTCTCTGATTTGGCCAGTGACCAACAAGATATTGTATCGACTCCTGTCTCCACTTCTCTAGAGAATAAATCATAATTTTATCCTGATATATGGTATTTTTCCCTTGATAAAAATAATTGGTAATGCATTTTCCCTATTTTCTTAATGGGAAAATATGATAAGCCAATAAAATTAATAGATTATAATATCTTATCTGTTATTTTAGAAGAAACTAATAATCAAATATCCAAAAAAAAAGAAAATAATATTCATAAAACAAAATTTTGCCAATTTCCTTTCGCCAAATAAAGTAATGATTCACGTTGTTTTTTAAAAAACAAAATAAAGGAATGGAGTAATGATTCAATATTACATTTTTTTTCATGATTTAATGGCAATTATTTTCCACAGTTTTACCAATTTGTCTCCTACTCAGCAGGGACATAATTATCAGTTTCAAAAATTGCCTAGCATCATTTTTTATAAAAGGAAAAAGAAAAAGAAAAAGACAGAGTAAGGGGTGTAATTCAGTATAAAATAAAAGCCAGTCTTTAGCAGCAAATAGCCAGATACATATCCTACCCAGTTGCCACTCGCTTCATGCTTTGCATAGGCCAACTCTAGTCTAAAGGCTTTATCCTTTCCTTGGTGCCCCATGTGCTTAAAGCAACCTCTCTTTCACTTCCAGTTCCTTTATGTTCCCTGCAATTTTCTCATCAATCTTTTTGGTTATTACTCGAGTTAGTCTCAGCACAGAATTGACAGGTAAAGCAAATCTAACTCTCTCTCTCTCTCTCTCTCTCTCCTTTTCTTGTATCCCATTCTGAATATATAGAGACCCAGGTGAAAAATGAAGAGTTTTGGAGCTGATCTTGAAGCATTTTAGGGATGGTTCCTTGAGTTCCCCTCGAATCAGCTGAGGTTGAAGTTCCTTCTGTTTATATGATCCAAGTCACCTTTTATTAGCAGAAAAAGGTCAGATTTTTGTTCGGCCAAACCATAGAGAAGAACCAGTTCAGATAATTTGCTGGTGGGGTTGTTGCCATGAGGGAGTTTCCTTCTTGTTTTGGGGAAAATGGTGTTCAGGTTGCCGATTCATCCTCGTCAAGTACCACAAGAGCAGCTCAAAATGTGGTCACTTGTGTCTATCAGTGCAAATTACGAGGTCGTTCTTGCTTAATTACAGTCTCGTGGACCAAAAATCTGATGGGTCAAGGCTTGAGCGTGGGAATAGATGAGTTGGGCAATCATTGCCTCTGCAAGGTTGATATAAAGCCATGGTTGTTCTCAAAAAGAAAAGGGTCTAAGAATTTGGAGGTCGATTCTAGTAAAATCGATATACTTTGGGACTTGAGCTGTGCTAAATTTGGTTCTGGGCCAGAGCCATTGGAGGGATTTTATTTAGCAGTTGTGTTCAACCAAGAGATGGTCTTGCTCCTAGGAGATCTGAAAAAGGAGGCATGCAAGAAGATTGACAGTGACCATGCTTATGCTCACTCTGATACCATTTTCATTGCAAAAAGAGAGCACGTTTTTGGTAAGAAATTTTACGGTGCAAAGGCTCAATTTTGTGACAAGGGGCAAGTGCACGATGTCAGAATTGAGTGTGACACACTTGGGCTTAACGATCCCAGTCTTGTGATTCGAATTGATAGCAAGACAGTGATGCAGGTGAAGCGACTCAAGTGGAAGTTCCGGGGCAATCACACCATTTTGGTGGACGGGCTTCCGGTGGAAGTGTTTTGGGATGTGCATAATTGGCTCTTTGGGAATGCCATGGGCAATGCTGTTTTCATGTTCCAAACCTGCATTTCAACTGAGAAGCTGTGGGCAGGCCAATCTGTTTCAGATCCTTCTGTACTAACATGGACTTATTCTCAGCAGTTTAGGGATTCCCAGTTGCAAGGTCTTGGATTCTCTCTGATTTTGTATGCTTGGAAAAATGAGTAGTCAATACAACAGGTGTTAAATCTTGTTCTTGAGTGCTGAACTGATGTTGCCAGCTACAGTTTTCGACAATGATGTGAGCAGATTACATGAAAACTGCTAAACTCGTCCCTTTCTTCGAGCTTCTTGTCTTCTCTTCTTTTTATTGTCCTTTTTAATTCAAATTGCATATATACTTGCTCTTCATTTACCTTCTAGAACTTTTGTAATCTCTTCTTGCCGTTTCCAAATTTCACATGGCAGAAAATGGTTATTAGATATATGGTTTACAGAGAGCTTAAAGGTGTGTGCAACAACCTCTGAGTGGCATCAGTATCACTGTCGAGAACGAGCTTCCGTTTCAGAAGGGAAAAAAAAAAACAGTGCATAGCAATTTTGATGAATTTTCTGTTTTGTTTTGACATTTAAATTTAAGCATTAGCTTCTAATGTCTGTTTTCTATTTCCATTTTCAATAATCACTCAAAAATAATAGCATGAGGTTTGAACAGGACTGAATTCTTGCTGATAGTTTCAACCTGAAAGGAATTCCTGAAGTTTGCACCCACTTTTTCTCAACTGTTGCTATTAGCCGTTGAGAAGAAATACGAACTCTTTTTTCTTTAAACTCAAAGGAAGGGATAACAGGAATTCCCTATCATAATCGCAATTGTTTTTTTTTTTGTGTTTTAATCGGATGAGACTCAGTAGTTCAACTATTTTTCCCGGTACGGGGAAGAATGAAACTGCTAGGAAATTATTTCGCCTTCCACTCTATTGATGGCGTGAGACTGAATAGTCATGATGGTTTATTCTGCAATAAATTCTTAGAATGTTTTTTATGCTGAACTATGAAAATTCTGTTGCCCACTTCTTTCGCTTTTGGCTTTAATTCGGTGAAAGAAAGCCAACGTATGTGTTGAATAACTGCTGCTTAGTTCTCCCAAATGTTTCTTTATTTTCGAAGAGCCAAGGAACAATTCTCCATGCTCATAAACTAACCAAAGCATGTGAAGACAAGGTCAAATATTTATACAGACTTGGAGGGAGACAGGGAGTGTTAATTGTCAAGACCTAGTCTCTTTATCCAACGATCTCCATGACAATTTACAACACCTTCGATTCTGTACGTAGTTGAATATGAAAATACAAGCAGAGGCAGAAAGTGAGACAAGAAGAGGGGCAAAGACGAGCACAACTGAGAAGTAAGAATAGTACAAATCACTGCTTCTTCCTACGACCGAATGTGTCTTCAACACCATTTGTAACTCTTTCTCTGCGCTCGGCAATCATCTCTGAATATGCCTGACAACGAACAAGAAATATTGAATATTTTAGATCAATTCTTTTGCTTGATTTTCTATTTTCTGATGTGTCTTAACTGAATGTAAGTAAAGTAGAACCTACTCCCAGATTCCAAATAACTTGCTCACATGCAATCACTAGTACCATGTAGAACATGGGCGATTTATGGTAATATCTTTGACATCATTCTCCCTAATTTATGGGGTTAATATAAATTTTTCACAAGGATAACAAGGCCTGAACAAATCTCTTTAAATCCAAAATTGATGCTTCATTCCCTAAGCAAATTGGAGGACTGTAACAGAAATCTGGCAAGTATACATCCACTGTAACGTATAAGGAAAGAGAGGTGTTTCGACACATGTTAAGACATACACACACACATGTTCCATCACCAAAGAATAGAGTTTCAATGTCATCTCAAAAACCTATTGGACGTTTCTTAAGCTCAGGAGAGGGGGGAAAGATCAGTTACTGAAAACTCAGAAGATTCAGAAAATACTAAATAATATTCCCATACCGAAAATTTCCACTAAAGTAAATATAACAAAACAAAACGTCTTTACATCTGTTCCAGGTAGCGCATAGAGCTAGCATAATACGCTAAGTATGTGCTCTAAACCAGAATATGCTTAGAAAGAACAAGGAAGTAACATAAATGGTAGTTGATAACGGACCTTGGGATAAGAATACAGAAAGATGTACCACCATGCGCATATTATTAACAATATGACTGAAGTGACTACCACTGAGTGCAAAATGAACCAGCTAACGGCAATAATTGATACCCCTGTCAGCGTTATTGTCCAGGGCTGACACCTAATCCAAAGATGAGAGGGTTAAATTAATAGACCAAAATAACTGAGTATAAGCAACCACCAAATCAATATGTTGTATCTAAACCTGCAACCTTTGCTAGATAACTGCAATTTTGTTTTCAGATCTCCAACATTCATAAACGCTAATTTTCTAGAATTTGAAAATTCGTGGGCGCATGAAGCCCAGAAATTATTTTTTTTTTTTGGCAAAATTACAAAATCCATGGTATGGGTAATGGGATTTATTTTATTTACCTTAAAAAAATTGGAAATGTTAGCATAATGGGGGCACAAACAATGCAAAAGATAGTAGCAGTGATAATTAGGAAGTGATGGGAGGATAAAAAGTAAGAGATGAGGGAAGAGGAAAAGCTGACCAAGATGGTTTTGTATCCCAGACAGACTCGTACTCGAGGGAGAGGTGATTGAGGTAACCCTCCATATCATCGACCACACCATTTTCGTCGAAGAACAAAGGGTCTTTTGAGTCACTGGGATTGACACCGAAGACTACGGTTTTTTTGTGAAATCTTATGCAATTGAGAGAAGAAGACAAAGGAGGATAGAAAATGGGATTGGCGAAAAGGGTTTGAGTAGGAGGTCGATGGGGGAACACGGGGAGATGAAGCGGCAACGCTATCAGAGGGAGTGTCCTCATTTCAAGCACAGATTTTTTTTTTATTTTTTTATCTGCTATTAGCCTATAAGACTGTGGAACTCCAAACACATCACCTTCTTTTTTTTTTTTTTTTTTATCGGCAACGCTATAAGATTGTCGTGCCACCTTTCTAACTACATCACTGACGTTTTTACGTTTTTAGCAACGTAAGTTCTGCACTCAACCGTAAATTCATTCCTGCGGCTACTTTATCCCCTCTCTTTTCTTTTTAATTTATAAATTTCTTACTTTTTGTCTTTGGGTTTTAGTGTCTTCATTTTTCTTTGTTTCTTTCTTTCAGCAACGTTATTCGCTATTTTGATGCTAAATATCACTCTTAGTTCTAAAAAGATTAATTGTGTTATTTAGTGTATGATTGGCAATATTTTTTTAAAGAAAAAAATTAATTTTTTTAATAAAATCTCTTAAAAAATTTTTTTTATTATAAGTTGTCGCAAAATAAACTAATCCATAAATACATTTAATTATCAACGGTGTAATATGAGTAATAGATAACTTTTTTTTAGCAACATAAATAATAAGAATAGCCAGAAAAGAGTAGTTGGCTACTCAACTAGCTTAGTGGAGTAATAAATACTGGAGAAAGATTCAAATCCTTACACATTTTAATCTCCATAAAAATGCGAAATATTATTCGAATTTTTTGAGGCAACTTTAGTTTGCTAATTAGACAATTGTTTTGTCAAGTAAATTTTATTTATTTTGAGCAAATATTAAGTAAATTTCCAACAAGTAATTATGCACAACAAAGTTAAAATATTAAATCATTGATAAACTACAGATTTTATATTCTTTTCGTTTATTTTTATTTGTTATGTAAAATTTTTTTTTATTTAACAATATCTATTATTTTATAATATTAAAAAAATATTCATTAATTTTTTTTGTAATTTTACCTTTATTTTTTAATAAAAAAATTAATAAAATAAATAAAATTAAAAAATTATAAAGTAATAAAAAAATAATTTAATTATTTTAAATTATATTCTTTTATAATTAAAACTATTTAATTATTTTTTAATCCTTATACAAAATTCTTAAACAGTAGATAAAAGTAAATAAAATAATAATAATTTTGAGGTTCAAACTTTCATGGATTCCTATACTGAAGCACAATTAATAGGCGTAGGCTTGCATGATCAGGTTAGGATTTTATATAATCCCAATCCTTTTTATTAAACGGATCAGCCGAACTCAGTACTTAAAGGCAGGCTCGTCCACTGGAGGTGTAGGATTTATAGAAACCTTGTTTTCGCAGTTGGAGGAGACGGTTGCAGCGACATACTAATGGTCTTTCTCATCTTTACCGAGCTAATTTGTTCCTTGCTTACTCATTTGCGAGACACCGGGATTGGACTGTCATTAGATAAAAGTTTTATGTGTGATAATTACAGTAAAGTTTTAGCGACCAATGTGTATACAGCTCAACAGCTTCAAGTAATTTTGTCAATTTTAGAAGAGGGCAAGGAAGAACCTTACATTAATTTGATAATAGTTTATTACATTTCATTTGCGCATTAACCAGACAGCATAAAAGGGGCACAAAATACATAATTGAAGATCTCTTCCATATTGATCAAAAAAAAAAAAAATTCCATAGTTTGATGGACTGATGCAGAGGCAAAATAGCATCTTCTTTTGGGGGAGGGGGGGGGGAGAGCGGCAGTATATTTACATATCTGCAAATATAGAAACAAAGGCCAATAACAAAACTGAAACCAACCACCAATTTTCCTCCAGATTGAAAATTCCACATTCGGTAAAGTCAAGGACAAAATGGAAGTTGAAAAATTCAGCGTCCACAGTTGAGATCATCCTGACGTCTCCTTCTTCCACCACCACTCCCCTAGTGCTTAAATATAAAACACAAAGCACAAACATTAGAAAATGCAAGACGTGAACAAGGTATATCTAACAAACATTGCATTTAGAAGGAAGACAGACTGCAAGCAATACAACTGGCTTTGAAGCATCAAGTTGTACCATGCATTTTTTGAGGTGGCACAAAGTATTATCTCTAATTTCCAACATGGGATAAGCAAAACAGATTAGATGCAACTTGTCACATGTCAGCCATGGCATTCACCAAAACATCTTATATCTATTCCTTCATAAGCCCCTTCCAAACTAGTTCATAGTAGCCCAATGTCAACCTACAAAGCAAAGCTAATCTATCCTTGTAAATGCTTTATTAAATAGAAATCAACTTGTAGGAGGATTCAGCATTTTCCACACACAGAGAAAGAGAGTACCAAGTTCACTAGATTGTTGTCCTTTTCAACTAATGCCATACAATGAGGATTCCCTACAGGGCCAGAAAGTCAATCTCATCAGAACTTTCCTCATAAATCACATAGCTGGCATCTTGACCATCCTCATTGCCACTACCCTGATCACTATTGTAGCTGCTTTCAGATGTACTCATAAAAATCGATCCATCTGACGTGTGGCTGCTCAATTGTGATGGCAGACTTATCTCACTATTCATATCAGTATCAAATGTCTCAATGTAACTGCAACACAATCCAGAAACACAAAAATTGGCCACTTTTAGAAAGAAAAAGAATCCCTCCATCAGCAAATATGAAATACAGTGGACCAAATTACTCTAATTGGAAAAATATCTAACCTTCCTTCTGATGGGTATTCGGCCACCAAACAGATATCAGGCCTTGCTTCCAAAACCTGCTTTACAGGCATAATACTGCACCATAGAGCCCCAAAATTTGTAATTGAATAGATAAACATAACATCATTCATTCAGAAAGTTGAAACATCACATCCACAAATGATAATCATTACCTAGAGTTGTAGCATCTGTGATACCAGTCAGCTTCAGATGCTAAGCCTTCCCTATTGGATATGTCCTGTTTAAAGGTAATAGTAAGAACTAGAAGCAAAACTCAGTCTAGCAGAAACTTCACTATTAATTTTAGCAATGTAACATATATTTCTATGTACCCACAAGATGTAAAAGCACTTTGAAGTCGCCAGCAAGAATTGCTGTCAACAACCTAGCAACTTCCATCTGCACATTAAGTATTAGCGTTTCAGAGGTACTGGTTTGAAAAGAAGGGAGAAATTAGATATGTATTACGATCCTCACCTCTTTCAGATGCATGCAATCCTTTAAAATTAAGACCTCAAGCAAATTCCCACCATTGCTGCTTCCAAGGTTTCTGGAAAATAAAGGTTTTCATGATAAGAGATGATAGGAGGCCAAAAAAAAAAAATCAAAGAGATATTCTCAACAGACGGATAGAATCTGAAGAGTTCTTGTAAAGTCTTGTTAAAAACAACTGACCTTAAGAAGTTTCCGGTGATTGAATAGGATGTTGAAAAGTCAACATATTTCAGTTTCCGAAATCCCTGCACATGCAGTTTGAAATTAATAGCCCTTAGAATATGAGGCTTTTTTTTTTCTTTGATTAATTTGAGAATTAGGAGGGTGCCACCTAATTTAAAATTAATAGCCCAAATATCAAAAAGGAAACAATGACTTCAAATCGCACATCAATAGAATATCAAGAAGATAAGTCTGCCCTCACTTTCCCTAAACAGGCATTTAAATGCACACTGGTATGTACCATTGCAAAATTATTATTCATATAAATTAAATTTGTATACCAGCTATTAAAAATGAAATGAATTCAATAGATTTAAACTCATTGTATTATTATAAAACAGTCATTCAGACCGTCACACTCCACGAAGACTTGTAAGTTGTAAGCCGCAACAAAAGTTCACCAAACTGCCTTTAACCTGAGCTCAAGGTGGTTTTTAGGTGCAAAAAGTGCTAAGACTATATAACTAATCAAAGTTGAGCACGTGTAAGCCAGAATGATTTGATTTCCATTCCCAACTCTTCCCCCTTTTCCCTAGCAGATGACTTAGCAAACTTACGAAGATAAATGCAGAAATTGAACATATATATGAGGGGAACATATATTTTTTAACGAATAAATTTGATTAAAAAAAATTCCCAGGATTAACAACAGACTGCCATAGTTAACCAAATGCAAAAAAATTGGAAATGAGAACTTGAAACATAGTACTTTGAGAATAAAGAATTTCCTGAAAACATACCTTAACCAGTATGCGAACTTTAAAGTCATGTAGCTTAAACCCTCTAAGGGATAAAGAAGTTAGATGAGGACAATTGTTTACAAGCTCAGCACAGGTTTGTGTTTTCAAACTGTCATCTCTACCTGATAATAAAAAGAGATAAGCAGAGATATAAAGAGCCTTAAAAGGTGAAATATAGCAGAGAAAATGACTTGCCTGTTTTAGAAGACTCAAAAAACAAGCGCTCGATCAAGTGGCAGTTTGCACTTACTGACATTAATGTTTGCCTCAGTTCAACATGGCTAACAGTTAAAAAACAAAAAAAATTACTAACAACAAATACAATTTGGAAACAACCTTTTCTTTCATAAGAAATAAATTAGTGGAAAAAATATGTGAAGATGCAGGTACTGATACATATGAAATGCTTACAATGATAATCAAGTGTTCCAAATGTAACTTAAAAAAAAAAAATTGCACTTATTTATAAAATACACATTCATATACAGCATATCTACATCAAATTTTAAAAGAAGAAAGAAATAAACATTATATTATTACAATAAAACTAACCAAAATTGTAGTCACAACCAACAGCAAATGGTCAATAAGTACTAATAATGGATTCCCAGTCTAACTATGACACATGGAATTTAAGAAAGTGTGATATTCCAGATCAGAAGAAAGTAAACTCATCATAGAGAAAGAGTTTCATTTTCTTCATGTTTAAGACATTTAACCAATGATATTCCCATATCCTCTAGCAGTGAGAAAATGCTTATAATGAAAAGAAGTGAGAGAACAAGTGGTGAAGGAAACTAACTTACAGCCCCACAATTTCCAGATCAAGGAGAGAAGGGCATGCTGATAATGCCCCATTAAGGGATGCATTATCCATTCTTTCAATATTGTACAGGTGCAACTTTCTCAAAAGAGCCCTACAAAAAGAAAATGTAAGAGCCCATTTAAAACAAGTTACCCAAATGTACTGAACTATAAAGTCCATGAACAAACAAACCCTGCAGCACCACCATCCCCACTTAAAGGGCTTAAGCAGCATCTTGTAAGAATAGATGACTCTCTCCCTTGTCGAGATCTCTTATCATTCCATGAAAAGTTAGCTACCTCTACAATAGCGTTTCTGACAGTATAAACCAATGGTTGACAAGATCCAGGCGAAGCAGTAGCACCAGGGACCACACCAAGCTTAAGAGACCTTATTAACAAATTAAAATAGATGAACGGGAGAAGAATAATTTGGAAAAAATACATAAAATTGCAATGCATGCTCAAGAAGTTAGCACAAGTTAAAATGGATAATAGTTTTTTTTTTCCTGACTGAAAGAGCTAATGAAGTTTACATGGTAAAGTACACGTAAACTATAAAACTAGTTACACAACAGTTTCTAACAGGAACCAAAATTTAGAGCTCGGAGTATGCAATACATCATAAGATATAAGTCACTAACAAAAGGGAAAACTAAATCACTAACGTAGATGAGGCAGACCATCCAAACAAATAAATGATATGCAATCAAATATCCCATTTCTTAGCCCTTTACGATCAAAGGTAAAGTACTACAGGGAAATGATCAGTTTGGTCGGTGAATACGTTATACTTTCATAAATTATACCCTATAGTCATCAGTTATGCAATTAATTAAAGTTTCCTTGGGAACAAAAAAATATAGCATGGAAAGGATCAGTTAGATACAAAATCTCTTACCTTAGTGCCTTTCCAGCTCGTTGAATCATCGTGGAAACTACTGCATTGTTAACCTTTGGAACAAGTGTTGTCAAATCAAGATTTGCATAGCACAAAGGATCTTTAGCACATTTGTTAAACAATGAACAAGTAGCTGATGCATAGCATAGGCTCTGGGTATCAAGCATTGAGAAGACCTGTACATCACGACATGGAATCAATAACCAAAAATTTTACTTCCTTGAAGAAGCATGTTTAAAACCTAAGGTACTCGCAGTTAATAATGTAATGGCTAAATTGGAACTTCTCCAAAAAGATTATTAAGTACTATCAAACAAGTATGATAATCATTTGTGTGCAAAGCAACCGGAGACTCATGCATGTTTCTCCATAGGTACTTTCCCAGTATCCTTATGGCTCAGACACTCAGAAAAGGCTTCAAGAAAAAAGAAGAAGAAGAAAAGGAAATCAGAAGAAATCAGCCACATAAACAACACATATACTGACTTACCCACACGAAATAGAAAATAATTATCTAAACCAGGGGAAATAGAGGAATAATAAAGTAAGATGACTTCAAATTATACTAATAATGACCAGCATTCCATGCATAGCATAATTAAATTGACAAACACTGAATCCCAAAGCCAAAGACAGGACTTGAAGTTGCTATAGCCCTCCCTCCATAACATTAACGCTGATCAACTACATATAGGAGGCTTGCATTAAAAATTCGATGGACAACATAAAATCACCATAATGCAACAAATGAATATTATCAAATTCACAGACAAAGGGAGAAGATTGGGGGAAATTAAAAATAAATAAGCTGTAATTAAGAGGTAACAAACAAATATCT
This sequence comes from Castanospermum australe, assembly GCA_019955255.1. Classification (NCBI taxonomy): domain Eukaryota; kingdom Viridiplantae; phylum Streptophyta; class Magnoliopsida; order Fabales; family Fabaceae; genus Castanospermum; species Castanospermum australe. The sequence goes on from NSJW01000209.1 coordinate 636,407, forward strand.
CAAAGAAAAAAAGAAAAGCACCAAATAAAATCCAGAGATGCAGATGACGAAGCAGGGAATATAAGTAGGAAATACCTTGATGGTAAGGTCGGGAGGGAGAGGCCACGCGAGGGAATTGTGCTTGGAAGCTCGCTTTCTGGAGGAGTGTTTGGCGGCGTGGAGAAGCATGGAGCCCAATTGAAGGGCGCGATCGATGAGGAGGTTCTGATCCGAATCGGAGGGCATCGATTGAAGGAGCCTGTCGAAGGAGAGATCGAGGGAGAGGGAAGGGAGGTCGGGAAGGGCGAGGAATGCATCGAGGAGATGGTCCACCTGGCAGAGGTTTTGGATTCTAGGGTTCTGGGAGGGGCAGGGTCGCTTCGCCATTGATGAAGGGCTGTGGAGGAGGGTATCCATAGGCTTCAGCTGGGGGTGGAGACTGGACTGGATATTTTACACGCTCGCTTGAAAAGGAGAAAGATAGAGAGAGAACGAGATCTGTGCCTGTTTATCGCTGATCCTATGCGTTTCAGTGCCATTGCTGTCTGCATTGCGCCACGTGCACAATCGCATGGCTCACGCGCCCCCATTTGTACTCCCACTAGTGACTTTGAAAAGGTTAAAAATTTTATTTCTTATTTTTTTGTTATGCTCGAATTAATTGTTTTTTAATAGATTCTCTGGAAATGTTTGATTTATTTTTTTTATTTTTAATTAATGTGTTTTTAATTTTGATTATAAAAATTTTACATTATTTTTATTTTATTTTTATTTTTAAATTTTTATAGGGAAAATGATAAAAAAAATTTAAAATTTTAAAAATAAAAAATAAAATAAAAATAACGTGATATTTTTATAATTATTAATAAAAATAAGTTAATTAAAAATAAAAATAAAAAAAATTAAATATTCTCTTAATTTGATCCTTCAAATTTTATATTTATATTATTTTAATTTTTTTAAAAATATTAATATTAATTTATTTTTTAAATCATAAAATATGACATCAAAATTATTTTTTTATGTACAAATAAAAATTAAATTGATATAATTTTTATGATTAAAATATTAAATTAATATCAATTTTGTATAATTAATGAATTAAATTGATAATATTTTTTATAATTAAATAATTAAATTAATATTTATTTTGTAAGGATAAAAATGATATCATCTTTTATAATTTAAAAAATAAATTAATATTAATATTTTTAAATAACTAAAATAATATTAAAAAAATTAAATTAAGAATTTTAACAACTTATATAATAAATTATTCAAATTATGCGTCACTTATATAATTTTAATGACTTTATTACTTGTTACTCAAGTTTAGTGAAATCGAAATAAATAAAAAAGTAATGACATAATAAATAAAATAAATAAGACAAACTTTTTCTATTTTTTTAATTTTGTTTATTTTATAGGTATTTTTTTAATTTTGTTGGATGTCACTTAACCTATTATTATTATTATTATTATTTTAGTATAAACTCAACATATCATTATGATTATAGAGTATAAATTCTTAGTTATGCACCTTCTCTGTGGGCATATACCTCAAGCTGTCTACAAAAAGTGAAAACATTATTTTGATGCGGTATATATTCTATAATTTTCAGTGCTTTCTGAGAGCTGCTCAATAAAAGCTCAATTTTGTGCGTTTTCTTTTCTTTTTCTATGATTCATGTATTCTCAACAATGAATTAGATGCATTAAAAAAAAATTCACTCAATGTATCATTATGATCATAGAATATAAATTCTTAGTTATGCGCTTTTTATGTGGGCATATACGTCGAGCTGTTTACAGAAAGTGAAAACATTATTTTGATGCGATCTATATTCTACAATCTTTAATGCTTTCTGACAGCTACTCAATGAAAACTTAATTTTGTGCGTTTTCTTTTCTTTTTCTATAGTCCGTGTATTCTCAACAATTAATTAGATGCATTAAAAAAACTCAATAATTTTCTCAAAATTAGAATAATTCAATTTTTGTTTCTTTTTGGCCCTATAGAATAATTTAATGTTAAAAAACTTAAATTGTTTATTATTGTACTTATTTTAATATTTTATTGACATCACTATTTAAATAAATAATAATATCTTTCTCTTTTTTTTTGGGTCCTCAAATAATAATATTTATCAGATAAATAAAAATAAAAATTGGTAGTTATAAAATTCGGGCCACAAAGTACAAAACGGATCCAAGAGAGGAGGCCCAACCGAAGTTGTCGCTGAAACAGTACAAGAGATTGATTAATGGACTGACGGGGAAGAGTTGTGAACAAAAACAAAAACGAAGGGAAAAGCTATTGAAAAAAAAAATGGAAGTGAGAAAGAAATATATTAATATTTAAAATCAATTAATTTTTATCATTTATCTATCAGACTTTTTTGTTTTATTATTAAATATTAAATATTACAAGTGTAATTATATTCAATAATATATAATATTATTTTTTAAATGTATTTTTTTACAATAAAATAATTTAAACTAATCTATGTTAGAAATTGTTGCCAAAAAGTCTCCTATCATATGTGATAGATGTGAATAAGAATGCTGAAACTGAAAGAAAAAAAACACATGATAATATTGACAACGAAACAAGTTTTAAGTTGTTATGAGCTTTTCTTTAAGTGACACTAAATTTATTTGAGAATTGCTTGATTCCATGTTCAAATATTACTTAATTGTTTTGTTTTCACTTTAACTTGTTTTTTCTTCTTTAGTCTCCACATATACTTCCTTTATTAAAAAATAAAAAAAATATATAATAAATTAACCTATTTTAATTTTTCTTAATAAGCTAATGAAACCAAACAAATAACAATTTATAAAAAATAATAGACATTACTATTATTACATAATAAGTATAAAATGCATATACACATCTTTAATTTCAGGTGAGTTATACGTGCATCCTTCATAAAAAGAACTAGTTATTAAATCCTTAATTTGTACAACATATAACAATTAAATATTTTATTTAATTGATATACAAGAGACCACACATAGTTATAGGTGATCTGTTAATATTTTTTATTTAAAAAAAAAACTTATAATAGAAATCAACTGTGCATTTTGGGGTTGATATGAAATTTGATTTTGTTATCACTTTGATAAATTATTTTTAAAAAATAAAAAATATTACATTTGTATATTATGGTGTGATGAAATCTAATACAACATTAGATTAAAAAAATTCAGTATATTACATTTTACCCAAACAATAGTAATAAATTTTCGACGACAGTTATCATAACAGAGGACATAGCTTCCGTCCTGCGCACCACCGACAGACACAGGAAGTCTCTGCCCTGGATTGCCCTGCTTACGCGACTCAGTGACGGACGCATTGCACTTTATCCTAATCTGTGAGTCTGTGCTGGAGAGCGAGTGAGGTTTTTTTTCCAAGATGACGACGATACGCAGGTTTTGCTGTAACGATCTCCTTCGCTTTGCCGCGGTCAATCTTGACCATCTCACAGAAACTGTAAGTTTTCCTTCCATTCAACACAGACATTAGGGTTAGGAACTTGACGCTGATGCTGGTTCAATTTTTTGTGCCTTCTTAATTGCTTTGTTTCAGTTTAACATGTCCTTCTACATGACCTATCTAGCAAGATGGCCCGACTATTTCCATGTTGCCGAAGGTCCTGGAAACCGAATCATGGGTTACAGTAAGTTACTTCCATTTCCACCTAAATCCCTCTTGTTAGTGAAATGAAATTTTGGATTTTTTGCATATCCCTTTCGTGTTGGGCTACCCCTTCCCAAATGCAATAATACATTCTTATCTGTCCGCTTCAAAGCTAGTTTTCGCTAGGTTTTGGCGGTTGTTTCGTGTTTCTAATGCTACTAGGATGGATGCCATGTGGATTGGTTTTCAAAAGGAAAATCATATGAAGATCATGGTAAGCAATGGTTTTCTCTTTGTGGCTAAATTATTAGAAGTGGTAGTTGAACACATGAGCGTAGCTTGGGCATCGGGCAAGGAAGTAAGATTGAGGAACAGGTGTTTCCTTCAATAGCTTGTCAGCCTGTAGCAGGAATAGGCATTTTAAACTCTATCACAGGTTCAGGAATGACATGATATACTTCACAGTTAGGCAGATGATTTAGAAACAATGGCATGATAGCAACAATTTAGATGCCTTCCATTATTTGCATATGCTAATGCATGATGTAGGTGATTTTTCTAATAAAAATGCAGATTATATACCGAACTGTGGATTAAGTCATATGATGGATAAGTTTGATAGTTATTTCTTCATCATCATCATAATCTTCTTCTTGTTCTTCTTCAAAGATTTGATATTAGCATGTCCTATGAGTAATGATTTTATGAAAGACAATAGGGGAATAACACAAATATTATGAATGCAGTTATGGGGAAAGTAGAGGGACAAGGAGAATCTTGGCATGGTCATGTAACTGCAGTAACTGTTGCTCCAGAGTATCGTCGGCAGCAATTAGCCAAGAAATTGATGAATCTTCTGGAAGACATTAGTGACAATATGTAAGATATGCACATGTTTGATTTTTGAATGTTAAGTTTCTGAAACCTGCCCTTGTCCACTCCACTTTATTCTATCTTAATTGAATTTTCTTTTTCTCAATAGTTTTCTGGCAAATCATGTATTCTGTATTAATGACATGTGATATTTCTCTAATCTGAGCTATCAGTAGCTTAATGAATTTGTGTTTGCATGGATGCCTTGTTATACGTAAGAATGTGATTTTTGCAGCGACAAGGCTTACTTTGTTGATCTCTTTGTGAGAGCTTCAAATGCACCAGCCATCAAGATGTACGAAAAGGTAATGGTTCTGTACTTTTCATTTCATTTTAGACCTTTCTTAACATGTGACTTCTATCTCCTCAGCTGTTAGAAAGCATAAATGAATTTTATTCTGTTCCTTGTTGTACATTATACAATTAGTCCTTTCAATATCTTATAACTTTTCCATTTTTATAATTTTTTATTTTATACTTAGATAAATATTAATTTATGTTCAACAAAAGTTTCCAAAATTATGGTTGTCTATTTTTACCAAAATTCCTCAACATTGGGATTTCATTTCAGATCCTTGCTTAAATCTTTGATGTTATCAAAGTTTTCGATCTTGACGGTGATTGTTTTTAAAACATTGTTCGGTTATAAAAAATTGACTATATTATAAGGTTGCTACTATTAGTGACTTTAATCAAATGTGACCAAATTTAATTCTGATTTCAGAAATTGTTGGACATTAGAATTAAATTTAGGCAAAGAGTTCTAATTAGTAAAAGAAACCTTGTGTATTTGGGAGTTATAGGTTGCTTCATAGAAGGGACAAATATAAAGAATTGGAAAAAGTGGGGAGAATGCCCAAAGAAACCAGGTAAATTGTAAACTGAAAGAACATAGATTTTAATTTTGGAGTGGTCAAACCTTTAAAAATTGTGTGTAATTACTTTGTAAATACATAGTCCAGACAATAAAGGTATTGCTTTTAACATCCCTGTTCTACAAGCAAGAACAACATTACTCTATAAACATCAGAAACAATAGAGGCCACAGATGCCCAGTACTAGAATAGTGGAGGAGAAAATTGCTAAAATCTGTTTCTTCCTTGCATTTGACCATATAACAAGCATTTAATGTAAAAAACCACATGTGATGTGTAGGCATAAGATGCTCACTGGTTAAGTATCATTCCTCCAAGAAGTTCCCTTGGCTCCCAAGCTTCTTTGTTTAAAACTTTAAATTGCTTTTCCGAATTACCTCAAGGAGACTTTATTTCAAATTCTCAAATACCCAATAGCCTCCTTGTTCCACCTGTCTGTTACCTCCCCACCTCTTTTCAAGACTCATTTTATAATTCTAGACATTATAATGATGATTAATGAATTTACCCAAACAATTTCTTGTTCTTAATACTTTCAAAAGCAAAATGACAATTGCCTCTACCCTTTCACTCACTCTGTTTATGTGGATTAAGGGAGATGTCCTGGTATCTTTCTTTTCCAATCTGAAGCATAAACAACAAAACAGTTTTAGACATTGCGACTGTCTCCCAATCATTTGATGAACAAAAGAGTCCTGCAATCTGGTGGAATATGTTACTAATTCATAATGAGATATAAAATTACTAAAACTGTGCAGTGAAGAATATAAAGAACTACTGCTGATCCTGTCTTAGAAGAATTCTGATAACATTGAAATCAGCTCCAGATATTAGTTCTTTTCTCAGCTTAACATTTTTATTGAAATTGATTGAAATTTATATTCAGATTATTGGCAAAGGAGTTTGTTTCTTTATCATGTTGAAATCAATGCACATCACCTTATAATGCCTATAAAAGGGCCTGCTATGTTTAAAACAGGGTACTACTTATATTTTCATCTGTGAATATCACTTGTTTTTCGTTTTTTCTTTTTTTTCTCAATAAGAGAATGGTAAGAAAGAAGTACAAGAGCAGAGGATAAGATATCCTCCTAAAGAAACTGGAATAAACAAGAAAAAACACATCAAGTGTGCAAAGCTTGCCTATCTCTCGATATATCCAACAAAAAAACCCCTCTAAGTAGCCGCTAGTTGAGCACCACAAGAAGGTAAGGCCATACTATCCCATAGAAGAGGTAACAGCAAAAAGTTATCCTTAAAAATTTCAGAGTTTCTATCTAATGGATTCTAGGTCACCTGCTAGAATGATACCTAACCATTTTTTTTTTCTTTCTGTGCTTTCATCCTGCATCATCTACCATGTGTTGCTAATTTGGGTTTTAAATTTCTTCTTTTTATGTTAGTCTATCATAATATGTTGATCCATGGTACATATTATATTTCCATTGAGAAAAGAATGCTTTCATGTTTGCTTCTTTACGGCTTTACGCAGTAGCACTTGTAAAAAATTGATTGAAAAACTCATTGGTTGGCCTTTTAATATATTACAATAGGAAAAGGAAGGGATGCATTTGGTTAAAGTGAAATGCTAGAATTTTCAGCCAGCAGTTTTTTCCCGTGAATCTTGTTTGGGATAGGATAGTTTTCCTTGCTTCCTTATGGGTTTATGCACTTGGTTGTTTAAAAGGGGTTTCTTTGTTAGATATATAGAGGGATTGGGGAGCTTACTTGAGCAGTTTTTTTCCCTTGTTTTATGTGCTGGTAGGAGGATTCCTGATTCTCCTTTGTTCTGTTCTCTTTTCTTCTAATAAATTCTCCTTTTACCAATAAAACAACAGGAGAAGGAAGGGGGAAAAATGGTATAGAGAAAATGGATATCTTGTATAAATTGAACTGCTGTAACTTGTTATATGATGTAGGACAGATTCAGTAACCTTCATACAGTGGCCGGTTGGAGGGTGGCCTTCTAGGGTTCTGAATTCATGTTTGCATGGCTGGGGATGGAAAAAGGATGCCTTCTGGCTTTGGAGATGGTGATTGCAATGCTATTAGAATTTTTCTATGAGAGGATCAGTTGCAATTGGTTGCATAAAATTTCAAAATATTTGGGGATTCAGGGTTGTAAGTGGCTTGTGTTAGGGTACCTTTTTGTGGTGGTAAAGGCAGAAACTTATTATCAAGTTACTAGGCTTAGATTCTTTTGGGTAATACACTGGAGTATATTTTAAGATTGCGATGAGGAGAGAGAGACGTTCAGGGGGTGGTAATGTGATGGCAGATGGTTACCATGAAGGTAAATTATGAGGAGAAAAGAAGAGAGATAAGAACCAAAAGTGGCTCTTAAGTCTTTAAGGGAAAGACTATACTTTTGATAAACTTGTGTCAGCTTTTGCTTCCTGTATTAAAACTCTATTTTCTAAAATAATATGACCAGGTCTTCCAGTAAGGAATGTTAGACTAGCAACAAGCACCTTATTTATATTAGGCAGAGAAAGAGAGAGATTACTGAAATTAATTAGTCAATATTAATGATTTTGAGCTGGGAACTTCTACTAAAGTCAAGCACCTGAAGTAACTAACTTTAAAATGTCATTGTCCTAAGTTGAAGGCAAAATTTGGAAGGGGTTATTGCTAATTACCCAATAAACAACCACAGATACTTGTTCCTTGTTGAAAAGAAAATGATATTGGATGAACCGAGACTGGTTGGGAAAACATCAATAATTAGGTGACCTTTTTTTTCACTGGTAAATTCTCAACAACCTGCATACAGTTGAAGATTGGTTAGGTTGAAAATGTGTTTTTTTTTTCCTTCCAGCAATCAACTGCTTTTAAAGTAACGATGTTTTTTATTTTTTGTCATTATTAAGATTTTTTCTACCTCATTATCATTTTTTTTATTAAATTTAAAGGAAGTAAGTACATCGGGAGCAAAGATAAGGTATCCTCAAGAGCTGAGTAAAAAATAAAACACAAAAATGTAACAAAAGAAACTCAAGGAACAAGGAAACTGGGAATGAAGCAGGGTAGTCCAATCCCTTTGCAAATTGGAGATGGCAGCAACCTTGAAACAACCATGGGCCAAGCACCAAAGAGAAGCTAAGAACATAACCCTATCCCAAAGCAAATTTAGGGGCAAGGAGATGCCCTTAAAGATGTGCGTACATTCTGCTCCAACCAAATTTGCCAAAGTATAGCAAAGATAGTGCACTGCTACAGAATTTTAGTCTAAGTGTTTTTGCCAAAACATTTAAAACAGATGAACAAGAACCCCTTAGGGTAGAGGGGCACATTTAATCTTCACCAAAGATCCCAAAAAGGTTACTCCAAAGAAAGATGGCTGTCTTGCAATGCAGAAATAAGTGTTGTGCTGTTTTTGAACTTGACTTGCACATGACACATGTTAGAGGAGAGAGCATCAGCGATTTACACACCTGCAACACTCAGGTTAGGTCAGAGCTCGGGAATCCAAATAGTTTTAGTCCATGTTTGGATTAGCTTATTTTACATTAAAAAAAGCTATCCAGTCAGATGCTCTCTCTATAGCATTTAATCCAAACATTCACTTATGTTTGGATTAGCTTTATTTTGTACTCAGAAAAGCTTTTCAGTCAAAATTTCTCTTTGAAGCATTTTGATTATAAGGTTTTATAAAAGTAAAATAAACTCATTGAAACATGCTCCTGGGAAAAGGTTTCAGTTGCCAGCAGCAGGGTGGAGAGGGGGCAATGTAAAGACCCAGTTCTCCAAGAGGAGCTTTTTCTGCTGGAGGAGTGAGCTAACAGTGCCCCCTCTGAACAAGTGTCGAAATAGAGTTGTGTCTACTGTTGCTGAGAAAACGGCCTTTTGAATTATTACCTCTGTTTGCGATGTAGCAATTTCCTTCTGCCCTACATTATCTGAGAAAAACACAGAATCAACAGGAGCTTCTCCAAAATCTTGTAGTGACAAGCGTCAACAACATTAACCAGAAAGAGCTGGTATGCCCAAGTTGCAACGGGTGGGTAATGTTACAACCCCTTTCCACTTTCTTTCAGGCTGCCTCCCTCAATGAGTGATCGAAACTTTGGCTTCAATGGCCAAACACTAAACAATTCTCGTCAGAACTCCTATTGGAATTCTTCTGCCTGAAACTCTTTAAGAATTTCCCTCGAAGGATCATGATTAGGATGCTTTGCAGGGTCCTTCTTCCATTCATTAGCTTGGCAACACTTGAGGTCTTCTGCTCCACGGCTTCATGTATTGTTGCGCCGTCATGTTCCCATACACTCCTGAAAGAACACTTAATTTCGTACCCAATGCCTATGTGCTAAAGAATGATAAACTGTTTTGCTAGAATTTCCATAAAATCTAAACTTTTCATGAGAGCATCAAATGAGAAATGCCACCACCAACTTGGGGTATGGAAGTTGCTACTTATTGGAAAAGTAGAATCAACTAACATAAATCTTGTACAGGCCTTAAGGTTAAAAAATTAGGGAAGGGAGATATCTATACCATTTTATTTCCTGTTCGGTTATTAGCTTATTTCTTAGGGATCATTTTGTGTAGAGGGCATAGATATGCCTCTTCTCACAACTTGAGGACATTTTGTGTGATTATTGACAATACAGAATTTTCAGATTTGAGTTTGTGTGTTCTTGGTTATTTTGTTCTACATCAGTCTGGTAATGATGCAGTGTAAGGGGATGGTATATATGATTATTATATTAATTTGTAATGTCATTGTACATTGGGATGTTATTGGGAATTTACAGACTAATTAACAATAATTTAGGAACTTAAGGTTTAGTTTGGGTCTTAGGATATCCCTATGTTGGATTAGGACTTAATTTTCTATTTTAGATTAGGATTTCCTGAGTCTAAAGTTGGGATTGCTAACTAAGTACTACTTGTTTTCTCTTTCCTAATTGACATCTCAGCTTGGCTATGTGATTTATCGACGAGTGCTGCGCTACTATTCTGGGGAAGAAGATGGATTAGGTATGCTTCCATGTTCTTGTACTTTGTCATCTTTTCTTCTATCAAAGGTCATGCTGATGTTTATCTATTATCATTTTGTACCTCGTTTTTAGATATGAGGAAGGCATTGTCTCGTGATGTTGAAAAGAAGTCCATCATCCCTCTTAAACGGCCAATCACTCCTGATGAATTAGAGTATGACTAAATCTGCTTTTTAAGCAACTATGTTGAATAAGCTTTTTTAGTGTCTTAAAGCAAATATGTTGGCTAGGTATCATATGATAATCAAGTTACTTGTGTCCAACTATCTGAGTTTATAACCAGTCATATATTAGAAATTTTGAAGAAGTGGGATGTGCTCTTTTGGAAGTTATTCCTGTACTGCTAAAATCCTGACTTATGCATTTTGCTTTAGTTTAGAAGTAACCCTGTTGGTAGGTTATCAACTTGAAAGGAACTAACCATGGTGTGTTAGAAGGGCTAGAAAGCAAAAAATAATCCTAGAAGATCATCTTGTTCGAAACATGAATTAGATTCCAAGGCCCTGCTTTCGCTTTTTTCTTTTGTCCTCTTAGAAAATGACATTTCCAGGCCTCTTTTTTCACACCTCACTTACTCCTTGTCTCATTTCCAATATGTTATCATTAAATATCACTTTCACTTCCATTTGTCTTCTCATTAGATTAAATGAACCAATGGTACTAACAAGAGGTAAGAAAAAGGGAGTGCATGTAGCTTTTTTTTATGTCTTTAGAAATTTGTGGTCTTGTGGTTTCCTGGTTTTTTCATCTTTACCAGCCTTAATTTAAGGGTCCTTAAGGCAGAGTGTGAGTCGAGTCCATGTTTAGAAAGAGAAATTGATCAATGACCTTTGCCTTATCCGTCAATAGTCTCACTTATCCTTGTCTTGGTTTGGAAGAGACATTGATCTATGACCTTTGCTTTATCTACCCTATCCTTTTGGTTTTTGGTGCTGAATCAGTGAATCTCTCCATCCTATCCTTATCACTTGGGTTATGCTTGCGTGATATCTCGCTTACCCAGCAGATAGTGGAGAAAGAATATTATAAAGTATATCTATGACATTAAAAGGAGCATGAAATTTCAAATTTTCGCATTTATATTTGTGGCTCTAATTTTATGCTAGGCCCTTGCAGCCACCCAAAAAGTAAGGTAGAAAAGGAATATATACTCTACATAATGGATGGAAGTGAAACTGCTTAATCGGGAATTTCTTCCTGTTATGTTATTTTTTTTTTGGGGTCATCTCCCTGTTATGTCATTTGCATGTATAGCAATAGTTGTAATTGATGGGTTTACTGTTTTAGTACTGTTTGTGGGCGAGTTAAAAGGAACAAGATACGTATTTACAAATCCCATTGAAAGTTGGAGAAAGTATGAAGATCACTGGTACAGCTTCACAAACCTTAAAAAGATTAAACTATTTGAAAGAAATTCATGGGAAGACCCCCCCAAAAAACAAAAAGAAAGAAATTCATGGAACTCTTGCTATAAAGAAACCTATCTTTATACTGTCTAAAAAATGCTTTTTATCGTCCTTAATTTGGCTCATCTCTAAAGTGAAAGGATTATTTTAAAGAAAAAATTAAGGAGTTATAATAAATAAAAAAAATTAATGATTAAAATTGTAATAAAATATGTATACGTATATAAAAAAAATTAAAAGGTATTTAAAATTTATTCTCTTAATTTTTTTATCAACAATTAGCAATTTATGAGGTACTAATGTGCCTCTTAATTTATATTTTCTATTTTGATAGTTTAAATAATTTATTACATAATAATTTTATATTTTAATTTATTTTACATAGATATATTTGAATTTTAAAAATAATTATAATTGTTTTCAAAGTAGTTTAAGATTTTTTTTTTTTGAGAATTAGTTCAAAGTAGTTTCAAAAAATGATATTTTTAAAATAATAAAAATTAGATACCAAATTCTTCAATCTTCATTATATAATAGTATATAATAATTTTTTATTTTTTCTTTTAAGTGTATGTTTGGTATAAAGTAAAAATAAGATATAATAAATTTTATTCATAAAAATTTATTATTTATTTTTATTCCCTTACTATACATATCTTAAAGTGAAGGAGCCAATCCCTTATAGTCCCTCCCCACACTAATCAGCACCTGACGTTGCTTTGCTGCTTATTGCGCGTATGTTTGTATTAAAGTTTATAAATTTAATTTTGAATTAATCTGATTTTGTTCAAAAGTAAGTTTGCATAATTGTAATTTATGTTTGAAAAATTTTATTTAAAAAATAATTTTGATAGTATTGATGTTATTTAGATATTATTTATTAAATTACTTTTAAATGTATAATTATTAAAAAGAATATAAATTTTATGTTATTTTATCTAATATATCTTTATTATTTTATTTCATTAATTTTATTAGTGATCCCTTTAATGGTAAAAAAATTATTTATCTAGTTTCTTTATTTAAAAATTAAAAATAATTATTTTAATTATTTATTCATTAAATAATAAAATTTATATATGTTACTCTCTTTTAATAAGATTTTATATTATTTTATTATTATATTAATTATTTAATTATTTATTCATCATTAATCCTGAAAAAGTAAAGGAATATTATTTTAGTTTTGCAAATTCAACAAGACATGTGGGTCAACCTGAATAAAGTAGGAAAGAGAATTTTTTGCCGTGAATCAGCTAACATGATGAAAGCAAAAGTAAGAATTTTTTGCTGCAAAGCAAATCCCAGTTTAGAGCTAAAAACACGTTCAGGATAAAGTCTAAACGTGTAACCAAACAAAACTATTTTATGGCAGAAGCTCTTTTAACATTATGAACGGGCGTTTGGAGCTTACAAACGCAGATACAAACACAGATATTCTTGCAAAGGCAAAATCCAGTGCTTCTGCCCGGTGTATGCTAAGTTGCCGTTTGGATACCAGGACATGCAACTTACAATTAGATTCTAGTGCTTAATGGTGTTTGACCTGTGTCTAATATCAGTTCTAAGTAGCAGGAGATTTCTGGTATTAGATTTCTGTATCTAATTCGAGGACATGCACGTTTTTCTTGGTATAACACAAACAGGCTCGACAATGCACTCTCGAATCAATCGCTGATTTTAAGTTTGGTCAATCTCTAAAGGAGAAATTTGATCAGTCCAATTGTGTGCTATATGGTGGAAGCCCACTTATTTGACCGTACGCCACATACTTGAGCCGTTTATCGTGTATATACAATACCTGACCTAAACAAATCGTACACATAATGCCTTTACACCAGAATTTCTCGATCTCTTTTAAGACCATTATGTTACTCATATAACGAAACATTAGTCAGATCGATGGAAGCTTAGGGTGAAATACCTTCTCTCAATTATAGGATAAATTTTTAGGTACTCTCACGACTTATATATTATTTAAATTTTATTATATAATATCATAGGTTTAATTTGAGACTTCACATTCATTTTTCAATTACATGCATTATGTTTTTATTGAATTAATATATAAATAAGAAATTTTCATAGAGTAAACATTCTTGGGCTCGCAATCTAAGTGGTGGGCCAATGGTCTAAATTGAATTTAATCAATAGTTACACGAGTCTAGATGTCTGGATTACATCCAGATCACACAGCCAATGGACTATATTGTCCACCAATTCCCCCCCCCCCCCCCCCCCTTTTTTTAGGGTTTGAACTTGTATTGCGTAATGACAAGTTGATTTCTTGATAATCTCTGCACTTAGTGTTTAATCCCTTTCCCTTCTCCCAAAAATTCCCCCCACCAAAAAAAAAAAAGAACTTGTATTACGTATCATTTGCTCTATTTTTATTTTAGATAAACTGTAAATATGAGGTGTCAAATTTACTTGAAAATTTATGATTTTCTAGCGTGTGTTTTTGAACAATATTATTGTTTCTATGTGTATTTAATTGTGTCTCCGCAACTAATACTTTAAATTTGATTTCAATATTCCATCATTCAATAATTCTTTTTTCCACTTTTCAATACTCAATCTATATATATATATATATATTTTAATAAAAGTATAGGTGGATAGCATAACATCTCTAGTTACGGTTGAATCTTTGTGGACGAGCTTTCTTAACAGTGTTTTTTTCATACATATGCATCCTAATCTTAAACTCGAGATTACATGCTTAAGAGATCGAGTATCTTCCACTCGAACCAACACACGTTGGTTTCAATTTATATATGTTTTCGTAGTATGGGTTTTTGCCTTTCTTCTTATAACTTCTCACCAAAATGTTTCCCAAAATGTTTTTGCAGGTAAGTAATTTATAAATTGTTATTCATGTACTTCTAATTTATCAAATCCTCACACTGCACTCCTCACTTTAGACGTAACACAATCCCTTACTTCTGATTCTCATTTGGTGCCTTAACAAAACAAAAAGGATTACAATCTCGAAATTTTCTTGTGTGGCTGTATCTTATTCACTGATGCATTGGACAAGGACAAGGTGGAGAAATCCCAACAAAGGGCAAAGGTGGGTCATCCACCTCACGCATGTTGGCCGCTTACACAACAGGGAAACAAGCTAGAAAAGGAGCTGGGGACGAGGAGAGAAGTGAGAAAGAAGGAAAGAGGGTAAAAGGAGGGAGTGAAAAAGGAACGAAAGAAGAACAAAAAAGAATAAACGAAGAGGGGCAGAGAAAGAGAGGGAGGCACGTGGCTTTGGTCCATGATCCGAAATTGTACAAAACAAAAACCAACCAAATGTTGAAATCAGAAAGTGGCGATGTAGGCTGGAGGGGCATTACCAAAAATGGGTTACACTCCAAACATGGTCACTCATCCACTTCTGCTTCTAGTAGTACTGGTAGTCTGGTACCGTATCAAATCTGAGGGAGGATGCGTCCTCTCTTTCTCGTTGGAACCCCCACCTCCATCTGCTCGACTTCTTTCCCACTCGGTCTCTGTCATGCGCCTATTTCACATCCAATCCTTGTTACTGCGCAACTGATTCTGCAGTTTCTTCTAATCCGCTTTTCCATCATTTCAGTGGCGAAACCATGCAGGGCTTCATGATGCCACCCACATGCTCTCTCTGCTGTGTCATGTCATGTCATGTCATGTCATGTACGATTGAGTTCGGAGGTTTTATTTGGATTATTGGGACCTCACATCGATGTGTGTACAATCATATGCTCGCCATATGAAGGCACAGAGCCTACAATCATGTCATTTTGAGGGAAAATTTTTACTTACTTTGAAAGTAATATTTTTAAAAGATATTAAAAATTTAAATTTAATCTTAATTTTATTATTTAAAATTATATATTCAATTTAATAATTAAATAATTAGAAACGACATATATCACATATTTATTAAATAAATATATTATAAGGACACAAAAATTTCTCCATTTTAAGGAAATTTCACTTCACGTAGAGCCCAGCAATCTCAAGTTCTTTGTGTCGTCGAATTTCTCACAATATACAAATTTCACTGCTTCTATTATTTGAAAAAAGTTTTTTGGTACATATATAATTATATAAACATTTAAATTAATATTATATATTTATAAAATTTTGTCAGTTATATTTTATAAATATATTTGTTTTTTTAAAGAGTTAATTACTCATATTTAATATTGTTTTAAGTATCTATATAAGTACATACTTATTTAAAAAAATTTCTTATAATTTGATTCTTTTAGAGTTTGATAAAAATCCTACTAGCTTTTTATTTCATTTTAAAAAATTACAATAACTTCTTATATTTACATTTTTACCAAATAAATAATTTTTTCACATAATTTATTTCTATGTAGTTTTTCATACAATTTTATGCAAATAAAATATATTTATAAAAAAAAATCAGTGTCATTCCCTTAACTTGAAACATAATTTGCACTCCTTCTAGGTATTCAGCCTTCTGGTTCTAGATGTCAAATTCCACATCTCTCTCATGCTCAAAGACTTAATACTTCTGGTGTGATACAACTCACAAGCCAAAATGCATGGGATTTATAATCAGCCAAAAGTTGAAAATTACTAGATGGATGGATATTTTATTGATGCTTATCTTTCCTTCCTTGTCCTTGATTAAGCTCTGTTTTAATCCCAACATGTTGGTTGAGAGAGAACCGTGGGAGAAGAGTTTATTGAAAACAAAGGAGCTAAAGTTGCAACAATACTAGGCACTCAATAGTGCTTCTCATGATGCAACTCCATTCTGTCATCAGTTACCTGTATGTCAAGCACTAAACTTCGCGTCTTGTCCTGGCTCATTCCTGTTCCAAGGCAATAATGAATGGGAGATTTGAGCAAATTTCTTGACCCAGATTTACTCCTATAGCAATAGGGTTACTACTAATAGTAAGTAATTGGTGACAAACACTTTATAAGTGGGGTTGCAAGGGGGTTTAAATGATTCTTGGTCGAAAGCTGCAAATGTAGGATTTGGTGAAGCTCCATGAAGACCAATCCACCAACTTTCTCACCCTGTTCATCATACGCGGCCCTGTCTGCCATTTTTATTATTGCCTACGTTTTTGAGGAAACCATTAATTAGTCCAACGGGGCAAAAGAGATTTTCTCACTTCAAAACACCTTAACGTGCTCCACACAATAGTCCACTTGCTAATTTTGTGCAAACCACGCTGTCTCTAATCTCCATTCATGATGGGGGCTTTCATTAAGTAACTCTCTTTTACTTGCACTGTAGGTTTTGGAACATTATATTGTTGCTATATCATCACAACAATAATTATAGCTCTGTGGGGTAAGTTGTTGAATAATGCGTAACCTTTATTAGAGGGCAGGGCTTTTCACTTGTCATCAACAGGAGATGACTTGTATCTCTATTGGATACTGGAAATTGATCAAGCATTAAGTACTTGATGGCCTAATGGTCTATATATGTTCTACATCAAACTTAGTACAAATATTATAAGAGTTTAATTTAGTGTAAATTACATTATCATTTTGATGGTCAAAGGAGTTTGACTTTTCTAGTATAATTGTATTGGTTAAAAAGTAAAATCTTTCCCGAATATGTATTGCATGCTAATCTTTCTATTATCTATTACTAATGGTGTAAAGGATTTTTTTAATAACATTAATATATAAATTCAACTTCTTGTAAAAAAAAAATAAACAGCTATATTCGTCAAGTCACAACAATTGAATTTTTTTTTCTTTTGTTTTATAATATTATGTTGAAGGTAAATATGCACAGTGATGGTGACATCGGATATCTATTCAAGACACTAGATTTAATTAAACGACTTTATCAAAGAGAACTTTGGCAATATGGAAGTTGATGGTGCTTGAATCACAGAAAGCTGCATAATAAAAACTCTTCGCCACTGTGAGGAAAGTATTCTTGATGTTGAAATCAATGCCATTTGGAGATTTTTGAAACACCAATTGCACAAGTTCTTGCATTTCTGACTCTGCTTCTGGGGTGGTGATGTTGTATATGTTCGTACCGCAACTGCTGCTATCAGGTGCCTGACAGAAGTTGTTCAGAAAAATGCAAATGTTACCAAGAAACTGGGAGGAAAAGCCGACGAGAGCAAGTTTAAAGAAAATGTTATTCTTACACTTTTTTATCTGTCTTCTCCTTACATTTTTTTTATTAAAAAAGAAAAAAAACTTACTTTTCTTCATTTTCTCTTTTCTTTTTTTGTCGTAACAAGAAAGTGTATAAATAAAAGGATATAAGAATAACATTCTCCCAAGTGTAAAGTGTATATCAACTTTGTTTTAAGGGAAGCCATTGAGATATTATAAACTATGGTTTTTCTTTTCCCCTACAAGAGATATTATGTAGTTCACCAAACTCGAAGATTGTGCATAGTGCAGCACTATACTAAACGACAAAGTTTATGTGTTGGATGGTGTTGAGTTGGGAATTTTAATTATGCAGTACTTATATGCTAAACACCTCACCATTTAAGTGACAGGAGATTTGTTCTGTGCGTGAGGGTTCAATTATGAGTACTTTGTGACAACTAGATATCGTGCTCAATTGGCTGTTGCTGTGATCCATTTTCTCTAAAGCTGCAGAATTCACTTTACAAATAATCCAAAGAGCATATATGTGTAGCTTTTTAGACACTACAATTTGAAACACCAGCTTGTGCGTGTGCCTTTTTACTCATGGAAAGTGAGGAAGGTAAAGATAATGAATTAAGAGCATGCAGCCAAAAGATCAACTCATGGAAAGTAGCTAGCATTTTGTCCTAGGATATAATGCTTGCCCTGTCACTGACCTTGTCCTTTTGGTAACAACAGAGTCTATGGCAGACTGTGTTAGTGAGTTGCAGGAGTCGCTGGTATTGGGGATTGCACAGTAGCTCCTCTGAAATCCAATGCCCAGCGCTGAGGTTTATTATCTGCACCAAAAGCTCTGCTTGTACTTGATACTTGTCTCCTCCACTTTGCCAACTTGAAAGCCACTGTTTCCACTACAATAACAGTACAACAACCCGGGGGAATATCAAAATATTGAAGACATTGGGACCAGTACTTTGGTTTGCTGGAGGTATTGGTCGACTGATGTTTTGACTCCCCATTTTTGTTTTGAATTCAAAGCCCTGATTTCCTTTTCACTTGGCGAGTTGACGGGTACCATTAGTTTTCAAAATCATTGTATTTGTGATAAATGTAAAAGGTGTCAGAGTCAGTGCTGAGTGAATTCTGGTGCAAATTAATTATTTAGTTTTCACAAATGAACTCTAATGATATGGAACTTGAATAAAAAGCGAATGTTATAATTGAATTGAGTTTATTTATAGTTAAATTATACCAAGATTATCAATATTCATAAGTTTTAGCAAATATAATGTACCAATAATAAATCAATTGAATTCATATTAATGTGAATAAAATGAATTAGTCTATATTTTTTTGTTTGCACTAAGCTTTCACATTGCAAGCGTAAGTAAAATAGAAAAGAAAATTTGTCATCAAATTACAGACTGCATTACATTTAGTGAAGAATGGAAGACTCACACTGTGATGCATATCATAGCCAATTTCATGACCACGAGATACAAGTACATCCCACGAGAGCTGATCTATGGTTGCAACCAAAGTCCCCGCTAATCCCTGCTCTGTTTTGTTCCTGTTCAACCTCCTGCACACAAACACATGCAAAATGGTGTTCAATTTCTCTTAAGGCTAAAACACAGGACTGCAAGTGAACCATTCAAACAAGCACGTACCATTGAAGAAACAAAAGAAACAGTAAGAAGACAAGAAAACAAAGGCTCATAGGCATATGCATGAATTATTTGATTTTCTTTTCATCCCTGATGATTACGCAGTAATATATGTGAATTGGGTGATGATTAGATACAGCCTCGCGCCACCAATATTGGATTTCCACTCCCCCATCATGCCAAAACGTAATATTAAGTTGTAACAGTTGATTTAAGTAATGGATCTACTAATTTCTTAGCAGAATAAATAGTTATAACGAATACCCAGAACTCCACTTTGGGTGGACGATGCATTCGGGTGCCTGCATAGCCAGTTCTCCAAAATGATTGGGAACCAGAAAGAAAAAGATATTTGTTTGCCACGCGGGACAAAATGTTGGTTAAAGGTTTTCCACTTGATATATATGCATATCAGTAGGCATTGAAAAAGTAATGTCACATACATATACGATTACACTACCAACAAGAAGCCAGGAATCATGATTAAATAACCAAAAAAAAAAAAAGAGAAAGCAGGTAAAGTTTGAACATAATTTGGCATGTTCCATTATTTGTAGAAACTGCGAAAAAGTCATTTACCAGCCAATGGGGGAGTCTCGCCCGTTGATGCAAGCACTGAATTTTTTCACAAAAGCTTTCCTCATTTCTGCATCAGTAACATAGGATGTGATTGTCTCGAGCAAGGCTGTGGTTTTGGCCCACGCAAGTCTCTCATGAGACCTTTCAGGCTCAAAGATGCTGGCTGCTGCCAAAAAATAGGCGAACAGAAGAGTTCTTCTGCTCAATCCAAACTCTCCCAATCTAGATTCTGAGTACCACCTGATAGAGATGTAGTTGCAAAAATGAAAGTTTAATGGGGCGATTCCGTTGTAGACAAAGAACGATGAAAATGATATATTGAGTGAAGCATTATTTTGGAATATAGTTTTAGTTAGTGTTTTAAAATGTAATTTCTAATTATAATTGTGATTTAATATTTCCGTTGTAAAAGTTTTTATAATTACAATATAACTGTAATTGTAATTATATTAATTATATTTTTTTATAATTATTTATAATTTTTAAAATTACAATATAAGTACAACTATAATTACAATTACAATTTAAAATCATTTGCTCTTACTTTTGAATCCTCCCCCACTCTGCTAGATGCACCGCTTGGCAATTGTTGTAATCCAATTCAGCAAGCTCCAGATAATAGTTGTTGTTCACGTAGGGCATCCTGTGAAAATGAGTAATACAATTCAGAAAAAGCATGAGAAAGTATTTTAAAAGTGTCAATATATATAATCAAATTAATAAATTTTAATGTGTGTTTAAATTAATTTATTTTATATTTTTAAAATTTATAATTAAAATATTATAAATAAACTTTTAGATTAAAATGATTTTTACATAAAAATTAAATAAAATTAAATATATACTAAATTCGATAATCTATATTAATTCTTTTAATTATGTTACTTTTTTTTTACATTATTCATTTCAGAAATGATTTAGTAGAGCGAGATTGAAACTTAAAATTATAGAAGTGTAGGATATATTAAATAATAAAATATTTTTAAATGTTAATTTTCTTTAATTAAAACTTAACTTTTAGAAAAATTGATTTTTTGACATAATATAAAAGTCTCACCTACTTAATCATTTGAGTAATTGTAATCATTCTAATTGTTGGCATTATGTTAAAATTTTCTTTACGATGTTAGGTGAGCTTGCACTTTGTCAAATTTTCAAATTGAAAATATTTTCCGTGATAAAAGTATGTGTTAAAAATAATAATTAAAAATTATTAGCTTTTGTAATTATTAATTTAAATTTTTACATAGCTAATTATTTTAAAAGAAAGTGAGTTAAAATTCATAATGTATCTAGAAAAAAAGTAGGTTCTTAATACATTTAAGTTTTCGTTATTTTTTCTTTTATCATATTCTATCCAACCGTCTGCATATATAGGAATGCGATGGATCATGCATCCAACGACAATTATAAGAGGGGGTAAGTCTCTCTGTGGCATTTCACAAAAAAAAAAAAAAAAGTCTCTCCGTGGCAACATAAGTGGGTCACTATCACTGTACTTTATTTTTTAAATGCAAGTGAATAATGACAAATTATCGTGTCAGATTTTTTTATATTGTTAATTTGGCCATATGCTGGTTTGAAGGTCAAAGTTTTATTTTTATTTTTAAGAAACAATAAATTTGCACCCTCATCCCGATTTATTATTTTAAACATATTAATAAAAAAATATTAGCATATTTCATTTTAATTTATCTGATTTTAAGTAACAGCTCTTACTTGTTCAAAATCTCGATGAATTATAACTAGATATGATATGACTTCGTATGACATACGTCCGATAGAAAATTACATTTATATTGATTATTAAATTTTCTCCTCTCATTTTTTTTATTGAAAAATGATAATCTCTTAAAGATTTTTAATTTGCATCTTAAAAAAAAAATAAGGAGCAAACTTGTATCTTATAGATCTGTTTTCTTTTCTTTTACCTACAAAAAAAATCTGTTTTCTTTTCTAAAAACATGTCACATTATTCATTTTCCGATTAGCACTGATGGAGATTTTGAATGGTGTTAAAATAAGGAGTGGGAATCTTATTTAACTAGCTTATAAATGCCAGGTCGATCGGCAAGCCCTCTTTTGTGTTATTTTATAGAAAAAAAAATTACATGTGGGAGCCAGGAGGTCAAAAGATGTGATGAGGCTTGAGCCACATGTTGATAGAACAGATAAAGGCATACGGGAGATTTTTATATATTTAAAGATATTTTTTATTAGTTATATTAATTTTATAAGTTATTATTATTTATTTAATCTAATAATTTTTAAAATAATAATAATTTATAAAATTAATAATAAATTTTTAATATAATTCAGATAAAATAAAAAAATTATTGAATATAATTAAGTATTAAAAATTATTTATTAATTTAAAAATAAAAAATATATCAAATTATTTTATGAAGAATTTGAATAAAAAAAATTTTGATTATATAATATTATTTTTATAAATAATACAAAGTAAAATAACTGAAGTACCTAATAATTTTTTCAAGAGATAGAGTGTGATGGGGGTTGTAAGGGGAGCAAAGCACCTGTAAAAAGTCTTGCCGATCCAAATGTCACACTCACCGCCATAGTGATCAATGTAGAATCTTGTCTCCACGCGAGGCAAGCTCGCATACCACGGCACGTCCAAAGCGTAAGCCACCTGCGCAAAGACTTTTTTGTTAGTAGCAACTACATACTTGAGCACCTCTGCATATAGTGTTCCAACAGATTTCCTTCTTTTTCTTTGCCTTAGGTGTCGAAATATTCCCTGTGGCATGCATCGGTTACCCTACCTCTTCAGGCAAGTTCTTCATTATGATCCATTTATCTATTAGCTCATTTGCTGCTCTCTTCTCCCTCAGAAACTTGGCCGAGAAGTGCTTGGCATCTTCAAGAACCGTCTCCCCTGGGAACAGTACTTGAGTGGCCCTATACAGGTTGAACATTCCTGTCACCGCCTGTGTGGACTGCCCGGTAAAGCAGAAGAATTCACCATTTCTCTCAAAGTGCTTAAACACATCTATCAAATATCAAAACAACAAAATTCATCATCACCGTTCTAAAAAACATATGAAAGCTATTAGAGATATTGATTTTACTATTAGAACTATTGTGTCAGCTGGTTGGTAATATTATTTGCTAGCTATATACTTACTGGCTGATACTTGGTGGCCATGTAATCTTAGTAATCTGAAACCCATTGCTGTGTCATCAATATCTTGAACATTTGAATTTCTTGCCCAACAAATGCCCTTCTCGGTCCAATATCTGAAAATTTATTTGTGGGTAGCATTATATATACCCATTGCAAATTATAATTGCTTAGCTTAGCAGATCTCTGCCTCAGTCTCACACACTCGCATTATATTTTCAAAAGGTGTCTATAAAATATTAATTAATTTGAAGGCCATCATTGATTTTATTACCTATAAACGTAAGTCATACAGTCTTTGATTTCTTGCTGAAAATAGCGCGATATTCCGATGCGCTCCAGCCGATCAACCACCCAAATATGTTCGAATAAATCCACTGGATACACGTTTGGAACTGATACAGACATAAACAATTATGAACCAGATTAAATAATAATAATAATATATATTATGTATAAAAGAGGGAATGGAGAGATTGAAAGGTGAAGTGAAAGTTAAAACAAGAGCGAGCTCTTGTAGTTGTGTGCACGGGCAAATGACACTTTACCTCCCCCATTGAACTTCTTTACCGCTTTATTCAAGTATTTGAGGCAATTTTCATCTTTAGTCTGCATGAGGGCAAAGGCAGTGGAGGACGGAGAAAACAAGAATGACCCATCTTGAGACTGCAATTTTAGAAGTTCTTTCCAGTTCAGGCCTGACATCCCCTCCAAGCTATGGAGCAGAGTTGTGGGCACTTTATGCATCATCTCTCTCGGTATTCTATCCCACCACACCACGGCCCACAGAGACAAGACACAATGATGAGTACACACACATTAAAGAGAACTTGCATAGCTTGGAAAATTAAAAAGTGACTCGTATATACTTTCCCCAGAAAAAAAGATTTTGCAAGATAAGGTTGCATTGATTCTATTATGAAAATAGAGATGGGCGCAGCGCAACCGCTGGCGAGCATAATCATGGCCAAAACTTGCTAGGGTTGTGACTGAGTGAACTTCTATACCTTGTGAGCTTCACATTTCTCATCGCAAAGATTTCTTTCAAGATAGGGGAATCTTTTGGCACTTCAATGTTCAAACTACGAGCTATATCGAGAAGTGAAGGGAAAGCAACTTCAAACCCGATCGGCATATGCTCGGCATTCTCATTCTGAAGCTTGCTAAGGTTCTCTTTAAAAAATGTCATTCCTATATAATATGTATATATATAACATTCACAAAACTGATATTAATGATTATGTACAGTCACCATGTTAACTTTGGCATTTAACAAATCTAACTATATATGAGGCTAATAATGATAGTAATAATTTAATATTACCTTTCTCACACTTTTCAGGGTGCATGTTCCACGATCTTAATGCAATAACACAAGCTAACGTGTTAATAATCCGATCATGGGCTGAGAATAATTCACTATCACCCCACGAACCATCAGGAAGCTGATTTTTTGCTATCCATTCAAGACTCGACGGAAATTGGGGGGTACCACTTCCATGAACATCTTCTACAAGTGCAACCCATGCTGTGTCATAAGCAGATATGCTAATTTCTCCATCTTCCATGGAACTCAATATCGATTTGATAGCGACCACTCGCTTCTTGACCTCATTCGTCACCGAAACCTTCTTTTTACAATTTTAGTAACCAAATGAAATGGCATATCAAAACAAAGGAAGGGTCATTATTTAAGTAACGCCCAAAACAGAGAAAGCTTAAACTTTAATTAAAGCAACCTCACTATCTTGCTCCTCATCTATGTCATCCTCCACGTTAATCGCAGGCCACTTTAACGTTGCTAGACCACCCTGAAATACGTCCAGATATTCTGCATAACACACAATATATGACTGGTTTCTGTACACTTTACAGAGAAAGCTACATCAAACTATTTAATTTGAGTAAAAACAAAGAATCTCCACCATACCTTGAGTTCTTGGTTTGGATATAGCTCTGCATCTCAGGCGAAAAACAAAGCTCTCTTGTTTGTCTTTAGTCTCGGACGACACAGCACCTATATATAAAACGATATAATATTTCACTTAATTACTTTCGTTGGTTGGAAGGAAGTACTAGATTACTTTCAGCTTCCAGTGATAAAACTACTCCATTCTGTTTTTCTTTTTCTTTCTTTTTCTTTTTGGGTGGGGGAGAGAACAACAGACAACGCATCTTACAACTTTGGCCTTCTTGATAGTGAAATCTTTAGAGCTGCAATTACAGAAACCACAACCGCTAAGTTCTTAATGAAAGTGGAAAGTATTAAGCTCCTAAACTGTTTTGCTTTTAGTTAACAAAGGAAGCCATATAACGAAGGAGAGTACGATTTCTAAGTAAGAGAAAAGAATTCTTTGACGAATTTTCTGCACCATTTGACTGCTAAGATTTCCTGCAAAAATAAGTATGCAACTGCCTGTGCTTTCACATTCGGTTATCTTGGCAATATCAAATGGCAGATTCCGGCCGATAGAATGTTCCAATCAACAGAAACTTACAATCTTAAAGAAAGAAAATTGCAGACACACACACAAATAAATAAATAAATTAATTAACAGAAACATTGACGGCAGCTAACACAAAGTGAATCAACAAGATGGCCATGATTCACCATGTATAAGAAATGAATTGGAGAAATTATTGTATATATATTAGACTTACCCACAAAGGATTTGGAAAAGTGATCATGAAGAGAGAAAAAAGAAGAAGAAGAAGATGGAATAGTGAGATGCTTAGAAGAAGAGAAAGAGGGAAGGTGGTAGTGGGTGGAGAAGTGAGAAGACATGATGTGCTTGCTGGTTGAGTGTTGATAAAACATTTCTTTGTTTCGCTGTGGAGAGGAAGGCAGGATTTAAAAAGCAAAGGAGAGGCAAGCAGACAGAAATGACTTCCCAAGAGATTCCCGCTAATGGGTGCATGGGATCGTCCAAAACTATGGAATTGAGGGCAGTCCTGTCCTTTTCCTCTCACCATCTTTTTCTCTCACTTTTACTTTTAACTTTTTACTTCAATTTTTTTAATAAACTAAAAAGTGAGAAAAAATACTCATAAAATATTAATATAATAATAATAAATTATATTTTTAAATTAAAAAATTATTATTTTATTTTAAAAATTAAGTTTCATAAAAAAATTATATTATTTATTACTTTTAATTAAAAATATTAAAATTATAAAATAATTTAAATAAATTAAAATTTGTGAAAATATTTTAATTAAAAAAAGTCTTTTTTTTCATATAGAGAGTTTTGAGAGCTTTTTTCATCATTGTCAGCACTGCAACCAATCAGTCACAAGTAACTTTTTACCTCAACCAATCTTATGTTATTTACATATGATCAAATTTTAACAAAATATTTGCTCCCTTTTAATTCTTACATAATTATTATTCTAATTTTTCTATACAGTAGATTTCTACAATAAATATTCTAACGAATGTTGAGTAAAAATAATCTTGACTGTTTAATATTTTTAAAAAGTAATATAGTGGATTATATATATATATATATATATATATATATATAGCTTTATCGTTTTACTCAAATTTCTCTGTTTCTAATTTTAGTAATAATAGATTTTACTAAATTAAGATGTCTTTTTTATAAATTTATATAATTTAATAAACTTTTTGTTAATCTATCATTATCCTCTCCTCTTTTTTTGTTTTTTCTCTCGTCATGAGAATATAGGATGGAAAAATGATTATAAAATATGAAAATGTTCCTTTTCTTCAATTGATTTGTAGAGATTTGATGCATATATACCATGTTTCCTGTATGGTGTCGCAATTTCCAGTGCTTCTGATACAACTAGAGTTGTCCTACTTATTCATCTCTCTTATTCAAGTGCCGCTTGCCGAGTTGTAGTTCCACTGTATATATAATGGGAAAAGAAAATTCATAGCCAATTAAAAGTTTTCTCAACTAGCACTGGAGAAGATTTTCAAATTGAAAAATGTAATTCTTACACCATTTTTTTTATATATTTTTTTTACACTTTATTATTATAGAGAAGAAAATAAGAAAGAGACTTTTATATTTTTTTTTCTTTCTTATTTTTTACTACAATAAACAAAGTGTAAAAAAATATATAAAAAAATAGTGTAGAAATAATATTTCTAGTTTCAAATTATTTTGAACAACAAATACAGATACAATGTGTACAAGTTGATATAAATGGCTTATAATCTTTGGCCATATTTGTAGTAAAATACATAAGAGTGGAGGAAGCAATAGGACGATAGTTATCTTACTTAATTTTTATTTTATTTATTTTTTTCATAACCCTGTGTCTTTTATTGATCATTGGCATGCATCTGAAGAAAATAGTAAGTTAAAAAAAAAAAAAACTAGAGACAAAAAGTACACAATGAAATTAAAAAAATTGCTTAAATGCGGGTAATTAGGGAATATCAATAAAATTTATTCATTTTAAAGTAGTTACTTGAAGTTTTAAATTCGGATGACGTGTGCTCAAACATTTTAAAACTTGTAAATAAAACATTATATCCATGACACGTGATTTATGTGTTTATTAATAAATATGACTATCTCTTATTTGCCTATATTATTTTTAAAAAAAATAAAAAATATTACTCTCTCACAAAAATAATCTAATAAACAAAATAGAAGTTAAATTTAAAAGGAGAAATTTTAACTGATGACGACAAAACAAATTTGTTTACAAATTTTGAAAAGTTTAAATATCATTTAAAAGTTCAAGTGATTATCTTAAAACAAAGATAAAATTCAGAAGATATTTGTAAATTTTTCTGTTTTGATTAATGCTAGAGATTGTATGGTTAAGGATATTACAAAGACCTTCAACTTACTTTTCAATCATTTCTATTCTATATCAAAATCAAGTGAAGAACAAGTCATGGATTCAAAGTGTCAAACATATTCAAAGAAATTTAACCTTCCACTCCTTCTATCAAGATCAAGTGAAGAAGTCTATAATGAAATCTTTTATGAAGATTTTCAACTACTTTTGTTGCAGGGAAGACAACTAAAGTCTAAGGAGATCAAATCAAAGGAATTTATTTTTCTTTATTCATTGTAAAGAAATCAAGTAATTCATCATGACTTATAGGTATTCTTGAATAAATGTGTTCAAAGCATTCCGTTTATCAAGTTAACAAAATTAATTCATCACATAACTTATACATGTTTATTAATAAATGTGACAATATCTCATTAGTCCATATTATTTTTAAAAAAACTGAAAATATTTTTTTGGTGATTAAAAAAATTGAAAATATTAATTTAAAAAGAAAAAAGCTTAGAGATGATCATAAATAAATTTAAAAGGAGAAACTATTAAAAAAAAATGGGCAAGTAAGATACCACCGCATGTATTAACAAATATATACAAGTCATGTGACGGACAATTTTTTTTAATTGGTGGACAAAAAAGTTTGTTTACAAATTTCAAAAAATTTATGTACCTCAGCATAGAGACTTAAAAGTTTGAGTAACTATTTTAAAATAAGATAAGTTGGAGGTAGTGTTTGTAACTTTTGTTTTAATTAATGAAAGAGATTGTATGGTCAAGGAAATTACAAAGACCTTCAACTTTCTATTCTATCAAAATCAAGTGAAGAACAACTCATCGATTCAAAATGTCTAACATATATATTCAAAGAAATTTAATTTTCCACTCCTTCTATCAAGATCAAGTGAAGAAGAAGTTTATAAGAAAAAAAATAAAATCTTTCTGTGCTTTTATCTTCATCTTTAACTATTTTGTTCAAGAGAAGATTACACAAGTTTAAGGAGATCATATCAAAGGATTTTATTTTTCTTTATTCATCGTAAAGAAATTGGGACTCTTTGGTCTCATGCATTAATGATTTCGGATAACTCGAGTGTTTAGTCTACAAATAATATGTAAGAAGTTTTTCTTTTCTTTTTTTTCAAGGTATATATATTGTTGTAGATTTTAAGTGAGACTAATTTTTGTTTGAAACTGTCCTTTTTTATAAAGTATTTTTTAATAAAATTAAATATAAATATAGTTTATCTTTTTAAAACTTTAATTTACTTATTATTTTTATCTATTATTAAGCTCTACTTGAACATTTGTAAAAAGTATCTAAAAAAGTAAATGTAAAACTATTATTATTATTATTATTATTATTATTATTATTATTATATGTTTTATCATTAAGTATATATTTGAGAATGACTTAATTTTAAAAAAATCATTTTTTTAAATTTTTTTTATAAAAATTTTAATTATAAATTATTTTAACCATAAAATAAATTAATCCAAATTCATATTAATACCATTCTTATTGATTTTTTAAGACTTAACCTTCGGATGACGCCCTACCACTGTTGGGATGGGGAACCCATTCCGTAGTGGCAATTATTATTCCACGAATTAATCATACTCTTCCTTTGTCTTTCTTACTTGATTGCGTTAGACTTAGATCAATGCAACATTTTTTAATTTTAACTTTCAAGTTTTCAATTAATTAACTTTAACAGCAATTCAAAAAGTAGATCTGTCAACTAACCAACGAATACTTGGTTTGGTGGAGAATTTTATATGACTTCGAATGCGTTGATGTTGACTAATAGCTATTTAGTAGAGTTTAATTCTGAGGCTTATTTCAGTGCATAGTCGAAAAAATAATTGTTATAATAATTTGAAATGAAGTTATACTATTTTAAAATAAAATTATAATATTATTTTAAGGAGTTTTAAAAATTTTAAACATTTTAAAATCATATTATAATTTTATTTAAAATATTTAATTGTTTATAATTTTATTTAAAATTATTATAATAACATATTTTATATTGTTTTTTAAGCACGCATTTAAAAAAATTAAACCCGCTTAATTCTTTTACCTTTTTTGACTCACTTGTGCATGCATTTCATTCAACATCTCTTTTTATAGTATCATTTGCCATTGAAAAATAAGTAAAATAAATAATTTTATATCTTTTTAATATATTTTTTTAATAATTATTCTAATTATTATATGAAAGAAATTTTGAATATTTTTTATATTTTTAAGATATTAAATATTTTTATTTTTTATTTAATATTTACTTTATGAAATATTACAAAAATTATTTTAAAATTTTTTTAAGAGGATACAGTAAACCTCTAAAATGCAATAGCCATTCCTTGATTTCCTTCCATGAAAACAGCAAAGCCTGAATATCCTCAGGAAGCCACCCATTGATGATAATCATCGGACACAGAGAGCCTTGGCACAATAAAATTTGCACCATTGTTTCATGGCCTTAACTTTTTCAAGATATAGAAATACGTGCAAAATATTTGTCTTTTATTATGGCATTAATTCTATATCATATATGGCAAGCTACAATTTGGACCACTCTTTATGGCGCTAACTATTGAAAAGAGATCCACGTCAAAAAAAAAAAAAAAACAATTGAAAAGAGAGGATGGAAATTCAAGGTTTTTAACCATAGATGTACAAGAAATTAGATGGTTATTGTTATGCTATATTTATGATAGATATGCAAGAAGGCCGTAACTAAATTGTAGGATAGAGGAATATATATATTAAATAATAGCATAGAAATTCAAATCCATCACCTCCTTGTATCCATTCCCATGTTAATTAGTTTGGGTTATTGAAGAAGTGAGGACACCATATAAGCCAACAAGATTGTAAAGCTATTGAAGTGATGACCAAAGGCGACATTCAGTATTCAGAGTCCAGAGTGTTGGTTTCTAACATGGAATCTTTGCCCGAGCCACAAGATTGATGCTTCTCTACGACTACCACCTTCATTTTCTTCTTGCTTCTTTTACTTTGGCCAATTCCCATAAACAATTATTATTTATCTTAGCCTTTGTTGTACCATTTATTGCATAATGCAGGTGCCGGATACTGGGACCACAATTGCATCGCAGCGTTAGACAATTATGACGTGTTCTTTCAGTCAAAAATAATAATATCTATTTTCATTGAACAAAAAGAGGGCAAGGTTGGAACGTGATGGTAAAAATAAATGTGATATGTATTGTGTAGTTAATTTTAGATGAGGTACGTGAAATTTCTTATGATTTCTCTCTAATTTCAACATAGATATCTTATCTTCAATCTTTGTTTTTTAATCGGAACAAACAAATGGATTAAATAAAATGCATACGAGAAGAACAATATTAATATATGACCACAATCAATTTGAAAACAAAAAAAGACAATATAATTAGGGAAGTTCTTCTTGACAACCATTCTAAGTGCAATATATGGCTTTAATTAAGAGGATATACAGGTCTACTTGACTTAATTCGACCTGACTCATGATGAACTCGCCTCAAGCGAATAGGATTGAATTGGCTTATTTAGTAAAAGAGTTAACATTTTATGTAGTTTTAATCTAATTTTTTTAAGTCACGAGTTAACGGACCAACTTGTTAACTTATTAATTTTTTTGTATTTTTTTAAAATATTTTTAATAATATATTTTATCTTAAAGTATATAATTTGATTTATTTTTTTTTATCAAATCCTCAATATAAGTAAAAATAGAAGAAATTAAGCAATATTATTAAGAAAAAAGAAAGAAAGAATATATAGACTAAACAGGCCGCAGGTTGGCTTGCGAGTTAAATGAATTGAGTTTATCTAATTCAATTTTAAATGAGTTAAGAATTTAACTAACTTTAATCTTTTAAAATCACGAGTTATACGGACGAGCTCGCAAGTCTTGACTAGTATACTAAATTCTACTCACAAGTAAACTCCAATAAAAGTCATCATTTGCATGCAAATTGAAGGTATAAGACTATTGAACATTGTAGTAAGTGAATTGGTCTCCCAAAAAAAGGACCAAAATTCAAACATTGAAAAAAGTAATTGTTGGGAAATCTTTCTAATAGCAATAGTGCCTTAAGGGTTAATCTCTTAACAATAATTTTGAGGATTCTTTAGTCAAAGACTAAAAAATTAAATATACAAGCAAATTTTTAGTTAATAACAACTAGAAATAAATTTTACAGAAATTGAGCAATACTAATAAGTTAATTATCTCTAATCCAATCAAATGGAATATACTTGAAAGTAAAATTATGCTGTGCATGGAATATTTTTTTTTTTTCTTAGGCATCATTCATAAAAGTTAAAGGCCTACATAAATCCCAAATTTCACAAGTCGAAAATATAAAAAGATTAAAAGAAAAAAGATAAACATGAAAAGAACAACATTCTAAATGGATCAAACCTTCCAAGAAAAGTTTCTAAGTAATTATAGGAAGGCTTTACAGGAGCAGGCTTATTAATTACTTGATATGTTTAAGCTTTTTAATCTTCTTTCTTTTTTTTTTAAAATATTCTTTTGGATTTCCGTTCACACTTTGCCATCAAAAGCTGGGAATATGCTTTCATGGTAGGCAGTTAAAAAGCGACATCAGATTAAAGAAAATGTTATTGAGTTACAAAAACTAATCTGCATTCTGTCACTTGGCATCGCATAATTGCTCAGTTAATTAACGCTTACAAATTGGGTGGCATGTTTGATTAACGACACCACCCATCGTGAAGCATATTTGATTAGCAAGAAGACAAAAGAACTCGTTGATTTTTTTTGTTTTGACTAAAGTCTCACCGCCGTATGTTAATTTCATGTATTTATTTTATTTTTGTAGTATTGAGAAAAGTAATATATATATATTTTTTTGGGTATGAAAAGTAGCATAATTTTTTTTGACTAAAGTCACGCCGCCATACGTTAATTTCATGCATTGATTTTATTTCCGTAGTATTGGGAAAATTGGCATAAATTTTTTTGACTAAAGTCACACCGCCATATGTTAATTTCATGCATTGATTTTGCTTTCGTAATATTGAGAAAAGTAGCATAAATTTTTTGACTAAAGTCACACCGCCATATTTTACTTTCATGCATTTATATTATTTTTGCAGTATTGAGAAAAGTAGCATAGAAAGAGAAAACAGCACTTCTGTATTTTTAAAACAAAAAGAGATACCTAGACTCATTTTCTTGAGACGGCTCATTCATATTGTGTTAAATTTAGAATAGTACACAATGATTAGAGAAAAGAATAACAGCCTAATTATTGCTCAAAAAAGGAATTTATGTGAACATATATTCCCAAGATTTAAATTGAAAAATAGCTCTCCAGGGAGAGTGGTGTTGTAGAAACCAGAAGTGAAAGTTTTTTTTGTTTTTTGGTCATCGAAGTGAAAGGTTAAAAATGCTGAAAACAGGAGATGGGCTTAAGCCTTGAAGATACAAACTGGGAAGTAACAATCCTTTAGGATGGGTTAATGCAATTCCGAACTCAGCCCAATTGAAACAAACCAGATAGCATCCTAGCCCAACTTCAGCTCATTCCGAGATCCACCTAAATTTGCTTGGCCTACTTCATCTTAGTTCGGCGGTTCCCATTTGCAATTGAAAACTAAATTTCGAGAGTGGGTTCTTTTTCTTGATTATGACAGAAAATAAAATAAAAAAAAATGAGTTATTATCATTGATTAGTGCATGTTTAGTAATAGATTAATTTTAAAAAAATTATTTTTTTTTAAAAAAATTAAATTAAATTTTAATTATAAATTATTTTGACTAATACATATATATTAAAATTAATTTATTTTGTAATTAAAATAATTTATAATTAAATTTTTTTAAAAAAAATTTAAAAAAATAATTTTTTTTCTAAAACAAATTGTCCCAAACATGCTGAAATACACACTCCTAACGTACTTTACAAGATCAGATAAACTAGGCAGCCTTGTCTTGTGTGTTTTCATTATCTTCATGTATGTAGTTGATAAAAAGGGTATGAACGTTGTTTCTGCAGAACTGCTTCTTGTTGGATGACTAACAATAAGGACGAGGTAGGTAGTAGGAAATCCAATTGGGTGAAGCCGAAATAAGGACTGCAGAACTGCTTCTGTGTAGATTTGCCAATCTCCTTGTTTGCTTCTACAGGCTTCCACCATTGGGAGACAGGGTAGTCTGTTTTCAATAATGATTTCTGAGTTCTGCCACAAAAGGAGCTCTAATTTTCTCGAGGCCAAAGCCTCTGCTTGACTTTTCCTAGCTACCAACAACTGCAATTGCTGTCGCCTTCGTGTCTTTACCATGAGCTGCCTCTGTACTGAATTTAATGAATCACTCTGGTAGCAGTGCTGGCCTCCATTTATTTGAAAACTCGTGGTTTCTTTCCATTGCCTCGTGCTGAAATTTCAGGCACTTGGGGGCAGATCTCTTGGATGCATTCAAATAATATGCAACAATAATAGCTACTCCTCATTCTAACGCACATAAGTTGAGATTTTTGTCAGCTATGCCAGAACAACTCATTTGGTTAAGGATAACGTTATATGAATAACATTTGAAAATATAGGTTAATTGGATTTGGATCTTAAAATGCACGAAAAGTAAAATATAAGTTGATAACGTTGATGAAAAAATTAAAAAAAATTCACAATTCATTTTAATTAAGGGTAACTCTACTCTTTAAAGTGTATATTTCATTTTAGAATAATCAAATTCAAAGTTGTTAATTACTTAGTTAATCATTAAGGTCAATTGAATCAAGTTAAACTAATTAGTTTATTAGATTATTATTATTACAGAACTTGATCACGAGTGATTATTGAAACTTCACACAAATAAGGAAAGTTACTTATACTCAATGGAAATTCTTATTGATACCTTTTACTTTTATAAGGGTATAAGTATCTTTGAAAATTAATAACTAATATTTAACCAAATGACTTACTAATTATTAAATAACTAATATCGGTATATTTTACTGAATTATAGAAGATATAAATTTATGATAAAAATTTATTGAATGTCAACAAAGTATGTTATATAATCAAATATTAATTACTAATTATTAAGCATACCGGTATCCTCATGAAAAGAAATAGTATCGACAAAATCTCCATATTCAATTGATTCTATTATTAATTTTATCATAATAAAGAAATTCTCAACAATAATTTAATTTAGAGTTTAGTTTTGATTAATCATTAATATAAAAAGTTGTATACTATCATTTAATTATATATTATAATTCATTAAAATAATTTAACTATAATGACAATAATTTAAAAAGTCAATAATATGATAATATATGTCTAGATAATAGTATCAAAAATATTATATTAATAATATATTAAAATTAAACCCTTTAATTTATTGTTTCAAAGAAATCATCTTATCACGGGATTTTTAAAAATATTTTAAAATTATGATCAATTTAATTTAAGATTTTATCCATTTGAATGAGCCACAAATCTAATATTTTCGGATGGGGAGCGATATTTAAAAATGTTGTTATTGCTTTTTTAATGCACGCACATGTGGAATAACTAACTAGTAAGCATCGATTTACGTCTTCTTGATGATGGCTTGTGCTGTGAATCTCCGAAAGTAACGAAAAGATGGTCTCTCTTCGCTTCCCGTTCTTGTTTTCTCAGACTGCACGTTCTCACTGTCACAGCCACCCAACTCCTACCTCACGCCCATTCTCTGCCACCACAGCTGCCTTCGCCGCATCGGTGGCAACTGTCGGCGCCGCCGCTGCATTTGCGGCGGTCTCCTCCTCCTCCTCCTCCCTGGACCGAAGAAGCTCGCACCACCCCTTTCTGCAGAATGCGTTGAATTTCTTCTTCGCTTCTGACCATTCGTTACCTCTTTGGGGTTCACTGAGTTTGGCTGATAATTCGCTTCCCATGGTTGAGTCAAAGACTGGAGTGTCGTTCCCTTCGGTTCTAGGCGATTCTCAGAAACTCTGTGGAATTGGGTTGCGGAAGAAAAGCATTTTGGGATTGAAGAACATTGATGTGTATGCATTTGGTATTGACATTTTTCTTCTACAAGGCTCACTAATTTAAATGAAAGAAGGAACTTTTCCCCTTTTTGCAATTTAGTTTCAGGTTAAAAGGTCAATGTTACTGTGATGATGATATGTTTCAGATTTTTACTTTTATTTTTTACCATTTTTATTTGATGCCCCGCTGTTTTTCTCTCCAGCACCGTATCTTCTGTTAAAATTATTTCTATTTTGGTTTGATCACTTGCTCTCAATTTCAAGAGTAGGCAACTGGGTTGTAAAGATAACTCAGATAACAAAATTATGTAAGAAAATCGCCTTAGATGCTGTCTCGGTATGGTTTTACTGTAATTTAGTTTTTGTGTAAGTATTTTACTATGACTTTGATCTTGGACAAAAGATAAAGAAGTGTTAATTTGAAATTTTTTTTTTTTTTTTTTTGGACTGGTAATTTGAAATGTATTTAAAATGGTGAGGATGCATGCTAAAACTCACCTCCCTTTTTTACAATGAGAAATTTTCCTGGAGAGGTTCTCTAGTCGCCTTCTTCTGTTGCATATTATTATCTCCAGTTTTTTAATGCCCTCCTCCCCCTGTAAGATTCCAATTGTTTGTAATGTGCTGAAGGGACTGAAACCAAACTTTTGTTGTAATTTTATGATTTCTATAAAAAAAAAAAAAAAGTAATGTCATTTGTTGCAGGTGTTTATGCTGACGATAATGACATAAAGAAATTTCTTCTTGAGAAATATGGAAACTTTTCTGCATCCCAATTAAAGGGAAATAAGGAGTTTAGTGAAGATATACTGGAAAGTGATATATGCATGACTATTAGACTTCAAATTGTCTATAGCAAATTGAGCATTCGTTCTGTACGTAGTGCATTTGAAGAGTCTGTAGGAAGCAGACTGCAAAAGTTCGGTGGATCAGACAATGAAGAATTGCTTCAAAGGTGAATAGATTCTTCAACTGGTGATGTTGTTTTCATATTCTTTGAATCAGAGTCATTATATCTTACTTGTGTAGAACTTATCATGAATTTGCATATTCAAATTATTGAATCCTCTCTTTCTCTCACTCACACACACACACATGCACATGTTACTATAACACTTCAGAGCTCTCTTTAAGTTGGCTTTTTATTATGTAGTTCCTGCATTTTGCCAAAGTGGAGGGTGTTAAGTTTGAAGCTTTTTTTTTTCAGCTCTGTGTAACTCAAAGATATCTTTTCTTTGCTTTAAAATTATAACTTAGAAGTATTTTATAATTGTTACTGATATCTTAGCTTTGATAAACCATGGGAAATTTTATTCTAAATATCTATTCATGAGAACCAATGTATTTTTATTTTTAATCCAATTGGGTATGGTTTTTTTGTTCCATATTGTAGTTTTACTTTACTAGCAAGCTGTGGTGTAGGTTCACTTCACAGTTTAAAGATGAATACAAAATACCACGTGGATCTGTTATTGATCTCTCAAGAGAGAAGGGACATGTTCTACGCACATCAAGTAAGATATCCTTCTCCATGTCTTCATTTCCATAACTTTCACTTTCAGAATTATAATGCAGCATATACTTAATTTCTTTTGTGCTTCATGAACTATTTGTATAAGGATAAATCAGGTCTTCTGAACAGAGATTCAGAAGATTCAGTTGAGAACTCATGCATCTATTTTCATCTGTTTAATTCTTACTTTAATTAGTAGCGAGTCTAACTTTAGGAGGGTCCGCTAATTATACACCTTATGCCAAATTGGCTACATGAACTAATGCATGGAACAGAAAGACAATTTGATAATGAGGAAGGGAACCTTCTCAGATGAATTCATGTAATCTGGATAATGTGTATTCTCTTTTTTAATTTGCACTAAACCTATTGACAAATGAGCTCTGGGGTAAGTTTTACACTTTTACTCTTACTAAAACTGGTGAGGATAAATATAATACATAAAGGTTTCAATTTTAAGTTTAAAAGTGTCCAGTACCTTATGCAGCTATACCTTGGTGAGGTTGTCTTTGTTTAGACTTAGAGGCATTTGTTAAGCATTTAACTCATGGACAGCTTTCAAAGCGGAACTGGTACTACTGATATGCTGAATACATGTTCTTTAAACAATGCAAATCTGTAGCCCCTAATATTAGGTGTTTTAGTTGCTTTATGTTACTAATGAGTGCAATAAATGATATGCTTTATATTATTATGTTTTTGTTACTTTACATTGAAACAACCTTTGACATTAATTTTATCTGTTTCTTATAGTTGACGGAAAAGAAGTGGGAAGCATTCAGAGTAAACTCCTCTCTTCGTCAATCCTTGATTTATATATTGGTGAGGAACCATTTGATAAAAAGGCCAAAGAAGACGTTGAGCTCAACTTGGCTTCTTACCTCCAGAAGTAGACTGTTAAATTAAAAATCTTCCCTTAGACATATTGATTCTATCCCTGTCATTCCCTTGCTTCTGGTAATTTTTGTTTCACGTCGTCTTCTTATTAATTTAACCTTCTTGATGTATCCCTTGGGTTTCAAGATTTCAATAGGAACAAGTTATTTCATAATAGCTCATGACTATCTTACTCTGGCAATTTCTTGGACTATAACTTATGATTCATATGTATTCCCTTTTGTTTTTTTCTTCACTAGCAGTCTAGGTTTCAAGCTCCTGTTTTGTTCATAATTTTTTTGATCTATTAAAATGGAGGCGACTAGTTCAATAATACACTTGCTTGGTCTCTACTCTTTATAAGGGTGTATGGTTGATATTAGGTATCAAATTCAGAATACTAGAACTAGAGTGCAAAGGCCAATTAAAGTTAAAACTTGCAATCTTTGTAGTGAGTGTTGAACCTTTCCTTCATAATCTCTTCCAATTGAATGTGAACTTCTGGGAGGAATCATCTTGTGTATAATTCATTAAAGATGTCAGATGTTAAGCCCCTGTACAGTTGTCTTTTGCCTCTACAATAGTTGTCCTCTTTGAAGAATTGAAATTTCTGATTGGGAGAGGATATAATTCTGTTCTCTCAAGTATCTTCTCAATCACATAATAAACTGGATGGAGTTCTTTAGAATGATCTGTCCTATTAATGTTTTCTTGGTAGAAAGATGCTTGGAGAGAAAGGGGTCAAGTATGCTAATTTGAAAAAATACCCTTACCTTGAGGCAATACAACAATCCCACAACCAAATTAAAAATTCCAGCACCTGATATAAGCTAATTTGTCACGCTGGAGATCCTTTCTTTCTGCCTTTGATTTTATTGTATTCTCAGTTATCTGCGTGTAGTATCAGTAGTAAGTATTCCGGCAGAAACTCGTTCAATCATCTGTTTTCTCATACATAGAGAGAAAAGGTGCTTGTCAGTTCATACTTTTAGAAGATTTCCTGATCCAAACCTACGTGCAGTGGGGATATCTATTATGTGACCAATAATTATAGCTCAATCAGATTCCTTATAAATGCATATCATATCTCCTAATGTAGAATCAGTGCTGGGAGAGCTTGCCACTGTAGTCAAATTTTAGTTTTTTTTATAAGAAAATGCATTTTTACTCCTTATAGTTTATATCTGTTTTCAATTTGATGCTTGATCTTTCTTTTTTTTTTTTTGTCTCATATTTTTAAATGTTATTAAAATGGTCCCCACCGTTATCTGAAGTTATAACTCCATCAATTTGCATCCCATGTGGCAAATGGATGCTTAGGTGGCAGGCTCTTCCTCTATGTTAATTGAGGGAAATTTATAAAACACATTAATTGTTTTTAATTTTGTCCCTATAGTTTTCTATTATTTTTAATTTGGTCCCTATACTAATGACATGCTAATGATGTGGACGATGACATGGGCAAAAGACCTTATCATCCGTTTGCTATATGGGAAGCAAATTGATGAAGTTATAACACTAGCTGATGATAGGGACTATTTTAATAATGTTTAAATATATGTACTCATTTATAACGAAAAAAATAGCAGGACCAAATTAAAACCAAATGTAAACTATAGAGACCAAAAATATATTTTAACCTATTTTTAACATTAGATTTGGAATATTTAGAAACTAAGGCTTCTAGATCAATTTACTATTGTTAACTGGACTGTGATGCAAGTATTTGATGGCAAGTCTTCTAGGCAAAGCTGGAATGATTTCTACGTGATTAATTGCTTTATGTAGTTAATGTTTAGATTGTGTCTAGTTTCATTTGGCTTAGCCACAGGTACTCATTAAAGGGATGGATGAACCCTCTGACCAGCCAACCATTGTTAAATATTTGTATTTTATGCTGCATTAGTTTCTATTTGTTTTTTCTAGTGTCTATGCTGTTATGAAATTATATTACATGATACTCTGTTTGCTTTAAATCACACGATATCCAATGGTTGAGCATTGGGTACTCCATATTGGAGGTTCAAGGTTTAAATCCCTCAGGACCGGATGGGGTGAGATTTATGGGAGGAGGATAGGCTGCCCCTGTTGTGTAGTCTCCAGCTGAAAAAAAAAAGGTATTGACAAAGCTGCTATCATTGTTTTGGGTGCTGGTTGTGCCACATTATGTTCCTGTTTTATGTGTTTGGATAGTAACAATAGCTGCATGATACAACCTTCCTCTGCTAAACTCTTCCTCCACGGCTCTTATTTCTTCTGAATAAATTGTCAGTGTTTTCAGGTCAAACCTTGGGCCTCAAAGGCGAGGGGAGGGTGATAGTGGTACCGTAATTCCTGAACTCTGAAATATTTGAACTGAATGTATTAGTTCTTAACTTTTCAAATACATAATGTTGGTCATGAAATAAGTTCATTTAATGTAATATGTGTCTATTACATGATAGTTGAGATTTCGTCTTAACAGAAATTTAAAAGTTTTATAATCTTTCGTCCCTAGCCCCACAGTGATATTTATTGACATCATTAGTGATTTTACATCACCTTTTGAAAGAGAACTTTGGTAATATGAGAGTTAATGGTCTCTGGGTCACAGTAGGCTGCATAGTAGAAACTCTTCGCCACCATGAGGAAAGAATTCTTGATATTGGAGTGTATGCCATTTGAAGAATTTTGGAGCACTAACTGCACTAGTTCTTGCATTTCTGATTCTATTTGGGGGGTAGTGACGCCAGTAGTACTCAAGTTGACGCTGTCACTGTCAGGTGTCTGGCAATAGCAGAAATGTCAATTCCGGATCTGGCACTTATTCTAGGCATAATATCAGTCTCTTTTTTTTTTTTTTGTGTCTTCAGAATAATATTAGTCTTTGTCACTGACCTTGTTGCTTTGATAATTACGGAGTCCATGGCAGACTCTGTTAGTGACTTCCACCAATCTCTGGTACTGGGGATTGAGCTGTAGCTCCTCTGACCAACAGCCAGCGGTTAAATTTATTAGTTGCACAAGCAGCTCTGCTTCTCTTTGGGATCTGTTTCCTTCATTTTTCCAACTGGACAGCCATCTTTGCCACTGATCATTTAAAAAAATTGACAAGTTTCCACGTGAAATTCTGAAGTTTTTCTTGCTAATTGCTATTCTTTACATATTTCATATAAAAGAACCTAGGTTTTGATTGTGCTTATGTGTGCATCATTATGAGTAGAGTAGGAATTTTATCAAGAGTGTATATAAACCTTTAAAGGTAATACTCACAATTTGATTCAAATCATGAGAAATTTCCTGACCATGAGACCGAAACATGTCCAACCCAAGGTAATCAAGAGTATTCAGTAAAATCCCCAGGAGTTCCTCCTCTGTCTTGTTCTTGTTCAACCTCCTGCAACCCAATGCAAGATAGATTTTTTTGCATTACTGACATTATTTACCCCATTTTCTCTTTTATCAAGCACAAAATTTTGCGCAATTCAAAGTACACATAAAAAGGCGTGCACAAGAATTGTTTGACAGGACAATCGATGAATGGCATATATATATATATATATAGAGAGAGAGAGAGAGAGAGAGAGAGAGAGAGAGAGAGCAGCTGTCTGATGTTTACTTGTCAGTTAAGTAGTCTCGTCTGCTGATGCTATTACTGAATCGATCGACAAAGGCTGTCCTTGTTTCTTCATTCTTTAAATAGGACGTCAATGTCTCGAGCAAAGCTGCGGTTTTAGCCCATGCAAGTCGCTCTCGAGACCTTTCAGGCTCAAATATGCTTGCTGCTGCAATAAAATAGGCAAACAGAAGACTTTCTTTGCCGAATCCAAACTCCTCCAGTCCTGACTCTGAGTACCACCTAATAGATGCCAATGCAAAAATTGGAAATTGATCAGTGGCTGTTGCTTTTGTGAAGAAGCGTTCATGGACAGAAGCATGGAGTGTTTTCTGTTTACTCTCACCCTTGGATTTTGCCCCATTCTGCACAATGCACTGCTTGACAATTGTTGTAATCTAATTTTGCAAGCTCGTGATAAACATCATTATTCAAGAAGGGCATCCTGTCCAACGAGAATAATGTGATTTAGGACCTTTTTTTCATCACGAAAGGGTATAGAAACAGCTTATTAATGGAAACTCTTGTTTCCAATATGTGTTAAAAATTATCCTCTCTCTGAATGATTGACTATTAAAGTATCTAAGTATGGGATTTTCTGCATAATCATTTCAACCTGGTGTGACACAAACTGATATTGTCAATTGATTTAGTAGGATTAGAATTAAAAGAGTAGTACATCCTACCTGTAAAGGGTCTTGCCAATCCAAACATCACCATTGCCACCATATTGTTCAATGTAAAACCTTGTCTCCAATCGGGGTAAGCTGGCATACCAGGGCACGTCCAGCGCGTAACCCACCTGTAGTTTACTATATTTGTTACAACGTTAGTGGGAACAAATTCCCTTGCAGTCATTGCAGGGATGCAACTGGGAGAGAAAATAAAATAATTAAATGGTTTAACATAAAATCAGTGATTCTCATTTTATTGTTTTTCTCAGTACATGCCTACATGCACATAAAGTACGTAACCACTTTAACTTTTTTTTTTGGATGCAACTGGGAGAGAAAATAAAATAATTAAATGGTTTAACATAAAATCAGTGATTCTCATTTTATTGTTTTTCTCAGTACATGCCTACATGCACATAAAGTACGTAACCACTTTAACTTTTTTTTTTAAAAAAAAAAAGCTTAAATAGGTTAGTTGCACTGATTTCAGAACGCACCTCGCCAGGTAAATCCTTGGTTATGATCCATTTATCCAGGAGTTCATTAGCAGCACGTTTCTCAGTTAAGAATTTGGCTGAGAAGTGCTTGGCATCCTCAAGAATCTTCTCCCCTGGAAATAGCACCTGAGAGGCTCTATAAAGATTAAACATTCCTGTCACGGCTTGTGTTGACTGCCCGGCAAAGCAGAAGAATTCCCCACTTCTCTCAAAATGCTTGAGCACATCTACAGAATTTGAAATCAAAATTAACCTCTTTTAATCCTTTGTTAAACTCATAGATATCTCTCCAAGCAATATAAGATGAAAGGAACTGATATATAGATATTTTCTTTTCTGTAGTGTTTGACGCAATATCGAACTTACTGGGTGAAACTTGGTGGCCATGTAACCTTAGCAATCTAAATCCCATCGCTGTGTCGTCAATATCCTGAACCTCTGAATTTCTTGCCCAGCAAATGCCTTTCTCAGTCCAATATCTGAAAATTTTAAGTCACGTGTATCCACTGATTAATCTGGTAGAAGACACAAAGGTTTATTTTTTTCGCATTGTCACACTTCCTACCCTTTTTCTTTTATTTTTTGTAAATGCAATTGGAGATCAACTCATCTCATATTCTCATTACCTTGAAACATAACTCACACAGTCCTTGA
Source organism: Castanospermum australe (assembly GCA_019955255.1). NCBI lineage: Eukaryota > Viridiplantae > Streptophyta > Magnoliopsida > Fabales > Fabaceae > Castanospermum > Castanospermum australe. The sequence goes on from NSJW01000209.1 coordinate 680,283, forward strand.
TCTCTCGCTGAAAATATCTCGAAATTCCAAGGCGTTCAAGCCGATCAACAACCCAGATGTGTTCAAACAAATCCACTGGGTACACATTTGGAACTGACATTATAAATAAATAAATTATCACTACCTAGACCTGGAAATCCAGTTAATCAGTTGAAAAGCCAAACCTTCAGCTGTCTGCATTGATAAACTACAGTTATTTTATTTGAGTTCTTCTGCCGTTGTACTATTTTTTTTTGGTCCAAATGACACAGTTGAAGTTAAAAGAAAAAGAATACTAAAAATATATGTTTTTAATAGAACACTTCCTTTTTCATTTGTTTTGATAGTAATATTTCTTTTCAAATTTGAACTATGTTGACTTGAGTCACACGTGATTTAGGACAGAAAGCGTTACAATTATACAATACCTCCCCCATTGAACCTCCTGACTGTTTTGTCCAGGTATGCGAGAGCATCTTCATCTTTGGTCTGCATGAGGCCATAGGCAGTGGAGGAAGGAGAGAACAAGAACGACCCGTCTTGTGACTGCAGCTTCAGAAGCCGTTTCCAGTCCAGGTCTGGCATTCCCTCCAAACTATGGAGCAGTGTTGTGGGCACCTTATGCATCACCTCTATCGGTATTCTATCCCACACCGACACATGCAAGTACAATATTACATAGTGGCAAGTAAAAGACTATTATATTCATACACAATTGAAAACACCAAAAACTTTGGAAAGGCGTAGGTAATTCATTATTATTAGGTATAACCAAAGTTTGGGGTACGAGGAATCTATACTTTTTGAGCTTTAGGTCTCTCATTGCAAAGATGCCTTCCAAGAAAGGAGAATCCTCTGGCACCTCGATATTCAAACTGCGGGCTTTGTCCAGAAGTGAAGGGAAAGCAACTTCAAACCCGATTGGCATATGCTCAGTGTTCTCATCCTGAAGCCTGTTTAGGTTTTCCTTAAAATATGCCATTCCTGTAAGAAACAAATTATAGATTGATACCTCTTTCGTCGTTAGCTGAAAGATTCCAAAATTAGAGACACGAATCAGAAAGCAGTGCTATTCTTCAGTTGTAAAAATGTTACCTTTCTCACACTTTTCAGGGTGCACATTCCATGATCTTAATGCAACAACACAAGCTAACGTGTTGAGAATCCGATCATGGGCTGAGAACAATTCGCTGTCACCCCACGAACCATCAGGAAGCTGATTGTTGGCAATCCATTCAAGACAGGACGGGAACTGAGGGGCATCAGTGCCATCACGAACATCTTTCACGAGAGCAACCCACGCTGTGTCATAAGCTGATATGCTTATCTCTCCATCTTCCATGGAGCCCAACATCAATTTGACTGCATTTATCTGCTTCCGAATCTCGTTTGTCACAGAAACCTTACAAAATTACGGTCGCAAATCAAATATCAGATATCAAAAGAGCCTCAGTACTATGGCACTCTGCGTAAGTGTGATAGTTGTTGCAATCAAAAGGGACAGATTAAGAGTGACGACAATGCACCTGGTGAAGAGTTTGCTCATCAATGTCATCCTTCGCAGTCTCGGGCAATTTTAAGGATGGCAGACTATCCTGAGACACTTCAAAATATTCTGAAAAATAGAGTAATTATTGGTTTTGATACTGTATTGAAACAGGAAAAACACTGTGTCACCTTATTTAACAATGATGATGATTCACTTCATTTCTTAAGCTTTCTTTTTATACGACGAAGGGGGAGAAAAATTCACTTTTTTTTCTTAATTTCCTTTTTTTCATATTTAGAGATGTAAAATAAACGTGTAAAAAATAAATTGTAAAAATAAAATTTTTGCTTACTTAAATGATAATAAAAATATGAATCTCATGATAACATAACTAAACTTTATTTCACCTTGAGTGCGAGACTTGGACACGACGTTGCGTTTTGGCTGAAAACCATGATTCACATGTTTGCCTTCAATGATTCGGAGAGGACGGATACCTATAAGAAATGATTTCGATCAGTAATTAAATTTCAGTGGTGGACGCTGAATGTAGAATATGTCAACAATTGAACAGTCATTGAAATGACTCATAAAAATGAAAGAAATAATGGTATTGATTATAAATATAATTATTCTCATTATTACATATTATTTACGGCAAGTTTTCATATATAATATTTTTTGTTGTTGTATTTTTAGTAATTCCTTATACACTTTTTTTTGGGTATAAATGTTGTCAAAAAAAATTTAAAATCCCACACATATCAATCAATAAATAATATTTTATTAAGATAGGAGTACTTTTTATTGCATATTTAATTTTATTCCTAAAGGTATTTTCTAAATTTAAAATAGATTTAATGTTGTACAATTAAACTACAGAGTATTAATAAAAATATATTTTTTTCAGGAGTGTTATACTTGTTTATACTTGCATTAGAAGTGGACTATAGAAATCTTGGTCAACATTGATAGCAATTTATGATTTAGTTCCTATTAAATGTAACATTAAAAGGTTGGCCTAATATTAGTGAAACAAGCCTATGATATATAGTTAGACGCATTATTACAAGTTTACATTATTCTAACTTTGTTAATTTCTTGAGATCATATCGTATGGAATATTTTTTATGAATCCCTTAATTTAACGTGAGTGGCCTACTTTTAACTGAAATGAGAAATTAGATTAATCAAGGTACACGTAAATTAGTCGGACACCATTGAACCCGAATACCAAAAAGCTCATGTGAATGTTTAACTATATTATATTAATCAATCACCAACGATTCTTGTATTTAAAACAAATTTTGTAATACCTTTGTATCCAAAATTATTACACTTAACCTTATATAGGTAGCATAACTCATTCCAAAGTGAGTTAGAGATATAAAAGAATCTGCACAGTTTAAACTTTTATGAATGTATGGATGATTAACTACTCTAAATATTCAAATCATTATTAATATATAAGAGGCTATACAACAGAGATATATAGAATATCCTCTCTTATAAATCACAATAGGATATGTCTCCAAGATGCAAAATATTTAAAACACAATCTTGAAATATTTTTTTGAAGACTACACCATATATATATATTTGAAAATCTAAATTTTAAAAGATATAAGACATGAAGACAATCAATTAGCTAGGGATGAATTTAAAGAGACAAAATGAGAGAAAAAAAGCATACAAACTCACCCAGAGAAGAAACATTAGAGCATTGAGGGAAGAATGTGAAAGGAAGGCAGGACATTATGGCTGCGGGTCTCGCACAGGAAGACGGAGGCCTGAGATGATGGAGGGGCAACCGAGAAGACATGGTGTGCTGATTCTTCTTCTTCTGAATCCTTTCGTCTTGCTGTGGACTACGTACGGCAAAGGAAAGGAAGCGTTTCAAGCCATATTTATAGAGAAGATTGATGGAGATGGAACTTTCGCAAGTGATATGCTACCTCCATTTTAGTATAAGCTCGAGTGGATAAATTGTTATGCACATCCGTGAAAGACATTTCTTACACTTTATCACTATATTAGCATCTATCATTTCCATTATTTTTAATGCTAATCATTGTTATTGTATGGATAATAAAAGAGAATAGTAATCTACACAACTGATGTTACACACATTTAATGATATGTAAAAGAAATGTCTCACATTCAATGTACCTGAGAATATCTCTTCTCTGGTTTATAAAATGATTAACTATGTTTCTATGCATATCACTTCTTTTAATTTCAAATACATGGGAAATGTCGGCAGCTTAATTATGGTTCTTAATTTGACTCATTTCCATTGTTGATGCTTTACCTACCATGATGATTACATATTATATTAGGTAAGTATAATTTTCCGGGATTCAAATCTTTTATCTATTTTTACTGTCCTAAATACTTACCCCAATTGAATATCAATGACTTAGTAAAAAAATACAATTCTCCATTAATTAGCAATAACTTCTTTCTTAATTAGGAGCTTTTGTACTTGGTAAGTTGGCAATATTTAAATAGGGAATAGGATTTGGGATAAAATTTGGGATCAGTCCCATTTTCTTATCTTTCCAATTAATTAAAAAACGATAACTCAGTAAAAAAATTCACACGTCTCTAAGTAATAATTTCTCTTTCAATTGAGATTTTTTTTGTTCAATTGATAGAATTTAATTGGAGTGACATATTTTGGGACAAAAAAGAAAATAAAAGATTTAAATCAAATTTTTATAATGGTACCTAAATTATGTTTTGTAATTTCTATGATTGATGCTTCCCCTATTTTCCAAAAAAAAAATCTATATGATGAATTTTTCCAAATCTGAATTATTTCAAATAAATATTCAGCTGTTTTGAAACATAATTTGTGATTTTGGTATAATTCAAATGGTTGGAGTTGGTTAAAATTTGAATAGAAAAATATGGGAGGGTTTGACAACTTTCAAAATTAGTTTAAAACAGTACAATATAAAACTTACATAAGTTGATATAAAAATTAACTTGTTCAAAATTAAATTAATTTTAATTTACTTTTATCTGGTTATCCATCACAGCGTCTCTCGCTTTCCTTTTTTTTTTTGGTAAAATTTGATTTGTCCAGCATAATTGAATCTCTTTGTAAGTCATTACAGACAACCAAAAAAAAACAAACCTGGATTTTTGCTACGTACTTGTCATGATTACCATACCTGTAAGCAAAAATTATATACTAATTAATTGAAACTTAGAATTCCAATTAGATCTTACTTGAAAAATCGTTGAGAGTAATCCCAGAATTCTTATATCGACTTAAGAACTTGCAAAATTGAGAAATTATGGATTTTTCTACATCTCCCACTCTTCTCTATATCAACTCTTAATTAGGCAAACTAAAGAGTTTTAATGTAAGGCTAGGGTTAGAAAGTGTAGATTTAACTTAGCCTTAAATAGATAACCTAATAGGCTCTTTCATTATGGACATGCTAAGTTAAAGCTTACACTATTATCTATACCAATTAATGCTCCAGTTGCTCTAAGCCCACTACAAATGGATCACTTAATCAAGGGGTTTTAATAATACATCTTCAAATGAATCATAACATTAACCTGTTTTTGGCAAAATAAAACAATAATTGATTGTAATCCATAAAAAATGTTCTAACAATAGTCACGTTGAATAAACACATTTTTGTTTTAAGGGTGGGGCTACTGGCAATCCCATTTGTTTTTCTATACTCCCTTATAATTACTTTTAACTTTATTTCCTTATTTACCCTTGAGTGGTCAAACTTATTTTTGTTTACTTTATATAATGATCTATCCATACTTCTAATTTAGTATAAGACTAGACAATATTTATTTAAATATTGCTTATATGATAATATCATATTTTAGAAAAACACAATAATATTACTATTATATTTTATAATTCTTTTATTTACTAATCAAAATTATCTAGACAAACATTAAAAAATATCTTTTTTTATTAAAAAAATATTAATTTTTAATTATAATGATTTTTATTGGATTTCTTTTAAATTCACACATCAAAGACTTTGTTATTATAATAATAAAATAAATTTAAAGCATTTCTTATATTCCAAGGACTTTCAATGCATCCCTTCTTATATTCCTCAAAGCCACCTATAAGCAATAGATCATGCTCAGTCATTCAAAAGGAAATTGTATATATATGACTGCTATTCAGCCAAAGCATTTATCCTATGATATACTTAGCAAGTAAAAGTACAGTAAGAACCAAACAGTAAGCACTCTTAAGATTAGTGCTTGGAGGATTGCAAATCATGAACCTTTATTCCTCACCCAGTTATGAGTTTCAGAAAGGAAAACAGGGAAAGAAAACAAAATTTGGTAATTACAATTCAAGAATTGGCTTAAGTTTGTTTCTTCTGAACCATGAAAAAAGTCTCAACTTTCAAGAAACGGATACCCCCCAAATAGGCAATAGACAAATGCAAGTTCACTATCTCAAAGCTTCAATAATATAATGTTGCATATGTACCTTCTCTTCTTCAGCTTGTTTAGCCACTACTTTTGAAAGTTCCTGGAAGGCAAAGCCAAAAATTAAATAATAACGTAAATTCTTCAGATGATATCCACAGATTCATTTAGACCTTCAGAAGATATTCTAGGTTTTATGTATAAAAAACCAGTCTGTAATAGTGGCACTGATAGTAAACAAAATAAATCGGCGACTTAAACAATTCTACTGGAATAAGGCCAGGAATATCAAGTAACTTTTTCCGGTGAAGAACTCACTTTTTTCTTAGCTATATATAAGAGGTGATCCTATATATGGTCTTTTGTTAATAACAAAATCAGAAGTAAGATATTCTCAATAGTCAATCCAAGAGATTACGCGAATCAATATGGAGAATACGAGAAGAAACAGCCATGGATCACAAGCAGCATGCCAAATATGATACAATAAGCATGGATAAAATCATTTTGATGTTTCGTATCTATTTCATCTCTTCTGGTTCATGGAGCATAACTTACCTTGATTTGTCAAATGGCAGTACCAAAAGATAACTGGCATCAGGAGTACTAATCTGTGCAATGACCTTCAAGTTAACTGGAATTCCATAATATTCCACCTAAAAACATTTTGTGAAACTGCTCATCTACAGGATAAACCTATTTACAAAATAAGCATCAGATAACTTATGTTTTGCATTTAGGGAACAGGTGACAAAGTTGATGTCTCAACTATCAACTTTTTGTCATTATATGAGTAAAATTTGTGCTATTTGAGTGAAGCCTAATCAAAAGCATGCGTTATCAATTTGATGGGGCAGTCTCCTCTGGAAAATTGAAGAGGCTCCATAACAATATTAGCAATATGAATGAACAATGTAAAATTAAGATAAAAAAAATTAGTGATAAATATCAAACTGAAGCAACTGAAGAATAAAAAAGTGGTAAAAGCAAAAGCAGATAATTTATTTAATTATACAATCTTGGCATTCTTTTTTTTTTGGTTGATTATTTTCTGTAATTATTCTAGCCATTGATTGAAAACCACTCCCTTCACATTTTTACTCTCACTTTCTTACGTAAACGTTCAATTGCAGCACTCTCCACATTTTACATATTATTTTTATGTATAAATCATACCTTCTCTCTTCATTAATTGCTACCCTCGTTGGCTGTCACTCTTTTGCTTACATTATTCACGTGCAAAGCTTTCCTTCAGATACTCCACTCCATTTCTTGAGTTTTCTTTTATTTGCGCTGCATTTTGTTTTATTCTTTTTGTGTTTAGATTCAGAAGCTTCTCTTTCTCTTTCTGACAGTTTAGATATCTTAGTTGTCTCTTCTCTTTTGGCCTTCTGTTCCATTTTTTCACTATGCATCTCTCTTTCTACCTTCTACCTTTCGTTATTTTCTTGTGTGTCTTGCATTCCATATTTTCATCGTGTGGCTTTACAAGCATAGGTTGGTTTGTCACTTTCTACTTCCTGCTTCATTTGTGTGCTACAACTTGCTCCATTTCTTCTTTTTTATTTCCACAGTTATAAATTTCATAAAAGGAAAAATGTAATCCAACAAAATATGGGATTTAGTAAATTTTTGGTGACTTTTGAAGTCTCCTCTACTGAATATACTTCATTGTAAGTTAGTAGTAATTACATTTTTATTTTCTGCAATTAATTTTATAAAGCATGTTAATTGTATTGGTTTTTAGAAGCCATTGCCAAACCATGCTTAAGGAAGCTAAGGGTAACTGATTTTGTTTAGTTTTTAGAGGTATTATTTCATTTTTAACTTTTTTTTATTTCTAGATATTGGAAATACTATCATCATATCATATACAGTATTACAATTTCAGCATCATTTCTAGCTTGGTTTTGGCAGGAAAAATATTAGCCATTAGATTGTTCCCTTAAATTTTATCAAATAATGTTGGCCATTAGATTAGATGGGAAAAAGTTATTGAAGGCTCTACTTTTTTCTTAAAAAACGTTTAACCTCTTTCTTCTTTTTTTTCCTTTTCTTTTTAAATGAATCATTTATTTTTATTTTTTTATGATCTTAGCATCTTTTTTAGTTTGATTTTGGCGTGAAAAATCTATACTATTAGATTAAATATATGTGATAACTTAAATGTGGAAATGTTTTCTAATATCACTTTTTTCTGGAAAAATGTTCTTTTTCTTTTTTTTTTCTCTGACCGTATCATATTTTTATTTAAAAATTTAAAATTCTCTTTTTTTATTTATTAAATGAGATTGATAATTATTTGTATTTGTATCTATTATTATATTGGAAAGCTAAATTTGCTTGTCATTTAAATTTTTTAAAATTTTATTGTTATTTTTAAATTACATTTGTTAGTTTCTTATACTTACATATTAGTTTATTGAACTTATAACCAAGTTTATAATTGATATAACTTATTTGAGAAATATATGTTTCGGTACTTAATTTTTGTTAACACGACTGTTGTTGTCTCTTTATATCATCTAAAAATGGACAAGTTCTTACTCTTATTTGATTATTTTGTTTTAAATTATTGATAATATTATATTTGACAAATTATCACTATATTAATTATATAAAAATTATGATTTAATTGCGAGTAAAACATTTTGAGTAGTTACAAAGTATAATAAGAAAATATTGAGATATATTGAAATGCCTATAATTAAGAAAATGGGACAAAAGAAGGAACCTGTGCAATGCACAGGTGTATGACTAGTAAGAAATAAGGGTCATGCAAGGAAAAGTGATGCTGACAGACGCCAATACATGCCGGCTATAATTCTAATGGGCTCTCTTGCTTACCATCCTTTGCTTGACATTTGCTTTTGATATAGTGTAAGTGTATAACTTAGCTAGGGCTGTATATATCACTATAGCTTCGGAAATTTTTCATAATTTCAATTTAGTTTATGATATGACAACTCCTATTATGGAAATGGAAGAGGACTAACTTTGATTTTATTTTTTCTTTCGAAAAGAAAAAACGTTTAATCTGAAAGGAGCAAAAAATGAAAGTTCTTTCCCCCCCCCCCCTTTTGGGTGGAAAGGAGAAAATAGAAATTCGACTGTGAAAACATAAAAGAGAAAGGCCATATCCTGTAGGCCCAATTGTTGAAAGTACCTACTCAGTCCAGCGTGGGTAAAAAGAATACCAACGGTTTGGTAAGTTGTTTTGTTTTTTGGTGTCAACGGGTTGGTGGGTATATTTCAAGGTTTGTCCTCATATTCTATGGGCTTATGGGCCTCTAACCTTTACGCTAAAGGACTGATCCCTTACGGCGACGCTGCGGCCTGCATATCCCGTGAAACATTCTGGGCAGTAATTCAAAGACGGGGCCATTTTGTTTTTCTTTTCTTGTTAAAAAACAGAAGAGTTCTATTTATGGGCGTAATTGTCTTTTCCATTCTGCGAAGGAAAAAGAATAGTAACATTTAATTATCAAATACTAGTTTGTAGGGGTTGAAGGAGAGCATTACATTTATTTATACCAGTTTAATTTCTTGGAGCCCCTTCCCCGAAATCTGAGTATCTGACCGAAGACATTTCCAGTTATCTTCCTCGTCTGCATCGCTCAGCAGTAAGCAGTACAAAAAGGCTGGCCAAAAATTAAAAATTAAATAAAGAAACGCGAAAGCACACCAAACCAAAAAAAAATAAACAAAAAACAAAAGATGAACGCTGCTAGTACTGGTAAGAGCATAGAGTTGTGGTGCTATTAGACTGAGGAAGCGCAAGCCGAGCCGACTGACAAGCCGAGGTTCGCGCTTCCCACAACCCGATAACAACACGCCGTGCTGCACGTGCAAAGACACTCCTTACACGTAAGACTCTCCCGGGGCGTGATGGGAGTGGTAACAGGAGAAGCCAATAATTAATCAAAAAAGATAAACAATAAGTAAGTATCAGACTCCCACTGTAACTAAAATTTAAGAAAAAAAAACATAAAATATGCGACAAGGACAATGGGTCGCGTGTATAACTACCCCCATTCCCAAACGCACCTTTCAGTTCTTCTTCGTTTTAACTCTCAACTACTCAACTCAGAGCACAGAATCTGTGAGAGAGAGACAGCGTGAAAGAGGGTGTTCAACGCGCATTCTTCAACCATTGATGCTTCTCAGCACCAGACCCTGAGCACTTTTTGCTTTCTTACCTTCCAATATTTACTTTTCTTCTCTCTTTTTTTCTGTTGTGTTGTGCTCTCTCACTCTCACACAGAATTCTCACCCACATCGTCTGTTGTGCGTGATACTGAGACTGAGAGTGAGAGCCAATGGAGCTCAGTAAAGTCACCCTGGAGATATTCTCTAAACTGGAGCAGAAATGGCTCTCCCACTGTGAAGAAACCAAGAAAACCCGCATACTCAGCATTGACGGCGGAGGAACCACCGCCATTGTTGCCGGCGCTGCCCTCATCCACCTCGAGGACCAGATCCGTGTCCAGACCTGCGACCCCCACTCCCAAATAGCCGATTTCTTTGACATCATCGCTGGCACCGGCATTGGCGCCCTCCTTGCAGCCATGGTCACCGCCGACGACGGCTTTGGCAGGCCTCTCTATACTGCCAGAGACGCCGTCCATGTCATTACCCAGAGGAATTCCGAACTCTACAAGCTCAAATCCGCCGGAGTTTTTCGCCGGCGTCGGAGATTCTCTTCTAGGAGCATGGATAACGTGTTGAAGCAAGTGTTCCAGAGAAGGGAGGGAGGACGGCCGTTGACCCTGAAGGACACGTGTAAACCCCTGCTTATCCCTTGCTTTGATCTCAAGAGTTCGGCGCCATTCGTCTTTTCCCGAGCTGACGCGTCCGAATCACCCAGTTTCAACTTTGAGCTCTGGAAGGTATGCCGCGCTACCTCAGCGACTCCGACCTTCTTCAAGCCCTTCCACTTCACCTCCGTTGACGGCAAGACCTCCTGTTCCGCCGTGGACGGCGGCCTGGTGATGAACAATCCTACGGCGGCGGCAGTCACCCACGTGCTCCATAACAAGCGCGATTTTCCATCTGTGAACGGCGTGGAGGATCTCCTAGTCCTATCCTTAGGCAACGGACCGTCGGCTCGGAAGGTGTGTGACAACAGGGAGTGCTCGACGTCGTCGGTGGTTGACATTGCGCTCGATGGCGTTTCCGAGACCATTGACCAGATGTTGGGGAACGCCTTCTGTTGGAACCGTACGGACTACGTCAGAATCCAGGTACGCGACTGGCTCTTTCTCTTTGTTTTTCGTTTTCTTTTGTCAGTTGTCCCCCGGTCCATTCTCCTTCTGGATAATGTTTGGTTTCCGAGAAAATGAGAAGAATAAGAAAAGAAAATGAGATTCAGTCGCATAACCTGCAATTTCATTCTATCGTGTTGTTGGTGGCGTGCGAACACAATGCAACGCGCTCCGCTCAAAGTGAAACTCAGTTGCCTCGTTTTAAGTAAACTCCAACTTTTTTAGGTGAAGAAAAAAATGCGTTCTTGTTTACGGTGATATATATATATATATATTTTAATATTTTGCCGCTGGGGTGACGGAATGAAGTGACGGCGTGTGTTGTGTGGAACTGTAGGCGTTCGGTTTGGGAAGCGAGGGCATGAGGAGGGAGAGGGCGTCGGAGGAGGCGGAGGAGGTGCTGAAGGAGAGGGGACTGGAGTCGCTACCTTTTGGCGGAAAGCGGTTACTGAAGGAAACCAACGCACACAGAATCGATAGCTTCGTGCACCGTCTTGTTGCTCCCGGAAAGGCCAGCCTGCCCCGTAGTCCCCGCAAGGATTCCGCCGTAACCCCTCTCGCTAACGGCAGCTAGTTTTTCTTTTTTTTTTAATTATTTATTTATTTTTAACATTGTAAGTTAAGTTGTAACTAGTAACCAGGGTCAGGTTATGTTATGATGTTTTTACTTTTGTTTCACTTTTACCTGGCCTCCAATTCTCAGAGTTACTTGTTTCTCTCTCTATATTTCCCTCCTCGAACCTTTTGGTGCCGAATATGATTGTGAAGGAAGGAGTAGTGACGTGACTATGAGGATGGACTCGATTATTTTCAACCAGAGCCACATCGATTGGACTTTGATAATTACCGTTTCTCCTTTTGGGCTTGCTAATTACCGTTTATCGTGATTGTTAATTACCCATAATGGCTGCGTGATTTGTGGAGCTGGAGCACCACGACTGGACTTGTGACCAACCTATTTTAACTTATAAAAAGTAAAACACTTTACCACGCAATCAAGGGCTTCAACCCTCAGGGTTTGAACGCATCTATTTTGAGCAAATGGGCGTGAGTAAAACAAATTGTAGAAATTAAAGGCCTTATTTCATTCTAGTTGCCTCGCTCGCTAAATTCTCCGTAGTGACCACAAGAGAGAGAAGTTATACGGTGCAAACCATGTAAATTGACAAAAACAAATAATCTATTACTCGCGCATTCAAGGACACTGACATTTTCTTTTATGTTTTTATATATACTTAAAAATATTATATTATAAATATAAAAAAAATAGTAGAAAGATAAGATAAAAATTAAAATAATTGATTAAAACGTGAGACAATTAGTTATATTTTTATAAATTTCTGTTTCTATAAAATTGTAGAAAAAATAAAAATGAACGGTAAAAAATAAAAATTGAATATCAAACCTAACAATTTTTATTATAATAGTAATAGATAATAAATTATAATTGTACGTAAAATAATTTATACGTCAAAAATAAAAGATTAATATATTTTGTATTTAAAAAATTTTATAATTAAAATATTAAAATAAATTAATTAAATAACTGTCTTTGTACAAAATGGTAAATTATGTCATTAATAAAAATGAAGGATAACAAAACTACAGCCTCTCAAAGGCAATGCCCACAAAATCAGCTAGAATACTATTTCACAAACACCGGGGGAGGTGATGATGGTAAAGCACAACACCTTCCCGACTAGGAACATCTGTTTTGGCATCTGTGCAGACGTTAGTACATATTTGTATTAATTTATTTTACAGTCAAACAAAAATTTAACTTAAAGTTCTCGTGAATATTTTAATTATGCTTTTTAGCACTTAATTTATAGATACGATAAATTATATAAAAAAAAATTGAAGATCTTTCAGTAAAATATACGCCAAAACATGTGATTTTATATCAGAGAATCAACAAAACGTTTGCTTCTCAACATGATTTTATATCATAAATGCCAAATATGTGACATCGTTTTTAATGCCTCAAACAGGCTTTTAGGGTCCACCAAGACAAACATGTCCTTAAATGTGTATAATATTGAATATATAGTGCAAAAAAAAAAAGTTGGTCAATAGATGGCTGAATAATTGTGTGTATTTGTGTGTAAATAATAGGATTTAATAGAATCAGACCCATACCAATTTTTTAAATAAATTTGTAAGACACTGTTAGGGTGTATAGGACATGTGCAATACAACGAAATAGAACATACGCTTGTTAGAATGGTAGCATCAATTCTCCATGCAGTAACATGTACAAGGAAAAGGAATCGAATCCCAATTTTTAGGTGTAAACTCGACATCACTATAACATACAAGGACCCTTTCTTTTTTTCTTTCCATGATTGCTCTCTTACAAGACTTGAGAGACGGAAACCACCTTTTCCTTCCATTAATTTAAGCTTTTCAGCCTCTCATTTATAGTAAGCTCCTCTGAATTGTCTTGGTCCTTCTTCCGGTAGGTGAGTTTGGTGATTGCAGTGTGGTACTTCTCCCCGCCACTGCTGGCAAGTGGCATCACGCACAGCCACCCACCGGTTGCTCTGCTCGTGCCGCGGCATTAAATAGTCTGCAATCACTGCTGCTTTCTGTCGCTGTCTTCGTTGGTTTTCCTCTGTGCCCCTTTCTGATATTTTTCCAAAGCCTTTTCTCTAAAGTGCAGGACACTTTACTGCAAGTTAGGTAGTGCCTTGGGCATGGCAGAACAGAACATAAATATACTCCCTCACCTCATTATCATTAACTAGGCCCATAATAATTACAATTTGGTAATTAAGACAAGATTCACGGCTTAGCCAGCATTAATTGGGGTTCTGACCCTGTTTTTAGCCAACCTGTTTGATGTGGACTGCTTCACAATTTCACCAGAATCTGAATATGGATGGAATTCCACTATTCATTCCACGATATTCACAGTATTAAATTTTGGGTTTCATCGTCGTAAGAGTAGTGGAGGCTTCTTGAGGGTGGGGACCACGACCATCTTCAGCTTATGTGCTTCGGTTTTAGCCAATATGGAAACGGAAGGGGATTTCCTTCCGAATTCTTTAGCGTGACAGGGTTCATCCTTCACTGTTGAGTTATTAGTGACTTGGTTACCATCAATTGCTTTCCCTATGGGAAGCTCTCTTTTGACGAGGATCTGCATTTCTTGTGAGATTGAGAGGATCACTTTCTGTGTCGTTGCTGAGTGTGATTGCTTGTTGGAGTTTTCATGCTCAACCCTTTATGTAAATCTTAAAGGATAGAATATATTTTAGCTTATGAAGTATACTCCTCTTTCAGCTTATTTTTTTAAAAGTTTGATTTTGAGCAAAAACGGTACTTTTCTATTTTATACATATATATATATATATATATATATATATATATATGTAGGGAAGGATCAACTTACTCCAATGTAAGAATAAAATTCTTACATTAACATCTAACCCTTAATTTTATTTTAATCTAATGGTGAAGGATTACCTAATTTATTGAAAAAAGATAATAAGAATTTGAATTAATTGAAAAGATACAATAGTGAGATCTTTATTTAATGAAGACAACAAAATTAGTTTTAATGAATAAATTTATTTTTATAAAATGATAAAAATTACATTTCTTTTAATAAAAATTATTTAATTTTTCAATAGAATTAATGATTTACTAATATTTTGTAGAATTTCTTATATTTAAAATATTTTATATTTTAGTAATAATAATAGAATTAGAAGGGCTTGGCCCGATTTTGTAACAAAACAAATTAAAAATAGAAAATAATAATATACTAATTCTTATACGTAATTTATTAAAATTTGTAACAATGAATAAATAAATTATACGATAAAAACACTCATATTATAACATTCTTATATGTACAATAAAATTAAATATACATAATGTATAGATTTGTATATTATAATTCTAAAAATACTGAGTTTTTAAAATAAATTTTATAAATAATTAAAAATTTGATAGAATTATTAAATAGTAGATAAAATTGAAAAAACTTGAATTATGAAATAAATATTTAATTATAAATTAATAAAATCATACATATTAATAATTTTATAAAAATATTGTATAAATTGTTTTATTAAAAATATAATTATTATTTTATAAATCCATTAATTTTAATAAATAAAGTTAAATTATTTATTTTTATTAAATATATATTCATTATTCTCTCTCTTCATTTAATTTTAATTCTTATTATCTTTCTTCATTAAATAAGGTAATCATCCACCTTTAGATTAAAATAAAATTAAAGGTTAGATGTTGGTATAAAAAATTTTATTCTTATACTGGTATAAATTGATCTATATAATATATATATATATATATATATATATATATATATATATATATATATATAAGTTAAGTAATAAAAATCTAAGAAGGTAATTAAGAAAGAGTTATACTTCATCAAATAAAAATATTTTTTACCCTATCTTAAAATTGGCGTGATAGTAAGTGAAATATTGGCAGTCCATTTTACGAGCTAATCAAGAATATTGTGTGTACGAATCCGACGTTTCTTTATATATTTAAAATTGTTGGTAATGGAATCAATGCGCGAAAATGCGCCAATGTATTATTGTGCGACAAATTATAACTGATAATAATTTAAATAATAAAAAAATTAACATTTGCAGGAGTATGTTAAAAAAAAAAAAAACATTATTACACCTAATAGTTATTACCTCCACGTAAAAAGACATTAGAAGCCGTGAGTGCATGCAGTACACATTGACTAGATTTGCCGATTTGGTTAGTCATAAAAGACAGACCGAGTGAGATTTGTCGTAGTCTTAAACGAGGGGTGGATCTCATGCCTTTTATTAAACTCACAAGCTGATTATGAGAGTACAATTGTGTTGGAGAAATTAATGGCAATTGGATCGAGATTTAAGATTTGTTTCGACTAGTCCAACCACAAAATCACCAGTTCATGGATCTAACTCGTACTCAAACTACCTTTTACCAAGCACCGTTGAATCCCCTTCTGTTCCTATCGAGCTCCGAGCCTTTGTGCAAACAATATTTGTTTCCATTCTTTGAAAAGTGATATCTTAACACTATTATTTGCATAGCTTACTTTTTGTTCAAAAATTGATAATGAATTTTATAAAGCATTTAATTTATCAAACAGTGATGTCCAAAATTAATTGTCAATTTATATTTAAACGTTGGTTATCCGAATCACTTTATAATCGTGAAATTTCGTACTTTTTTTTTTCCTTAATATCCTCTTACATAAATGAGTGACCGGATAAAATGAGAAACATATATCATAAATATTTCTTACACACAAATTTTTTTCATCAATTTTTACACTTTTTATTTAAAAAAAATAAAAAAAGTATTAAAATGTGTGTTTTTTATTTTATTATAAAAAATAATATAATAAAAATATTATACAGAATAACATTATTTCGCATATACACACTGACAGGCACAGTGAGAGAATAGAGAGAGAAGAGGCCGAGAGGGGTCGCCGTCGGATAAGCCGCTCTTGAGCTTGGCGGCTTCAAGATGGCTGCTTTGTGTTGCGCGAGTGGTGGCCGTGAATGTGTTTTAAAATAAAAACAAAAACACCTGAACGCGACAAAATAGCGAGGTGGGTCAAATCTTAGGGTGATCCCTAGTATCTGACCCAGTCCCATTTTAGAATTAGATAGAGCAAAAATATATTAATAATTTCATTTTAAAAATGGTGTTCATGTTGGGCTTTGTCCTTGTCGTCGTCCCTTTACCTGAAAATATAATATTTTCTCTACGAGGACCTGAAAATATAATATTTCGAGCACATGACATGAGTACAACTATAGCAGTTGTAGTAAGAGGTGGTTGTCCTTCTTAATTTACTATTAAACTTCTTTACTATTTCTGCTGAGAGTTAACTTCCATGATTAAGGTTGTGGTTTAGCATTTACGATATTGCGCTCTCCACGCTCTCCGTGACTCAGGAATAATGGTTAATTTTTCGTATTTTATTGATAGAGCAAGACAAAGGAAAATTAAAATATTGACAAAAAAATGATTACAATTATCTTTGATGATGAACTTTTAATCACAAACCATTGGCTGTCTTGGATTCGAGCAACTAATCACGAACAACAAATATTATTATTATTATTATAAACTCAATTAACATGATTCAACTGCACCAATTCAAATGTTTTGAGTTAGATTTCAAAACTTATTAAATATCTTAATTATTTTTTAACTTCTCTTCCTTTACTTTTATTTTCAAAAAAACAGAGTATTTTCATTTAGCCACGTACGTAAACACGCAAAAAGATCGATTACTCTGAATCTTGGCATTTTCAATTGTATGAAGCAAATTTGCTTTTGCTCGAGAGTCGTAAAACTATATATAACATATATGCACCAAGTATATGCATAAATTACCATCTTCCCAGTCAAAATCAAAATTAGTTAACCTAGCTGTTTTTCATTTAGTGCATGTGTTTAAATTTCTTATACTGCACACAAAAATTATCTTTACACTGAAAAAAAAAATTAAGGCAAAAAAAAATAATAAAGATACTAATACTTAAAATGATTTGTTAAGTATTTATTGTTAATTATTTTTTTATAATAATTTTAAGTTCTGAAAAATAATAACTAGTAAATCCTCATCTTTAACAAATTAGCTACCAAAAAAAAAAAATACCAAAATAATTGTGGCAAATGATACTTTCTTCTTGCACTGAGAGTCACCGTCTTTAATTAGCAACGTGGCAAAACCCAAAGCCAGAGAAAGTTTTTGCATATTCTCAAAATACTGCAACAAGCTAGATATGACATTAATCCAAAAACAGAATATATATTAATAAATTAAAATAAATTGTTAATTACTGAGTATGATGCTTTTGAAAATATGTACAAATTTATTCACCTGAATCACAGTAAAAAGATATTAATTACTTTAGCCAAACATTGGCTCCAAGTCCAATGCCTCGTTAATTAGACTAGTTACCTTCTTTAATTTTATCATTTACTCCTAATTACAGTTTAGGCTTAGAAAGTATGCACCGCAACATCTTTATTAATGGATTGTAGTAACCTATTGGTAGCTTCTCGTCAATGCTTATTTTAAGGGGAGTTTGTTGGTTCTTTTGGTAAAGCAGATTCTAAAGCCCTGCTATATATTCTTTCAAGACAAACTTGACGGATGAGAATATAGGCATCCCCACAAGAATAAAAACATTAAAGAGAGATATGATTAAATAGCTGCTGTTTCGTTATAAATGAGCTATTTAATACATTGTGACTCCCTAATTTAAAGTGAGATAGAATGGGTGGGGTGTCTTAAATTTAGGAGTTTTTCTATCTCTTTCTAATATTTCTCTTAATATTTAATAAAAAATATTAAATAAAAATAAAAATATTTAATAATCCCTCCATTTCATTTATATCATTTAAAATTATTATATAAAAATTAAGAAAGATATTAAAAAATTTTGTTTACAATATATATATATATATATATATATATATATATATATATTATATATATTATTTATTCAATCTATTTTTATCTGTTGCTAAAAGTAATTGCATAAGAGTTAATAAAATTATTAAATTATTTTAATTGTAGATAAATATAGTTCAATATGAATAAATTATCATTTTTTTAACTTTATTGATATTTTTTTTTCTTTTTTAATTTTACTTAATTCACTAATTATCTCTGTATTAAAAGATAAAGATAAAGTTAAAAAAATTAATTAATATTTCATTAATAATCTCAAATGATAGATATTTTGAGATAAAAAAAATTCTCTTATAATTAATTAGGAGAATTATTAATTAAGAGGATGAGTTAATTAGAAAGATATAAGATTATTTTAAACTAGTCTATGTCCCCGTGAATTTCACAAGTATTTTTAGTTTTTTTATTTTATTCATATTCATATAATTTATGTATTAGATAGTTTTCTATTTAAAACACACTCATTCTTTACAAAAATGAAAAAATGAAAATTTAAAAATTAGCTTGATCTTCAAATATTTTTACCATATACATTCACACTTCTCTCTCTCTTTTTTCAAATAACGTTACATCACTCTTCTTCATTCTCTCCTCTCTCTATTATTTTTATTGGTCATCATATATACCACCACATCTGCTACGTATTTATTTTTTTACAAGAGGAAGTCTTAAGACTATCACATAAGCAAAGAAAACATGCTAACCTAAACAAATAAAGAGCAAAAGAGAAAGGGTTAGCAAAAGAATGAAGCTTGCAGTATCAGAGCAAAAGCAAGGAACGCCCATGTCAACATTCAGTAAGAAAATAGCGAAAAAAAATTTAGGTGAATTGGAACCATAAATTGAAACGTGGTAGAGAGATTGTTCAATTAATAATAAATAATGAATTAAATGGTTGGTTTGGTCCATTCAATCTATTGGTCTCTTTTGGTCCCTTTTATTATTGTTAGGGCCAAATAATTATTGAAAATGTTACTATATAAGGACATTCAGAATCAATGCGGGAAGCGAATATCAAGATTGAGCTTAAGTAGTTCGTGGACAATCTTCTTCAGTATTCTCAAATTTTATGATGACCAAGTATTTCACGACCCAAAATATTCCAAATGGAAGAGGCAAAGGGGTTGTGACTCTGTGAGATTGAAGTGACTAATTTGGTGGGGCTGGGGCAGACTAGAACCCACTTGATTGAGACCCAAGTTATACTCTTTTTTGGAATATTGATCCCCATGCATTTCCACCAAACCAAGCTTTGGCGCTGCTTTAATGTTTTATAACTATTGATTATTAAAATGCTCCTTTCTCCCAACATTATTCTTTAATAATTTTTGGGAACACTACGAATATTGCGGGTATGGTAATGACATTATCAAGGGATAGAACAAGATACATGACGCCAAAAGAGAATAACAACGATTTCGGCAAGCAAAAATTACTCTCTATACATTTTTTCTACACAATTTTTTTTAGATTAAGCCAAGAAAAAAAGTATAAAAAAGAAATAACATCTCGCGGACACGTTAATTGATGATAATAAAGTTATACTATTTTTTTAATCTAATTTAGAACAAATAAAAGGGTTGATTGGAAAGTTTGTTTCTTTTCACCTTTCTACCTTTGTTTTTAAATCTTCATCTTTATTATACGAAATTAAGTAAGATAATCAGTTTTTTTTTTAATCTTCTAATCAATGTGTGAATATAAGTGGTGCAATTAATAGTGCAATTGTGCAATTACTAGCTCTGTCAATAAAAGTAAAAAAGAAAAAGAAAATCTTGACGCTCATGATTCTAAGAATGTTAGTCGTTGAGGCATTGATTGGTATCCTTGATTGAAGAGAGCCTACGATGGCCTTGCAGTACGAGAAGGTACTGTACTAACAACTATATGTCTGGATACTAGTTTTGTGTTAATGTCAGGGTATGCCTGAGGTGATGAGGGCCTGGGGCAAAGAGCTCCACCCAATGAATCTACTGAGTTCTGAGTTGGTAACTCCATTAAAAGAGCCATATACACATGCCATATACCGTCTGAAGGTGTTACTGTTCCCGAGCCATGAGGCCGAGCCATTATTGAAAAACGCCAGGAACACCGCTTTGTATTCAACGCGAATAACCTAAGTTACCTTCCTTCTGACACTTTCCTTCCTCACAATTAATTAGGTCGAACACGGCATAACTAGGGCCCCGGGGGGAAGTAGTGGGGAAGGGGGTTAGATGCATGCATTGAATATCAGATTTTTAAAATCACAATGCTTTAATTGAATCCAGGTCCATTACTTTGTAAATTCCCTCTGCATAATCAGACATCATTGCTGACCGCATCTTTAAGCCCTTTGTAATACGAATTGTGGTCCATTGATACACGAAGCATTTCTTTCTTTCTTTCTTTCCTTTTTTTTTTTGGTACCTTCAATTTTCTTTAAAAAAAAAAACCTCTCAATTTTAGATTACCCGCCCACCCCACCAATAAATTAAGTATATGCATATATTATTATTTAAACCTAATAGACGATGATATACTTTGCGATGGATGACCTTTAGCCCATACACAAATTAATATAAATAAATTTATATCACGATTTGCATGATTTCAAAAGCTGAACTATTGGTGATGCAAGTATGTGTGCCTCTCCCTTTTCTTTCTGCTTTTTTTTTTTTGGTTATAGTGCTGCTCATCGTGTATTAATATGTACCATTTCTTTTTTCTCCTTTTAGTGTTGACTTCAGAAATGAATGTTGTACTTAATTACATAAGAAAAAATTGTGAATAATGTAACATTAAAAAAAAAAACTCAGTAGAATTGTAGTTACTTAACGACAAAAACAATTGTGAAAAATATATATAAAGTCTATTTATGAAAATAATGGTAGTTTACATGGTGCTTGACGCTTGTCATAATCTTTATTTTAGTAACTTAATAATTAATAGGTATAGGTGTTGCTACGATACTTTTTTACGTCGATATTCTTTAAAAGTTGTCAAATAGTTATTGATTTATAGTTTTTATTATAAATATTTAAAATTTAGTAATTAGTAAATGTTTAATAGCTAATCAATATTGTAAGGTATCAGGCCAGAGCGTAAGAAAAGCAGTAGCTCAAAGAAAGTGAATTAGTAAGAATTAATTGATCTCATAATAGGAAGAGTTACAATCTGTTGCTTATATACAAAGATTACAGACGTGCTATATTACAACTGAATTCTAACAGTTATAACCATCTAACTGATAGACTACTTTAAATATGAAATATTCAAAATATAATTAAATTCATATCATTTACACTAGCTAGCACAAAAACATTGATGAAAAAATTTCTTATGACCTGATCGAAAAAATTTGATAAAGCTAATTTTTTAAAAAAAATTAAGATCAGTACATGAGTAATTTAAGTTGTGTGTGTGTGTGTGTGTATGTGTGATATCATTATCTAAAAGTGTAAATTAAGGATGCAATCTTATTTAAAAAAAAGTATTGACTATTATTAATTAGACTCCCTAGACTAGGAACCCTAATATAAGCTGCAATGCGTTTCTTGCGTCGTACATTTATAGTACTTGTTGGTACATACCATTTCTTTCGTGGTGGACAATCCGTGGCTTGAAGACTTGAAGTGGTAGCCAACTTTCACTTTCACGTTTTTCTTTGGGAGAAAGAGACTAGAGTTCACATGTTCATTTAATTCTTTTATTTAATTAACTATTCGATAAATTTATTTATAATAAACTGCCAATTTAAAGTGTTTAAGAAAATTTACCACTTCTATTTGCGTCATGCTTAAGGTTTTTAATCCATCTCTAATGACTTTGAGATATTAGATTATTTATTCTACTTTTTCTTTAAGTTTCTGATAAAAGAACCATTTTATAAAAAGAGAATTAATGAATGAAAAACCAGTTTGTTATTTTCTTATTTTGATTGGTTGTATATATATGTTAAAAAGGGAAAATTTATTGATGGGTGTCGTATTAGACATTATCATATTTTCCTTTGGTGTGTATTTATTTTTTCCAAAATTATCCTATTAATAATCTTTTCATAATGAGAATAATCATGAGTAAAAATATAATTATTCTATTATAAAGTGTAATTATTTCGTGAAAAAATGTGAGGTGACTAAAATATAAATATAGTAACTATTATAATTCGTTAAGAACAATCATATTCTTTCTTGTAATTATCATGTTTTCAAATAGAAACAGAAAAAAAAAAGAGATATTATGATAAGAGATTGTCCCTCGCCCTTATTTTTACTAGGAGGAAATGCAAATGCTGCTCCCTACTTAATCTATACCTTAATTAACCCTCTATCTCATGCATTTAAATGAGGTCAAAGCCAATCACATATAATTTATAGAAAGTTATAAATTTAAATCTTTATGCGACTATTGTAATCAACCGAAAAAAAAAGGCCAAGCCACACGTTTACAACTGTGTTCAAATAATATGACACAAATCTTGCTTATAATTTTTTATATTCATATTTTTTTAAAAGTAATACTACAAAACTAAAAAAAATAATTATAATTTTTAATAGAATTTAGTCAAAATTAAAAAAAATTATTAAATAAAATTAAATAGTAAAAATTATTTACTTATCTAATAATTAATAAATATATTAAATTATTTTATAAAAAATTTTAATTATATAATATTTTTTAAAATATCAAAATGCCTTCAAAGAAGGAAGCCACGCATCTGTGATATTTTGTTTTCGAAAAATATATGCTATATGTCGTGGTCGGTAAGTGTTGTGGAACAGAGATTGTCTATTGGCCAAAAACAATATCCTATGTGAGGAGTGAGAACAATTTGCCCTTTATGTGCTGGGAATCTCTGACTCTGAAACACACTAAAATCCACGAACATGTACCTAGTTGAGAAATAGTTGTGGTTTTGTTCCTTTCTATCATCCTTGCATAGCATATATAGGCTAGCTGGTATCTGTCGTATCATTTACCAGTGTCACGAGAGATTCCCTCAACGAAGTTTCATCCCGTCTATACCTAAGGTAACACAAAAATTGAAGTAAAAATTCATCTTTTATACTCTATCTTTTTTGGTGAAATCTTTTATACTATTTTTATATATAGAAAGTTAGTTTTTGTACAGGATTTAATGTATATTTAGTAACAGATTAATTTTAAAAAAATTATTTTTTTAAAGTTTTTTTTCATTAAAATTTTGAGTATATATAAATTATTTTGATCACAAAGTTAATTTAAATACATTGACACGCATGATGAATTTATTTGTAAGTTTGTGCTTGAATTAATTTATTTTATATTTAAAATAATTTAATTATAATCAAAATTTTATTAAAAATAATTTTTAAAAAATAATTTTTTTCTTAAAAATTAATTAAAATCAATCATACAGTAAAATTATCAGATCAATCCTATATAAAAACTGAAATGATGTAAATTTATATCACGTGAAAAAATAATATACAAATATAATGTTATGTATATATATAGAGTTTAGAATTTATATACTTCAATGTAAGAATTAGTACATTAAATAAATTTAATAACTCGTCGTAAAAAAAAAACAAATTTAACCGTTAAATGACTATCATGTTGACAATGCCTAAAAAAATTTATTTTGTGTAAATCAATAGTATTATCATAAAATTCAATCTATTTAAATTATCTCATAAACTTAATCTCGTTTAGTCAAAACTACAAATATAAAATCAAACAATTAATGGATATTTTCACTTTTCAATAATTCGTATTATTTTGTTTTTTTTAGCACAGAAGTCGTATTATACCGTAATTGTTATAAGTTAATAAAGTAAAAAAAATATATTGAATTAATGTAAACTTTTTTGAGTGTGATATCCGTATATTTGGCTTCAGTCCCGTCGTGACACCAAAAAATAGTATGTTTTATTTCTTATTCAATATTCTTTTAACTATTGCTGTCTTCTCAGTCCGCATGATCATTAAGCCCAATAAATTGTAAGGTGAATTTCATCAGAAAAAAAAAAGGTTTATCATTAATTTTATCAGTATGAATAGTTAGCACAAATTTCACATTCATATAGTTTACACGAGCATATTACACTAATTAATAACATACAAAATTTTGCATATGTAATGAGGTTTTTCTTTTTTTTTTTTGGATTTTACTCTGTATTATATGATTTTAATTTTGATTTATTATTAATATAATATTTTTCTTATATTATTATCTATTCATATATTATCATTTTACTAAAAGAGTGTAACATAACTAATAAAATTCTTTAATGAACATCATACGTAAGTCAATTTTGTACTGCTTGATATACAATACCTATATATGTATGGATTGTTTAATTACGTACTTTATAAACATTGGGTAACCGATAAGGATGATCTTGCGAAGACAGAAAAAAAAGTGGAAACAGTAACACAAAAAGTGATGGCCAAAATCCCGACATGAGAAATCGAGGTGATTATTCTGTTCTGTCCATGTCAATGGGAACCTCAAAATTAAAGTTGTTGAAAAACATGTATAGAAAAAGCAGACCTTCTCAACTCGATCTGCTAGCTATATATGCTGAATAGCATGTGTCCTTGAAAATTCCCGAGTTTGCATGCATAATTGCATACACATTATTAGGAGAACACATGGCACCCAAGCGGGTAATTAATACTGTAAAACGGAATTGGATGCAACTCATGCGTAAAACTGCAATAATGTTACCTCCGATCTTAACTTTCACGTCCACAATTAAGAGTGTTGTTATTCTACGAAATTTTGATGCCATGCAATTAACAGTTGTAATTAGTCTGAAATTAATAGAGGGGTTTGACTTTGAAGACCATTTTAGATAGTCACACTCAGACATGGCCTCCCTGAGTCAAACCCTTGGCATAAGGAGTATCTATGAAATGAGGGTAGATGCAAGACATGGGTGTAGCAGTAGGGATTGAAGTAATTTATGCCATACGTATAGTTTATGAATAATAATCGCCGGCATCAACACTACACTGTGTAACGGAGATTCATATCATCTGAGTCTCGTGAAGCAAGCTGAATATTTAATTGAAACGATCGACCTGCTACTGTTACCGCGTAACTTCAACGAGCGCGATTCCAATGAAGCACGTACACAGCTAGCCATAGCTCTCTCTTAGTCAGTAGCAACCACAACCACCGTTAAAAAAATGAACAGCCACTGCAGGTAGCTAGTGAAGGTGCGGCAAGTGATGATATATAAGTAATTAACTATATATTAATATATACACCTATACACTACCGCCACCAGTGTGGTAGCGTTAGTGTTAGGGTTACCAACTAATTACCGAACAGTGAATACTGAATATATACTTGAATAGAATCATTAGCACATGCCTATATATCATGTGACAACTTGATTATTTGCTAGATGCCTATGGCTCTATATGTCTATGTACATAGATTTGAGCAGATGGTCATGGCTGAGTAGCGTAGACCCCTCAGTTCAGTCCTTTGTTTGATTAATTGGATTATTATAGTAACAGTTGGTATATACAACAATTACAGTGCCGCTACAGACAAGCACGTAATTAATTATCTAGTATATATATATAAAAAAGATCATTGACTAGCTTGTGATTTTAGTACTGGGGGTATCTGTGTGGGTACACGGAGGAAAAGGACAAATTAAGGTGCGTGGAGCAGTGAAAAATGGCTGCAAATGTGGTGTACGTGATACACCATGTCTTTTGGAAGCTTCTTCGCTCTCGCCGACAGCTACTGTGTATGGTCTTATTACTGTACTGTGCCGTGTGTGTTGCTGTTATTAATTTTTTTTTTGGCCCCTTGTTTCTTGCAATTGAGGAAGACCACATATTTGTTTGACGCATGCATCCACGGCCTAACTCCACCCCGCCTTCATTTTCGTTTTTGGTCGGGTCTCTACATCTCCGCAGTTGCATGCATGCGCTGATAGTAACATCGTGTGGCTGTTTAGTTTCTTCCATTCTAAAATATCTTCTGCTGTTTCACCTACATTGGCTCTGTATTCAAATAATTAAAGCTTCGTCTAGATATAATCAAGGTAGCTGGAAGAAAGAGATACATGATATATATATATATATATATATATATATATAGAGTATAGTTTTCTTTCGTTTTTTTTTTCTTAGGAACAATTAATATATATACAAGACAAAATTAAGTTCAAATGAAATGTCAGATAAAAAAAAACGCATCAAGCATGTATGATGTGATACACGAACTTTAACGCATCTTACCATTAATTGTCATGTATTTGATCATGAATAAGTTGACATACTACACGGGAAAGACTTTATCCAGAAGAAATCCAGAACAACATCAAATTGCAAGGAGCCAAGGACCAAATTAGGGCCACAATCTTCATTAGGGTCCTTCCAGAATCCAGACCTCCTTAGTGTTTTTTTTGGGGCCATCTTTATTAGTTATTAAATGAAGGGTTTGCACTTTTGCTGCTGAGGCCCCTTCCATCCCATATTCCCATTCGTGGACTTCCATGGTTCTCTATGTTTTTGGGTCATGAGATTAATCATCAATTGGGCCTACAATAGGAATTTCTTCTGTGCTAGGCCCATCACTCATTCATTTCAAGCAGCTCACTAGCTAGTGTACCTCTTGAGCCTTACCAATACCTTGTCCATTTTGCTTTCAAGAAACTACGCAACGTCCGCAATTAGCCCGATATCAAAGGCTACACTGAAATACATCTCACCTGCTTAGTTTTCACCATATACAGTGACATCATAGGCTACATTGTATTGAAATACAATAATGTTAGTCACATATGCTTAAGTTATAATATTTTATATTTTTTTCCTCTGTTAGTTATTGTATATGAACTAAATTATAATTAAATTTAAAAAAAAAATAGGTCATGTCAAGTGTGAGAGGTGTAATCGAGTCATTATTTGAGATAGATACTTCACAAAGCTCGGCTTATAGCTTGTTTGTTTAATATTCTGCACAACGCAAATGGGCGTTAGCAAAAAGTAAGAAAAACTTGCGTTAAGTAAGAGTGCCTAGAAACATTGGGTCCAAAGGTCGTTTGCGTTGGAAGTCATCTGAAACAAATAGATTGTTAATCATTATGCGAACAAGTGGAGGGTGGTTAGATCTGGTGACTGGTGACGGATAGTAGTTGTCCCAAGCAGTAGTGGACTATGATCGGGGGTGGTCAGCACCATAATAATGTGACATTGATTGGTGATTATATGACAATGGGGACAGACATGTTAAACATTTCACGTAATAAAATATTTTTTATTCATAAGAACGTGGAATGTATTTGAAATAATAAATTTTAAGAATTGATTTAATTAATAAATAAAATTTTATATTTAAAAAATTATAAAATTAAAATTAATTTAAATTTATAAATTTATTAAAATTTATTAAATTTAAATTTAATTTGATTTTAGTTTAATGGATAGATTTATCTTTATTAATTTATTCACTTATCTATTTTAAATAATAGTAATAGAGCAAATTACGAAAATAAAATGAATTTTAATTATTTTTAAAGTATTCAAAATATAAAATTTGATTTACAAATCAAATTAAAATTTATTTTTATAAGTAATTATAAATATAAAAAATAATTTTTTAATTAAATAAAATTAAAATAAAATAATTTAATTTTTAATAATTACAAGCACAACGTCATAAATCCACCTCTCCATAGTATTGGTAATGAAGGTGTGATAATGTTGAACAAAAATATTTTTAAAATATAATTTTTGTACAAGAATATTTTATAAAAAATAATACTATATCTTCATAATACATTCTCCTAGCATCTTAAATCTTATACCAAATATACAAATTTTGTACTCTAATATAAAGAATTTCAAAAATATAGAAATATTTTATGATCAAAACTGCTCGTAAACTCAAGCGCAACTGATCATGCATGAGGCTGGCAATGAACTGAACTAATTCATAAGTAATTTGAGACTCGAATCATTAATTGGCTCGAAAACTTGATTCATGAACTAAATAAGTTAAACTTAATCTCAAAATTATGCTCATTAAATAAATAGGCTGAACTTGAATTTGAGTCAAGTCTTATTTGACTCATTTGATTTATGAACTAACTCAATAACTATATATACACATACACACAATAATATAATTTAAAAATTAAATAAGTTTAAAAAAAATATAAGAAATTTGAGTTGACATTTAGTTTATTTAATTTATTTTATCTTATTTTGGCTCATTTTATCTTATTTTAATTCATTTAGTTCATGTAACTTAAGTTAACGAGCCGAACTGATTTGTTCACGAATTTAATCCGAGCCAAACTTAAGCCGAAAAAAATAATTTATTTTAAACTCAAACCAAGTTCAAATTGAATCATTTCTTATCAAGCCAAGCCAAACTCCACCTCAACTTGATCTAGTTCTCCTTGTTTCCAGTCTCAATCATGCATTTTGCTCTTCGTCTTCCAGAATGTTCCCGTTTTTTTTTTCTTAATTAAACTTGCATTCAATTTACTTTCACAGAAAAAAAAAGGAGCAAATTAGCATCCAGTTTATAAATGTACATGGCGGGATGCGCACGATAGCAAATAATTCTGAAAAACAAATTGGCGGGCGACTCATAAGATGGTAAGGTAAGTGCTAAGGCGCACCAATCTTGCATCGTTTTCGCCCAACACAATCAAAACCACACTTTTTTATTCCCAAATTACCCTCATCTTCTTTACCCACTTCTTTCAAGACTTGCATGGATCACCGGCACTCCCAGTCCTCAACCGCTAGACGAAGCTTGAAGCGGAAGCTGGAACAAGATTTCAAAGAAGACGAAGGAGATCGACTCGAATCGTTGGCGCTCGATTCTCAAGAGCCTCACCGGGATCTCTCCGCCGAAATCTTGGCACAGGTGGCTGTCCTCAATTCCACTTTCTCACCCTCTGCATCAGATCGTGCTGCCGCTAAGAGTGCCGTCCATGTCCTTTCCGAACTCGCCAAGAATGGTACCGCTTTCATTCATATCATGCTCGTCGGTTCTGTGAACTCGTGTATGCATGTAGATGCCCGTGTGTGCGTGTGTGCAAATTTAGCCGTGTGTTTATGTGTACGCGATTATGTTTGGATTGTCTGGGGAGGGTTTTCTGAGATTCTGGTTCAAATTCAATGATCTCGCTTCTTTATTAGGAAATGCGTGGAACCTGTTGATGATACACTTCACTGGTTTTTTTTTTTTTCCTCTTTTATGGCGACTTCTTGAATTTCTGCCATTTCACCAGTTAATTGCAGTGTGTGCGGGGTTGCCAGATTGACAAATACCGCAAGTTGGCAATTTGTTGTATTTGATTCTTGTTCTGATATTTGCGTTTGGGGATTGGCGATGTTAATTACTCGCGTTATTTATTTGTCTTTAATACTGTTAGTGATTTTTCATTTTCTTTTGGTCGATGCCTCTTTGTTGCAGAGGAAAATGTGGATACTATAGTGGACTGTGGTGCTGTCCTTGCTCTGGTGAGGCATCTACAGGCGCCAGGCCCGGTAAGAGGTGATGGTGTTCCGAAGCCTTGCGAGCATGAGGTGGAGAAAGGATGTGCTTTCGTCCTCGGGCTTCTTGCTGTTAAAGTAATTAAGTACTACTGCCTCCTTTTTTTATTTTAATCACCATTATGTGAAATCGTGACTAAAGTGTTGCATATATTTTCATAGCTGCTAGTAACAGAAACTATTAATTGTATACAAACTTTTGGCTATATTCACAAGCTTCTCTATAGCTTTTTTGTCCTAAAATTATTGATACGCTGATCTAGATTCAAACTTTTAGTGAATAGTTGAAATATTGTCTAATGTGGTGTTGTTTTAGAATCTGTCAAATTGAATATTCTACATGATCTGAGCAATGCTATTTAAGGGGGGAAATGATTATATAGAAAATGAATAAAATTTTGAATTTTTGGCTTTGGTAGTTCCATTGAATCTGGGATATTAGAATTTATCTTAATCTGTAAAACAAATCGAATTTGGATAATAGAACATACATTTATGAGGATTTTCAGTTGCATGACAAGTGGCATAAAACCATAAACTACATTGTCACAGTTCTTGATCTAAAAGTTAAGAAAGAGACCAAACCTTCATAGGATGCTTATAGGACTGACTTTGGCATCAAGGTTCAAAATTAGAATAAAGAATGTGAAAGATCCAGCTGGGTTCTTGATGACATATTTATTTAAGGTTGCATATTTTTATAATTATTACAATTGAATATACTCCCATTTTAGTCATTGACATATGTGACTGAAGCTTTGTTATTTGTAACATTTAGGTGTTCTATGTGGATCCTTTTTATTATGTGCCTGTGCTGAAGATAAGGTCGTATTTACTAAGTACCAGTTGATACACTACTTGAATGACCTACAACAAAGGCCTAGCAACTAAGTGAGCAACAATGGGAAATTCTCCTTGGTTTGCAATTTTTTAAACTAGGATTATCGTGATAGTATTTTACTAGAATGATTTTGTGATTAATTTGAAAGTTTAGTTTTCAATAGCTGACTATTGAACAGAATAATTTGCTCATTTGTCATGCCTCATTCTTCATGCTAAGTGTAGGCCATACAAGTGTTGAGGAAATGACCAAAGGTTCAACAGAATAGGACCCTCAAACACACTCTTACAAATCCAATAAATAAAATACAGCACAAAAATAACCTTGAAAAGGAAATTAATAGATGACAATATGAGTATAGTGTCACAAGAATTTAACGTGGTTCGGCAAATCCCATGTCTACATCCACCCCAGAAGATAAAATACTTTCACTATGAGAAGAAAGTCAGAACAAGAATAATTACTAAGTTTAAAACCAAATCCAATTCCAAATCCCTTTGTACACCCCTCTTTCATAACCTGAAAGAACCCCTTTGTCATCTCAGAGATCTCCTCTCTTTGTCAACCTAGAGAACTTCCTTTCTGAAAACTCAGAGAACCTTTCTTTGTCTGCACACCTAGGCCATTGCTTTTATTTTTAACCAAGATTGCTTAGCCTCCAAGTTTCCTAACAGATTTCCACAAATCTTTCAAATTTTCTCAAATCCCAAGATTTCCTAAATCACCAAGGATAATTACTAAGGATAACAATAAATAAAATCAATCATGATCAAATTACATGAGCCAATTTCTCAACAATAAGGTTCCTCTGAATTTTTTTTGTTAAGTACACACTCAAGGAATAGCCATAATCAATGTTACAGGGAATGCAGGTGTTTTTAGATTAATTACATCTATTAAAATATGTAGAGACATTAAGAAATGTGGCCATTGTTCTTATGACGATGATGATGTTTCTTTGAATCCATTTCTGTTTTATCTGTGTTGAGAGGAGGAAGGATCACAGAAACCCTTAGTTTGTGAGAATGAGTCAGTGAAATTACACTGTCCTCTGTATCGGATTTTATAATACTTGTGTAATTAATGTACAATAAAAAAGAAAATAATGCAATAATCCTATTACATAATTTACATGATTCTAACATGATCCTAATTGATTCTTTACATATTCTAACATGATCCTAATTGATTCTTTATATATTTCTAACACTCCTCCTCAAGCTGGAGCATATAAATCATATGCACCAAGCTTGTTACAAATATAACTAATTCGAGGACCTCTGAGAGACTTTGTGAATACATCTGCTAATTGATCATTTGAATTGACAAAGTTTGTGGTGATGCATCCAGATAAAAATCTTTTCTCGTATAAAGTGCAGTCCACTTCTATATGTTTGGTCCTTTCATGAAACACTGAATTTGACGCAATGTGCAGAGCTACTTGATTATCACAAATCAGTTACATTTGCATCTCCAAATTTTTAACTCTTGAAGCAATTGTTTCAGCCATATAAGTTCACATGTTGCCAATGCCATAGCTCGATATTCTGCTTCTGCACTTGACCTTGTAACAACATCTTGATTCTTACTTTTCCAAGATACCAAGTTGCCTCTAATCATCACGCAATAACCTGTGGTGGAACGCCTATATGAGGGAGAGCCAGCTCAGTGCATCTGTAAAACTAATGATTTGAGTATGTCCTTTGTATTCATAGAGAAGGCCTTGACCTGGTGCTCCTTTGATATACTTGAATATTTTGATTGTAGCATCCAATGACTATCACAAGGAGCTTGTAGAAATTGACTAACTACACTTACAGCAAAAGAGATGTCTGGTCGAGTGATGGTAAGGTAGTTTAGTTTACCAACAAGTCTTTGATATCTTTCAGGATTCGACAAGGGCTCCCCCTGTCTTGGTGAAAGCTTGATGTTTGGATCCATAGGAGTATCTACAGGTTGACAATCTTTCATGCCAGTCTCCTCTAAAATATCAAGAGTATACTTTTTCTGAGAAATAGCAACACCAGTAGAGGATTGAGCGACCTCAATACGAAGAAAATGACGAAAGATGTGTTGCTTTAGTTGATTGATACTGTCTTCATCGTCACCTGTGATTACAATATCATCTACATATATCACTAGAAAGATACTCTGATGTTGAGAAGAATGGCGGTAGAAAACAAAATGATCTGCCTCACTGCGGATCAAGTCAAATTGCTAAATGACTATACTGAATAGTCCAAACCATGCCCGCGGAGGCTGCTTCAACCCATAAATAGAACGACGTATGCTACAAATTAATCCAGACTCCCCATGGGCAACAAGACCAGGAGGTTGCTCCATGTAAATCTCTTCAGCAAGTTTACCATGTAAGAAGGTATTCTTAATATCAAGTTAGAATAGAGGTCAATGTCGCATGGCAGCCATGGATAGAAGAAGCCAAACAGAAGCAATCTTGCAACAGGTGAGAATATATCACCGTAGTCTAAACCATATATCTGAGTATATCCTTTGGCTACTAGGCGAGCTTTCAAACGGTTAATCTGTCCATCAGGACCAACTTTCACAGCATACACCCATCGACACCCAACTATGGACTTACTTTTAGGTAAGGAACTAACTCCTAAGTGCCGCTAGAGTGTAAGACTTGCATTTCATCTACTATAGCCTGTTGCCACCCCGGATGGGATAGTGCCTCACCTGTAGTCTTGGGAGTAGAAACAGATGACAAGGAGGTGACAAAAGAAAAATATGGAGAGGACAAACGGTGATAGCTTAAAAAGGTATAAATAGGATGAAGATTACGAGTAGAACTAATACCTTTGCGAATGACAACTGGTGGACTAGTGGGAGGTAGGACCCGAAGCGGTAAAGGTGCTGGTTCAGGGCTAGAATCTACTGGTACCACCATGGAAGTATCTTGAAATGGAGTAGAAGAAGTGGCTTAGGTAGGATGTCCAAGTAAGGGAACAGGAAGAACATCAAATATTGAATAACGCTCAACAGGAGAAGATGAGAAAAATGGTGATTCCTCAAAGAAGGTGACATCAACTGAGGTGATATATCGGTTACTGTCTGGGTGAAAACACCTGTATCTTTTCTGGAGACGAGAGTAGCCAAGAAAAACACACTTAAGGGACTTTGCTTGAAGTTTGTCCTGTCCAGGGGTTAGATTATGAACAAAACAAGTGCAACAAAAAACATGAGGTGGAATGGAATACAATGGTTGAGACGGAAACAGAATAGATGAAGGAATTTGATTTTTAAACAGAGGAAAGGCATGCGATTAATCAAATAACAAGCAGTGAGAACTGTATCACCCCAAAATCGTAAGGGACATGATTATGAATAAGTAAGTTTGTGCTATTTCAATGAGACGACGATTCTTACGCTCAGCAACACTATTTTGTTGTGGGGTGTGAGCACAAGAGGACTGATGAAGAATACCCTGTGAAGCTATAAAAGAGGTAAAAGAAAAAGAAAAATAATTCACGAGCATTATCACTATGTAAATGTGAATAGAAGTATTAAAATTGATTGCGAATTTCAGCACAGAAAGATTGAAAAACAGAAAAGATCTCAGCATGACTCTTTATTAAAAATAACCAGTAAGTGCATCGGGAAAAGTCATAAATAAAAGTTACAAAATACTGATATCCCATAATTGTGGGAACACGACTAGGACCCCAAACATCAGTATGTACTAAATCAAAAGGGGACACAGCCCGAATTATTGATACTTTTGGGAAACAAAGTGCGAACATGTTTCCCAAGTTGACACGACTCACAATCTTAAAGATGATAAAGACGACAATGTAGGAACCATTCGGTGAAGCTTGGAGATACTAGGATGACCAAGGCGACTGTGGAGGAGAGAAAGAAAAACAGCAGGAGTAAAGGCAGCAGGTGATGAAGGTATGGTAGATGGTATAGCCCGTGAGACTCACGCCCTTCGCCAATCATCCGTCCCGTATCCCGGTCCTGCACATGACCAGAATTATTAATGAAAGTAACAGAACAATGAAGAGAGCTGATTAATTTACTGATGGAGATAAGATTGAAAGGACAACTCGGAACATAAAGGGCAGAATCAAGAGTTAGAGAGGGTAGAGGACAAATTTGACCAAGACCTTTAACCATAGTTTTGGAACCATTGGCTAAGGTAACCATGTGAGGAAGTTGAATGACAAAGATGAGAGAAAAGACTAACGTTACCAGATATGTGATTAGAGGCACCAGAATCCAAAATCCATAGACCAAGGGAAGAATGGGTGAGGCAAACAATAGAATTACCAGTCTGAGAGTGGGCACGGCCGAAGAGTCAGATGCCGGAATAGGAGAGTCTGACTAAGCAATATTAGCTGTGCGAGGGGGTTTCCCATAGAGTTTGAAGCAACGTTTACGAGTGTGGCCAAACCTGTGGCAATAAGTACACTGTGGACGTTGACTTTTGCCACGACCATGAGACTCAGAACTGGCAGCAGCAATGGTGGACGGAGAAGTTAGAACAGAGGAGTCACCAATAGATGCAGCTGGAGCAGGGATAGACTGAGTAACTCGAAGTAGCCGAGCAAAGACATCCTTCATAGAGGGAATAGAAGCACTAGCCAATAGTTGTTGGCGGACAGAGTCGAGTTTAGGAGGCAAACCAGCCAATGTGAGAAGCATGAACAACTTGTCTAGTTGATTTCTTGCGTTGCAATATCAGCAGTAATAGGGAGAAGTTCAGTGAACTTAGTACGTACACTTTGAAATATGACCCAAATAGCTGGACATTGATTGATCTTGTTTGCAAATATTAAGCATATCAAAGATAACTCCATAGAAGCATTGAATATCATTAGTGTACAGCAATTTGGCTTTGGTCCACACCTCATGACAAGTTTGATATGGTCGAAAAAGAGGAAGAATCTCACAATCAATGTTATTCAAAGAGACTGCAAAGTTGAGCATGAATTGCCTCCCAAGTGTCTCGATCAGCCACAGGAATATTTAGATGCTTTTCTTTGTCAGATGATCAGAAAATCTTTGACCTTTAACCAGAGTTCAATTGCCGGAGCCCAATGCAGATAGTTGGAACTGTTAAGTGGTTCAGTAGTGATGATTGGAGATCCCGATATTATAGAACTGAAAATACTCGACTTTCCAGTGAAGGAAGGTGTACCAGAGGTGGACATGATGGGCACAGAACTTCAAGAAACCCAGAAAAACAAGAACCTGAGTTGAAAGTGGAAGACCCAAAAATTACGATAGTAGACGCAGTTCGCGAAAGTGGGAAAGCCAAACACCCACTGGAAGATGACGAACCTCGTGGATAGGGCTGGATCTGACCGGAAAACACATAGAGAAGTGATCGGGAGAAACGGTGGCCGGAAAAAGGGCACAACATGCTCTCACGCACGCTGAAAGCACGTATTGGACGGATTCTGGTGACCGGCACGTGGCGGCGCGTCAGAGCTCGGATGACGGCGTGGCTTTGGGGATTGGTCGGGTCGGTTGCTGGAGAAACACACCTCAGATGCGTAGATCTGATATGGAAACCGCAGGAGGAGAGAGAAAAATAGCGCTGACGCAAGGGAAGTGAAAAAAAATTTGGGTTTCTATCCTAGGCTCTAGATACCATGTTGAGAAGAGGAAGGATCACAGAAACCCTTAGTTTGTGAGAATGAGTCAGTGAAATTACACTGTCCTCTGTATCGGATTTTTATAATACTTGCGTAATTAATACACAATAAAAAAGAATAATGCAATGATCCTATTAACATAATTTTACATAATTCTAACATGATCCTAATTGATTCTTTACATATTCTAACATGATCCTAATTGATTCTTTACATATTCTAACAATATGATTTCAGATTTTTGTAAATCATGAAATATCTTAACTCTGATGTGATTTTTGCTGATCTTTATCGTAAACAGCCTGAGCATCAACAACTCATTGTTAATGCTGGAGCCTTGCCCTATCTTGTAGATTTGTTAAGGAGGCACAAGACCCAGTAGCATTTCTCGAGCACTTACTGGTCTTGTTAGGAGAGCAGCTGATGCAATTGTCAACCTTGCACATGAAAATACCTGCATTAAAAGCCTTGTCAGGTTTTTCTATTTTCCATACCTTAGACATATATCCTACAAAAATTCTATTCTCTTCCTCTTATATAGACGGTATGTTCAGGATGGAAGGTGGCATCCCTTCTCTTGTTGAATTGCTTGAATTCATTGATACAAAGGTACAGAGGGCAGCAGCAGGGGCCTTGCGAACTCTTGCATTTAAAAATGATGACAATAAAAATCAGGTAGTTGACTCTGCACAGCTACATGGTCTAATAGATTCTTTTGTTATAGCTGTTGACTTTGCATAACAAATTGCAGATTGTCGATTGCAATGCATTACCCACTCTTATACAAATGCTTGGATCAGAGGATGCTACAATACATTACGAAGCAGTTAGGCGCTGAAATGAATTTACATAATCCCTTATAAATACTTTTGCTGCACACATAATACTTCTAGGCTAGGAGCACCAGCTGATTTAGCACTTTTGTAGGTTGGTGTGATTGGAAATCTGGTCCACTCCTCCCCAAATATTAAGAAAGAAGTTCTTCTAGCTGGGGCTCTACAACCTGTCATTGGATTACTTAGGTAACATTGCACTTGGGTTTTGGTTTGTCCTGATAGCTCTTATCATTAGGAGAATGATATATTTATTAAACTTTGTAGCTGCTTGCTGTGAGTTAGCTGCTACTTCCATACTAGTACTTTTTTCCCTAAGTAATCTCCGCAAGTTCATAATTTCATTGACAGTTCTTGCTGTTCAGAGAGTCAAAAAGAAGCAGCTCTTTTACTTGGTCAATTTGCTGCAACAGATTCAGATTGCAAGGTGGATCAAGTTGTGTTTCAAACTTGCAATATGGTAATTCTGTCATTTATGGACTTCTCTTATTGACTTCCATAAGTTTGTGGTTCATGCAGGTTCACATTGCTCAGAGAGGGGCTGTTAAACCATTAATTGACATGCTTAAGTCTCAAGATGCACAGCTTTGGGAAATGTCAGCTTTTGCACTTGGGAGGTTGGCTCAGGTGATTATTACTATCAACAAATGCTTTGATGTGTAAAGAATATAAAATTGATGACATTGGAGTGAAGTTTTGATGATCATAACTGTGGTTGATCTAGGAATGTCCAATAATCTCCTATTTATATTCAATATTTGATAAGCCATAATGGGTAAATTTTTAAATGTATGTAGGAATTGCTTCATAAACCTTACTACTTTCTATTATGACCTTTGAAGTCAAATTTTTTACTGTGGTAACTCCCAGACATGCATTACACTGACTGGCTTCCTCTCTCTCTCCTTTCTTTGGTGGGTCATGGTAAAAGTTTATTGCAAAATAATTCGTCACCAACTTTAGCAAAAAATGCTAAAATGACTTCCTGTGATTATTTGTTGGGTGATGGGTGGGTGCTTGTGCTGCAACTTGAAGTAAATGCTGATGAAGTTAAAAAAATAAAAGTTTGTGCTGATGGCAAATCATATATGGTTGTTTTCTCGGACTAGTTTATCACATGTCTTAGTGTGTTATGCTGAATAGAGTACAGTCATTGCAAATTGGGCTTATAGCTTACTCTTCAAACTCTTATTGGATGGAATTTTTCTTAATTATATATAAATGTCAACAAATGATTATAAAATTCTGCTGTATTATTTCGGTAATTATATATGTGCAGGCTTTTGCTTTCACATTTTTCTTTCGTAACCTTTTTTGCTAATATAATTCATATATTAGGACTCGCACAATCAAGCTGGTATTGCTCATAATGGAGGTATAGAGCCTTTACTCAATCTTCTTGGCTCAAAGAATGGATCCCTCCAACATAATGCAGCTTTTGCTCTCTATGGTCTTGCTGATAACGAGGTAAAGTTAGTTTCCTCATTCTTTACTTAGTCAACACTGTATGTTGCCCTTTATCAATCATTAATGCTTAGTGATATACTTCCACTGATTTAACTGCTTTTATGATAGGACAATGTTGTAGATATTATTAAGGCTGGTGGTATTCAAAAACTACAGGATGGAGATTTCAAAATTCAAGTATGTTCGTTTCCTGTTCTTTGTACTAAAATCAATAGATTTGCAGTTAATCTACTGGCATTTCTTCTTGGTGATAATGTAGTTGTTTGTCAAGGTTCATTGGTAGAACTCCTTTTTCTCTCTAATTTATCAGTCCTTATAATTTTCACTTGACTTGCAGCCTACTAAAGATTGTTTAGCAAAGACATTAAAAAGATTACAGGAGAAGATGCATGGGCAAGTGAGTTTTCTTGCAAATTATTGATTTCTATGGCAGGCGATTTATTTGTTTAGTCAGAGAAGAGAATTATAATCTATTTGACGTTTAGAGCTATAGTTTTATCAATTTTTTTGTTAAGATTATCAGATATGATTCTTATATCAATTCCACTTTCTGACAGGTACTGAAACACCTGTTATATCTTATGTGTTTTGCAGAAAAGGGTGTTCAAAGACGTCTCGCTGTTGCTCTTGCTCATTTATGTGCCCCTGATGATCGTAAAACTATTTTCATTGACAATAATGGTAGGAAATTTGATGTGCATTTTCATCATTTCTTACTCTTAGTGCTTAAGTATTTTTAATCAATATGCTGCTAAATCTTACAGGACTAGAGTTGCTGCTGGATCTTCTGGAATCTCCAAACCTTAAGCAGAAGGGTGAGGGTTCAATGGCACTTCACAGGTTAGCTACCGAAGCCACATCTTTGCCTCTTGTTGATGCTGCTCCTCCATCACCAGCTCCCCAGGTATTTTGCTATTCATGTGTCATTGGCTTATCACATTCATTTATTTTGAAGTTCTCCTTTTCCCCTTGTTCATTGAAGCATTTGTTCTACAATATCATAATTGCATTACTCAAATTAGTTTAGTACTTATTATCTTTGCTATTGAGTTGCTTATATTTTGCTGCTGTATGTTAAGTAGATGAAAATGGAAAAATGAAACATTGTTTTTTGTTCACATTAATATTTATTGTTGGTTATTGTAGGTGTGTTTAGGCGAGCAATATGTAAACAATCCTACACTTGCTGATGTCACTTTCTTGGTTGAAGGTGCAGAAGCTGCTGCTAAATTTTTCTCGGTTATTATTTCTTTTCTATTAATTAGTCATTTGTATGCATATAATCGATTTTGATGCATGTAGTATGTACTAATCTACTGTGTTGTTTTCCTTTCTTCTTCAGGTAAAAGGTTCTATGCTCATAGAATTTGTTTCGTTGCTTCTGATATATTTCATGCAATGTTTGATGGCGGTTACAGGGTAAGCATTAATTAATCTTGAAACTCTGTTTAAGTACTCTTTTTTCTTTTCTTTCTAATCATTGTGAAAAGTATCCCAATCAAAGTTGTTCCACCTTTCTTTCTCAACGATTATTTTATGTATAAAAGGTAGTAGATTAACTGTAACTGCCTCCATCTTTCGAATATTCAAATAGAGACTTGATGGTGATGGCTGGTCCATCCACTTGGTGTTTTTAAACTAATGCATTGATGGTATTCGCTACCTTGCTCAACTGACATCACGGAAATTTTGCGAGCCTTGCATTACTTTGCAATTGAAATAGGACTAATGAATCTGGGACACTTTGAGTGTAAATATCCATATTAATGTCTTAAGATGTGTAATGCAGGAAAGGGAAGCCAAAGATATAGAGATTCCAAATATGAAATGGGATGTCTTTGAGTTGATGATGAGGTGCAATTTCTACTGTCCCTTTTTCCAATATTTTTATTTTTTGATAATGTGCTTTGATAGATCTTAATAGGCTCTATATATGATTTGATTTTCTGTTGGTGCTTCTAGATTTATATACACAGGAACAGTAGATGTCAATTTGGATATTGCTCAGGATCTTCTCAGAGCTGCTGATCAGTATCTTCTTGAGGGTCTTAAGCGTCTCTGTGAACATACTATTGCTCAGGTAGACCAAGAATTGTTGAGTTTCACAGTTCCAATTCTTTCTTTTTGTTTTATGTTGATATAATTTAATCCCATGGCTTAACAAATTGTTTATTATTCTTAGGATATTTCTGTGGATAATGTTTCACTAATGTACGAGTTGTCAGATGCTTTCAATGCTACGTCATTAAGGCAAGCATGCATACTGTTTGTGTTGGAGCAATTTGATAAACTGAGTGCCAAACCATGGTATGCTACATTCTTTTGATTCTACAACCCGAATACTCTTTTCGTAGTTTACTTTGTTTTTCTGGGGTAGGGGGTGGGCTGGGAGCCTTTAATCCAGGAAAACCACCTTTTCATCGGTCATACTTTAAGTACTTAATCTTGTCAATATGCAGGTATTGCCGCCTGGTTCGTTGCATTATACCAGACACACGCAAATTCTTCTCAAGTTTACTTACCAAGCCTCATCCAGCTGACATGGGATGATCCCTAGATTTTTAACCATGACATGAGGAAAGACGACAATGTACAAAGCTGTAAATATTCTAATTAGAAAGAGTTCAGATCATTTTCTTAGGAGTATATGAGGTAATGGAAGAGTAATTTCGTTCTAACATCGAGTAATTTGATCCTAGGACTGTACGTAATTCTATTTTGGAAATTTAAGAATGTCGTTTCTCTTAAGTAATCCAATTATCCTCCGCGTTGCTGATTAATATTTGGTTGAGTAACAAGATTGGCCTTATTCTATTATTATTATCGCAAGAAAACGCTGGTTATTGTCTTTAATTGTCGGTGTTTGGTACTGTTGATAAAATGCATTTCGTTGGCAATCTTCTCAGAAAGTCCAAACACGGATATAAAAAAGACCATTTTATTGCCCTTTGATTCTTACCTGCCATGCTGCTACATTCTTTCTTGTAAAACTGCCTCAAAAATCTATGTACGTGTTTATTGACTGGAGCGTGAATCAAGCTGTAAAAACTCTAAAGTTACAAAGGCTAGTAGGTATGTTTATTTTTTCCAAGAAGACGTATCAGAGACAGATGATCTATACTGAGGTCAATTGCATGTACATGCAGCACCAAATTTTTTCTTGTGTTGAACTCAAGGTTTCATTTGATGTTTTTAGTGACTAAATTATATTGTATTAATTTAGTATAAATTTGAATTAACTTATTTTTTTAAAATAGTTTACAATTAAAATTTTTTTAAAAGAATTTTTTAAAAAATGATTTTTTTCTAAAAATAAATTATTTTCAAACATACACTTATACAAGTTTAAACGTTACGTTGTTATTGATAGTGAATGTGATTTTAAATCTTTATGGATTAAAATTGATTATTTTATATATTCTCCAATTTCTAATTTGCAAAGTGCTTTTCTTAGTTCTAATGTTTTCTCTTCTCTATCATTTTTTTTTATAAATTTTTACAATAGCGGCACATATGTTTGTTGTTTACTTTGATAGAAATATACACGTGGGTTTTTTTTCAAAATTTTGCAGAACAAAAAAAGTTAACTATGAATTTCATTGATGAAAATTACTTTCTCCCCTCTTTTATTCATCGTTTTAGATATAAAAATTTCGTTTGATAAAATGACTCTCCCCCTTCTTTTGGTGAATATTGAATAATAGAAAATTAGGAAAGTATCAATTGAAAAAAGAAAACACATTTTGAGTCGTTTTCTGGAATTATCCGAACGCGAATGTGAAGCAGTGGGGTGGCCGGTGGACTAGAAAGTAGCAATCGATTAGCAGAAACAAGGAACGGAGTACCCTCGCGATGACTGTTCAGCTATCAGGCTTATGGCTTCCCAACTCTCCAGCAATACCGATACCTGCAAAATTTGTTGCCAGCCGAGGCAGGGGCAGGTTCTCCCCAACATCTCTCGCAGCCACTGCGACCCTCTCATCCCAATCTCCCACCATTCAGGCAAGCCTCAATTTTCAACTTTTTAGCCAAGACCTATACGTACACCCTGAATTTACTCACGACTTAATTTAGCATTTTGAAATTCAAGCTAGTCACTGAGTATTTTTGTGATCGAGAACATTGTAGATAGTGAAAAGCCCTAGTTGGAGTGAAAATGGAGGATATGCCAATCTCGAAAGCAACACGTTTGATGGCTGTCAAGGAGAGAGTGATCATTGGACTGATATTGACACTGATCTTTATCACTGGGCAAAGGCATTACGCCCCGTGCAGGTATTGACGTGCGCTTGCGCCTACTGTAGCATCGTTGCAACTTAGGATGCTGATTTTTCTTGGGTATTGGGCAGTGGTTTCCTGGTCATATTGCAAAAGCAGAAAAAGAACTGAAGGAGC
Source organism: Castanospermum australe (assembly GCA_019955255.1). Taxonomy (NCBI): domain Eukaryota; kingdom Viridiplantae; phylum Streptophyta; class Magnoliopsida; order Fabales; family Fabaceae; genus Castanospermum; species Castanospermum australe. Next base: position 723,594 of record NSJW01000209.1, read on the forward strand.
AGCTCAAGTTGATGGACGTTGTGATAGAGGTGCGGGATGGCCGGATTCCTATGTCCACAAGTCATCCACAGGCAAGTTTTTTTTTTTTAAAATTTTTTTTAAAGTGTTGGCTTAGAATTCAATTAACATGAATAATGTCTCGTGTTTTATTTTTATGATTTTATCCTCTGTACCCGTTTTTTGTCTCAAACCAATTGCCCTTTGTTAAGCTCTTTTTTTTTTTTTTTTCCCCTTGCTCCCCTTCTTCTGTAAAGCCTAAGATGTTTACTTTTTCCCTCATGTGATTTGGTTGAAGAAATCCGTACTTGTTTCTTGCAGTTCTCTATTATTGTTCTTCACTTCTTTATTTGATAGATGATTTTTATCATAAAGTGTCACAGTTATTTTTTTCACCAATGTTAAAAATTTGTATTATTGACACATAATGCTTCTTAATGGGGCAGAAAGTATTAATGAGAGTGTGAGACCCTACATCCAAATACTATATTTAGGCCTCTAAGTACTAGGAGAACTTATCCTAACTCTTGATCTCATAGTTACTTCTACTTTTGCAGATGGATCTATGGCTTGGTAATAGAAAGAGGATTTTGGTTTTAAATAGAGAAGACATGATATCAACTGCAGACCGCAATGCTTGGGCAGCTTATTTTGCTAGGCAAGGCACAAAGGTTGTCTTCTCCAATGGGCAACTTGGAATGGTAATGTACCCAAACAAGATTTTTTTTTCCAGCCTTCCATGTTTTGAAGGTTCACGTACAGCATGTTTAATCCTCTGTTGTAAATACAGGGCTCAATGAAGCTAGGCCGGTTAGCAAAGGCATTAGCAGCTGATGTAAATGTTAAACGTAGAGCCAAAGGACTACTTCCTCGTCCGGTGGGTTATTCTTAACAATTGACAACCAATTTCAATTCTCTTTAGTTGATTTCCTTTGCTGATTTTCTGGCAAAAGGCCTAATTTTCTAACTCAGAATAAGTGAGGAAACATATCTTTTATTAGAGAAAGAAAGACTATATGCATACTATTTTCGTAACTCTATAACTCTCTTGTAACTTTCTTGCAGCTCCTGTGCTCTTTAATTTAAAATATTGTTCTGTAAATGGTATAATAAAACATATTTTTTGTGACTCCTTCAGGTAAACTTCATCTAGAGTGAAAGGATGGTTCAGTAAATGATATAACAAATAAATTTTAGCTGATTGCTTTTGCCCAATCTTCATCTAGAGTTCAATTTGTGTTTCTTATTTTACAAAAAAAGTGCCTTATCTATAAGTTGTACACTCCTTCTCACTCTTTTAATCCTTTTTTAAATGAATATAAATTGAGTTTCCATGGCTATTATCTGATTCTTGAGTAAATTATTCATGCCACTTTGTCTTTTGATTCATAATTCCCGCAAATATAATTTTACTAATTATTAATGCTAATTATACAGCAAACTATGTAAGTAGATCTTACAGTTGTGAACCTGCATGCAGCAAAACTTGTCCTTTTCTAGATGGCAAGTCATTGTTGTTATTATTTAAAGAATGTTATGTTACTATTAAACAGGTTCGAGCTGGAATAGTTGGATACCCTAATGTTGGAAAATCATCTTTAATCAACCGTCTGTTAAAGCGAAGAATGTGTCCAGCAGCTCCCAGGCCAGGAGTCACAAGAGAATTGAGGTAACTTATTCATTTTTTTTTTATTCCATTTTATTTCCCTAAATCATTTTGTTATCTAGAGATTGAAAGTACTGTAAAAATTGAATTTGTTTTCACGAACTTATTTATATTTTGTTTAAGTGGTTACTTGACACTAACAGCTTGTACTGTTAAGTTTGAACTTTTTCTGTTAGTTCACCAGCTGGGAAAATTAAGAATCCTGAAAACTTGAAATGTCTCTATTGTCAATGAAAGATATTTAGAAGCGTGAAAGCAGATGTGGACGAGATTTAATTGATTTTGAATATGCAATAATGTTGCAAAATAAACCCCCTCTGACAACAAGAAGGATGAAAATCTGAACTGATTTAAAATCTAATGGATGCAACCTTTGTCGTGAATTTCATCTGAACTTAGATTCATATCCCAAATGCTGAAGAAATATAGCTGCTGGGTAATGGTGATATATTTGGTTTGAGTGCTAATAGTGTCAAAAACAAAATTTCCTGCAATAGTATATCACAATTAATTTGTTCTGGCTAAAAGTTGAAGTTTTAGTTCAAACAAGAAACAGTAGTGGATCTCTCATCATAGATAATTTATCATATACCTTTCTTAATGCAAAAGGTGGGTTCGTTTTGGGAAAGATCTGGAACTGCTGGACTCTCCTGGGATAATCCCAATGCGAATCAGTGATCAGTCGGCTGCTATAAAACTTGCCATATGTGATGACATTGGGGAGAGGTCCTATGATGTGGCTGATGTTGCTGCAATTCTTGTGCAGATGCTTACAAGGCTTCCTGCAGTAGGTATGTATCATGTCATGCAGCGAAAGTGGAATCTTATTTTGGTTCAGAAAAAAATGACAGTTCCTAGATCTCAAAGAATGGGTGGGTCTCTTTGTAATAGTATCTTGTTTAGGAAATCAATTTTGAGTGCTTCACTGGCATTTTGAACAGTGCTTTATGTTTTCTCAACATGCATGCTGTAATTTAATAAACTAATCAAGGTTGGGGTCGTCTAACTCTAATTAAAATTCCTTCGACATGATTACATCTGTTTGCTCCGCCCCTCCCCCCTCTTCAGTATAACAACTTGTGATTCTGTGTTCAATGCAGATGGAGATGCTCTTCGTAAACGATACAAGATTGATGTAGATGGTCGCCGTGGTAAAATGTATGTCCGGGATTTGCTTCTTTTTTTTTTTTCCCTCTGCTTTGAAATTTAATTACATGTCTTGCATTTAGAGGTCAGACAGGGCTTAAGTACATTTTTTGATTAAATTGATATTGATGGCCTGGTCAAAGAAAGCCAAGCATACAGTAGAATAAAGGTGGGAATGCCTCTTCATATTTTAAGTAGTTTCTACTTAATTCGGTATCTTGTATTTACTGAATTGCAGATTCATAGAGAAGCTTGCACTCCAAGTATTCAATGGAAATGTTAATCAAGCAGCATATCGTGTCCTGGCAGATTTTAGAAAAGGTAAGTTTGGTTGGACTGCACTGGAGAGGCCTCCTAGGTGATGTCTATGCTTGCTTTTAAAAGCAAAAGCTTGAGTTGAGAAGAATGCTGGAGATCTCCAAGGGCAGAACTCCATCTCGCATGGTGATAAATGAATATGGATATTGTGATTATGAATGACATTATGGAAGAGAAAGGTCGTGAATGTTCTGACAAGACAAGACCGTTGGAGATTTGAGGTACACGAAAGTCGAAACAAAGGATATGGACTATGGAGCAATGGATGCTTCCTGCTATACGATGTAATTAATTGGTCTGATGTAAACGCTGTATATGAGTATAACTAGGGCACCACGGGAGTTTGTATGCATCTTCCATTACGGTATTGTATATCTTCAATTGTTCTTTAATTGTTATAGTATGAAAGACTATATTTTTGATTCTGTGTCAATAAAATTATTTTATATTATTATCTAATTATATATTATTACATTATTAAAAGAATTTGATCTTTCGTAGTGAATAAAAATTATACCCTAGTGTGACTTCGGTTGATGCTTGTTGCATTTTTCGGTTGGCCTTCTATCTCAAATCGTTAAAAAAGATAGACAAGATCAGGCCAAAGAAATAATACTTTCACTATGAGCCACCCAATTTTCAAAACCTGCTTGAACATTATATTTAAATACATGTGGGTTGTCCCTTCGGGGATATCCGATAAACTACACGCGGGTTCGATAATTCTTTCTTTTTAAACTTTAAAAAATGAGTTAAATGAAAACTATAAGACTGTAATGTGGAAAAAAAATTAAAAATTATTTTAAAATGGAAAGTAACTGTAAAAAGTGAACATATTGTTATTATTAAGTTAAATTAGGTATTCTCGTTATTAATAATAAAGAAAATTGACAGTTTTTTTTTTTTTTAACAATGACAGCACAGAAGTTCAGAAGTACTCAAACATTTTCACTAACTTATTTCTAGTGTCTTTCAATTTTCATCCATGTATACCACTTCTAAAAGTTTCTAATGTATTTGTACAATTTTTTTTTTACAATATTACCTTATTTTCTCTTATTTTCTTCTTATTTTCCTCTCTTCATTTCTGCCATTTTAGGCTACACACATGTACCATTTTTAGGTATAATTAAAAACACACTGAGCTTGAGAAAAAAAAAAGGGATAACAAGTGGAAAAATCTTCTATAGTAATATATAAAATATATTTTGTTCATTGTTTTTCCTGAGATTTTGAGAAGGGCCATTTCACAACAGCTTTGTGTCATCTAGAAATGATCAGTACTCTGTAGTGTCGATTGAATTGATGCATTCTGTGCTCTGATACAGGAGTGATGAATTGGGCATCAACCCCATTTCTTCCTAATCACACGTGATATGTTGTTTTCAGGGAGGACCAAAACCACCACAGGTACTAGAGGAAACTCAAATGAATTGCATGGATAATGTTTCATCACAATCTCTATTCAGCTTACAAACGAGGGTAAAACCAAAAAACAGAAAAACGAGAAAAGAGAAGCATATCCAACCATCACAATGTCCATACAAAAAATTGGTTGAATTACTAATGGTGTGTATATAGCAATCATTTCTTTTTTTTCTTTGGGAATACTTCAAATTTTATTAATGATACATTGAGGTGCTTCCACATTTTTCATCTTGCAATTGTGGAAGCACAAGTAGAATCATCTTGGTTTGACCAGCTTTCTTTAATTCGACAAGCTTGCATTGGCCATTCAATTTGGAGTGCTTCTGCAGCTTCTTTCTCCAATTGCGAACAATATCTTCCAAATGTCTCTACACTAACCTGAAGTCTAAAATCTATGCCAAATAGAAAGTTCATCTCCAATCTGTTCAACTCAGACGTGCTTACTCCTCCAACTTTTGCATAGTAAGCATTGTTGAAGAATCTACAAAACCATGTAGAGTGCTACTTTAACAGCTTGAACTGAATAAAACAAATATAGGGGATGCAAGCTAATCAAAATGGTATACGTAGGAGGGAACCATACTTTTCTTTTAGATCATTCTCACAGTCAAATAGATAGTTGAATCAGAGCATAGTGTAAAACTGCTTATTAGTGCTTAGGTTTTCATTGTCAACCCACTATAACAGTCATTTTAATTGAGTTATCTTCAGTTATGGCCCACAAATAGATAAATTATAGTCAAAGCACCATATTTTCAACCATAAGAATATAGCACCAATAATAACGGTGAGATATTATGTGCATTTGTTCAATTTCAAACTTGCACTTACGCATCATCCATAAATTTTGCAGCCAGCATAATGCTTGTTATCAGAAGCCGGTGCACATTAAGTGAAGTCAATTTGATCTCCGTGTTCTGAATGAATCTATCCACATATATGTGCGCAACAACAAAGCAGGATGGGCTGCAGCCTGAGTACTTGAAGATTCGATCGATGTACTTACGAACACTCAGAGTAGGTGCTCTTAAACCATGGAATACTGTAACAATATCTTTTGTATGCTTTGCCTCCAATAGCATTTCATTTCTCTGAACTGATCTCTCAAGAAGTGAAGAAAGAAGTGATAAAACCCGTGGAACTCCTACAACGCCTTTATCCAATTCTTTAAGCCCCAGTGAAAGATATATATCTGAGCTTACGTCCTCAGTTTCAAGCGCCAGAGTCCCCATATCCAAGCTGCAAAGAAATGGACAACCATCAATAGGGCAATCGTTATTGAAATGAACCTTTTCAGCAGTTTTGGAGGATAAAGTCAAAAACTCAAGACGATAAAGCTTAAGCTGTTCAAGAACAAGTGAATAAAACAAATCAAATAGCATCACCTCACACGAAATTATCAATAATAGTTACTTTTCATTATGTCATGATTTAAAAGAAGGAGAATCGAAGCTTAGTCTACTCAAAACTGTCTATCAACATACCCAGAGAAGGGATTCTACCATTTTGATTGCCCCACTTCCAACTCAGTCACATCTTCCCATTACAAGATCCCTGTACCTTATGCATAAAAAGGCCTTTAAGTTGCCAGAATTTCTGATATGGAGTACACACATATAGCCTTCCTAATCCATAGTCTCACTGATGCCACGGTGACTTCATGTCTGGTTAGATCTAAAAAACACCGGGTCTTGGACCCCGTTTACTCATTAAAAAAAAAAGATCTAAGCAGCACCTATAATTGGGTACCTAGCATGAGCAACCTAAAAGCGTCATATTCCCCTAGATCTCTCGTCTCTTGTCCCATACCATGAACCAGCTTCAAGAAGTCCACTCTACTTCAATCTATTTTCCATACCCCTGGCATTACAATACAAGCTCTCTACAACAATTAAAATTGTCTCTCCAACAAAAGGATTCCATATGCAATTTGCTCATTGCTGTTGTCTCTGATAATCAGCCCCAGATCTCAAAGTGTCCAACTTTACTTCCACCCCTCCGCCCCAGAAGTTAGAGCGAAAAGATTAGCGCGAATTTCGTAATAAAGGCAGAATTGTTAAGCTATGTGCTTAATTCCCGTTAAAATACCTGAAGGGAATTGTCAGCTCCACACAGGTGACAATCCCTTCCCCAGTAAAGAAAGAGAGAAAGAGAGAGAAAGAAGAAAAGAAACCGCTTATCCTCGACCAGTAAAATCAACCCCAAAAAAAAAAACAAAAACAAAAAACCAGAAATAAGAAAGCAACAATCTATGCCGCAAGAGCTGGAGCAATGCAAGTGGTGAGGAAGGGAGAGAGATGAGAAACTCACAAATTGTGAAGGGATGACTCTAGCGTAGTAGCGGTGGTGGTGGTGGTGGGTTCTCCTACATAAAGGTGAGGCGCGAAAAGGGTAGTCTTGTGAATAGAGAAAGATCATGTCTGGTGTCTTCCCACGGACTTCCCCATCCTCTGGGTTGTGTCTCTGTTCTTCTCCACACACTGCTGCTGTTGCTCCCACATAAAGGAAGTAGGAATAGCTATCTCTCTTTAATTAAATCCCACAAACCTCCACCTCCTTCCCCTTTTTCTCTCTCTACAAACTAAAAAAGATAGCGTCGGTAATGCAATGTACTCCACTACTGCCATACCATACCAATGCCATCCATCTTCGTTGTTCTACACCTCAACTAGCTGCCAAATCAAAATGCTCTTTTCTTTTTTCTTTTTTTTTTCATCCTGTAATATATTACATCCTCGCGTTGGATAGACATAAAGACAAATTTTATTACACAAGAACCAGCATAATTGATTATAACATCAATTAATTATACATAAAAATTTTTTATGTCTTTTTCCTTTTTAATCTTTGTAAAATTACACTCTTTTTTTTTTTATTTTTCTTCTCCACTCGGTACTCCAATGGGTCCCACAATTTTCCTCCGAAATTTCCTTTCGTTCTTTAAGAAAATAAATAAAACCCACTAAAAAAAGAAAAAGGGTGTTTTAAGGTTTGCGGCTAGTCACTAACTGAAGAACCATATGCTACCGCTATTCTTATACCAAAAAAAAAATGCTACTGCTATCGTATCACATAAAAAAAACTAACTTTAAAAAATGTTATTCAATAAAAATTAATAAAATAATAATATAAAAATATTTATTTATAATAATAATTATTTAAAATATTAAATATTTTTAATGATGTAATAAAATACGATCGAATAATAATATAAAAAAGTTAAATTCTTTTATTTCATTGACTTGGGTAAGTATCCAGTATCTTAAAATGAAAGTTAAGGTTACTCAATGATATAATGTTTGCGTAAAGCGGACAAGAAGATATTTGTGCCTGTGAAGTGTTAAACGATCTCTTACAACAACCAAATTAACAAAAAATGGTAAAAAGAAATTACCCTTTGCGTCTCTCTTGTCAGTTTGACTATAATTTTTTAAAATAATACAAAAATCATCAATATAAGAAAATTAAAAAATTCTATTATTCCTCTAAGACCAAACTAAACATCAAAAAAATGTAATTTAAAAATGACCATAAACCTTTAATAAATTAAGGCGCAAGATGGAGCACGGTTAGTGGGTCATTGCTGATTAGTAACAATAATGATAGAGAAGCGGAATTCGATAAATAGGCTTTAGCTTTAGCTTTAGCTTAAGGTGGGGATGATGTGTGACCCCCAATTCATGAATCACAATTAATGCCCCATGGGTCGGGACTATGAGTGACCCTAGAAAATATTCGGTTTCCCAATTTGTTTGTTTGTTCCTTTTTTTTTATAAATAAACTGGGAGTATATTTTAGACTTCGTTGTATTTAAATTATTTTATAAATTTAAATTTTTTGAATGGATAGTGATAATGATATTTCTCAATTTGTTTGTTTGCCTCACTTCTGCTACATATTTTATGAATAAATTTATATTTTTAAAATTATTTAAATATTATATTTATATATTTATTAACAAAATTTACTCAAAATGTAAAATAAATTATGTGAGATCTGGTAGTAATTACTTCATCTTAATTGAATTAATATTTAATATATTTTATTTAATAGTTTTTATTAAACTCAAATTAATTTTATTATATATACATATTTTATACATTAGCTAGTATGAAATAAGAGTAATGTCATATATTTTTAACATATCCTCTTAATTACTTCCTTCGTTCCTTATTACTTGTTGTTCTAGAGAAAAATTTTATTTTATTTTATCCATCTTTTTAAAATATCAAAGAATTATTAATTATTTTTTTAACTTATATTAATAAAGTGAAAGAAGATTAATGAAATGAATAATATTATTTTAAATATTTTAATAAAAAATAATTTAATTAATTAAAAATATTTTTTCATATTTTCTGTAATTTTTATATAATAACTTTAAAGAACATACAGAAAGAAATTAAAAAAATACTTAAATAAGAAAATATTAAATAAAAATATCATAAACATTTAATGTTTCAAAATTTTAAAATGTATTGGCTATTTTTTTAAATAATCAAAACAATTATTAAGTTGATTCATTAAAAAAAAGAATTATTCATGAAATAAATGATGTGAAAAGCATTTTAAAAAAAACTTTGGGCGTGACTCATTGTCCCCACTTTTGAAACCTTCTCCCAGTACAGAGACTATCTCTTCTTGCCAAGACAATATGATAGAGGAGGACAACCATTGATCTGGACACCGCCGCACCGGTCACCGCTCTATTAAATAAAAAGAAAAAACGTAGTTTGGTAGAAGCTGAACCATTTTTTTTTTCATTACTATTTGTTTTGAATTGTTCAATCATTGAAGTTCATTTCATCTGTTTAAAAAAGATCAGTTTTTTTCAATATTTCCTATCTCTATCGGTTAGGTTATGAAGTATATTAAACCATAAAAAGAATAAAAAAGGACTGAATTTTGTATAGATGTACAAGGGATGGGTTTTACACAATTTTATTATTAAATTTTCTCTATCATATTTTATTTATTATTTAAATTTTTTGTATAAAAGTTAAAAAAATTATTAAATAATTTTAATTATAAAAAAATATAATTTAATATGATTAAATTATTATTTATCTTATTTTTTTAATTTTTTTTTCTAATTTTATTTATTCTATTAATTCTTTTTTTATTAAAAAACAAAAATAAAAATAAAAAAATTAATTAATATTTCTTTAATATTTTTAAATAAAAAATATTTTTAGATAAGTAAAATTCTATTATATGACAGATAAAAATAAATGAAGTAAAGAGCTCGAATTTCATGTCCATTAATTTCATTTTTTTTTAATGATTAGAGTCTTTTCATGATCTCAAGTAGAAAGTGGAGCACATTAACTATACTAAATTTAATTTCATAATTATTTTTTTATTTTTAACATTTATTTAAGAGTAATTTGGCCTGTTCATTTCATTTCATGATACTTTTTTTTTAATAAATAATATTCTCACATAATTCAACTTATTTAAACTGTTTCATAAACTTAATTTTTTTATGTTAAGAATAATAATAATATGATTTCGTTTATGAAATACTACTTTTAAAAATTAAATTATAATTTTTATACTTAAAATCGTTACTCACTTCGTCATGTCATTACATCGTGGGTGTGTTTCGTGACACTGTTTAATCCTACATTTCGTCTATGTTACAAATATTGTCATGTGAACTTTTTCTATATGCATGTTGAAGAATCTGGTTCATGTGAGTCTTGCGACTATTGTTGGTGCAACAGCAACATCAATCACAACCAGGCAGGTAACTCCTAAAATAGTCGGAGCATTATTTGAAGGCTTTAAAGACTAAACTTTTAAATAGGGTTCATACTTTCTTAATCGCATTAATACATATCTATCATCAATTAATATTCATCACGTTCTTTCTCTTAAAACATAATATGAAGATTAATTAAATCTGTTCAATTGGAAAACTCAAATGAGGTGGTCTATTTTTTTTTTTGGGTACAAGTCTTTTATATATCTTTAATCTTTTGTTATACAAATAATTGAGGAACTTAATTAATTGCATGAGATTCACTATTTATTATCAATTAATATTTCTTAATTTTACATAGTATTTTCAAATTTGAAAAAAAAAAGTTAGCTAAAAATATGTATACTAATACAACAAAGAAAAATCATTAGATACAGTAAAAATAAAACAAAGCTTTTAATTACACTATATTATTAAATATGTGCCATATGAATTATGTGATTACCATTTTCTTCCACTGTCTTTAACAAATGCATTTTTAAAACTTAAAGAGCATTACTGGTTGGTTGAATTAAGGAGGCAATAAATTTGGCCACAAGAATATAATAAGTTTCATCGAATGCTAATCGACATGAGGGGAGACATATTCCATTATTGTTATTGATTAATGATTAGTATTAATAATAGCTGTTATCACTAAGTAATTATTCCAAACTCTTTCATATGATCTGAACTTTTTTTTTTGGGTATTTCTTTCATATGATCCTTGTATGTATGCCTTTATACAAGTAATCGTATTTTCTTTAAACATCATTTTAATAATATATATATATACAAGCACTGAAGCAGCCAAGCAGGGAGACAGCATAAGCATGCCATGCAGCTGGCAACGTGTCGGTGTTGAAAGTACAACCTCAGATCAAGGTGCTCTCGATGAAAAAAAAAAGGGTGTTATCCACATGAATTACTCGCAAGATGCCAAACATTGTAGTTTTTTTTTTTTTCTTTGTAGGGCAAAAAGCATAAAAGATAATGCTTGGATTTTTTATTTTTAATATTTTTTAATACTAAAAGAATAAAAGAAAGTTCTCACATGTTTAAATTCGGAGCATAATGGTTAAATTTATTTAAAATAATTATTTTAGAATTTAAGTTTTGCCTATGCTTTCAAAATTGCAATAACACTAATTACATGCGATTAATTACTTGCGAGAGCTTAATAATTTTCTTTAACTAAATGCTACTTCCATTAATTTTTATTATATTTGGATATCAAAATAGACAGAAAGGCTCAAGTTACAGGTTGTTGCTAGGTCTACATGAGGTGTCAAATTTTGGATCAGTTACCCAATATAGATTCCAATTATCCAGCCTACAAAAATCTTGTCACCTTATGCGTTTAAAATCGGACTATTGGAGGTGGTGTTTTCTTTTCTTCTTTTTATTTATTTATTTATTTATTTTTGGTCAACCATTTCTTCTTTTTATACTATATAACCCAACACATGCATGCAACGGAATCTTGAAGGCCCAATGCCTTTTATGTCTAAAAATTGTTGTTAAGATTTTTCAAAATGAATCGTGGGTGGTTAACAGCAATAATATGTGCAAGGTGTTGTCGGTGAGGCACATCAGGGAGAGCTGTTATGCAAAATAATAACAAGTCTACTTTTTTATTTGCTCAATAGTCGATATATATAAATTTGATGAACCCAGTCTGTCTAAAATAAAATAAAACCAACAACCGACGTGGTCCTTTCAGATAACTTGTTTGTATGTCGATATAAAGTAGACTACTATAAGCTCTTAACAGATTGTCCCAGAATATGTTAAAAAAAAATGTATATCTTACACATTCTAATATAATTTCAGTTGTTAATACTCCAACTCCAAGAAGAATACCCAACAATCAATGTGTAGAGTTAGTTTTTTAAATGATTGTTGAGGTGAAATAAAATTATGGGTTTGAAATAATCAATTTTTTAGACACTTATTAATCAGTCTCGGTTTAGATACCACAGTACTGTTTCATTTACATTACATTCTCACCTGAATGTGACGCCAGTTGATAAATGAAGAGGTGGGCATCAATTAATTAGCTTTCCCCATCCCTTCAACACGCGGGTCTTATATATTATTAACTACATTATGAAAAGGTAAAAAATTATTATATATAGTGCAAATATTTCTTTTTCAGTATAATGATATCATAACAAATTAAATATAATTTTGTTTAAATTTTTATTCATCTCAACTACTTAAATTATGTCTAAGTGTGCAGACTTCATGAAATTTATTTTCTTATATATACATGATCGGAATCTTGGGAGTCTAAGTGCCTTAAACTGGCTAGTACTGGAAATATTGGAAATGATATTTGCGTATATACTAATTATTTTTAATAACTGCAAATATATAAAGGAGAAGCGGAACCAAAAGAAAGTGTATCAATTATTGGTTGCACATATGTGGATGGGTACGTTCACTTGATACAATAGACCGGAGCTATGGCAGTAGAAGATGGATTTCTTTTCTTCATTTTTTAAAGCTATGGCATACGTAACATGTTGTCGGTTTTTAATGGCGAAGATTGTCATGAAGTACTTTTAAGGTGAGAATATATAACTAATAAAATCATGAAGGCAATGAAATCAGAAAAAAAGTGATCCTTCAGGTAAAATCTTGACTTCACCTTCATTCCATAAATGGGAGCCAGGCTCTCCAAGTAGGCAAAATTTTTTAATAGACATCTTTTTTAAGCATTTCATTTAATAATTAATATATATAAAATTTGATGGATTATATTATAAATATATATTATTTTTTAAGAAATTAATAATACATGTAAATTATTAAATAATATGCCTAAGGTAAGTAATTGGAAAATTCGAGGTTACCAATTTCCAAAACATTTTTCTATGCGATTCTGGGGTCAAGTGCATCCATCTTGCGAAGATTAAAGAAATAGAAAGTTAGAAACACTCCCAATAAAGCCTCGTTGATCTCATCAAATCCGGCCAATCTTTTCGTAGCATAAAAAGGTTCAATCCTGAATTGCTTAGTCCAAGATTTATCACCATTGTAGTCCTTCATCATCCAAATGTCAAAATACCCCACCAGTGTCCAACAAACAGATCTACACAGCAAGAATTCCCTTAATAGACTATGGATTTAATTCCCTTCCCAAACTTTCATTAATATTCTCCTCAATACTTATTCATTTACACTTTATTCTTTACTTTAGTAAAGCCAAATGTGAAGATATCTTATATCTGCGCCTAACTCCTAATTGTTATATAGCTGATTTGTTCTGCACATTTGACACAGATTTTCCGTTACGGTAATATCACCCTTTTGTGGCATGGTTTTGGGATTATCACGCGCTTAAGAGCCACATGAACGTTACCAGAAAAAAAAAAAAGAAAACAACTTCATCGCTTCTTAAAGCATCACTTGCTAGGAATTGTTGTACTGCATGGTGCGAAGTGCCGAATGGATCATCTTAATCCTAAAAAACATGCCACTGAACTGTGATGGTGCAAAGCTGAGAAGATTCCTTTCTTGCCGTATTCAATGAATTTAGACAGTGCTTTTTTAATTTTTTTCTTTTTTTTTTCCTTTCTTGCCGTAATCAACAATGCATTCGGATAGTGAAATAATTTTCATTCAGGTACGTGAATGGCGAAAAAACTGAAGAAAATACACGTTGAGAAAAAAACAACAAACGCGCGGTGACACGGTGAGAATGATCGGGAATAATTTCAACAACTTATATAAAAAAATGTTGAGATCCATGATAGAGCAATGAGAATTGAGTATTTATGCACGTGTGAGAGATTTTTAATGAAAAAAAATTATCGTAAATTAGTAATCACCGTGGAAAAAGCTCCAATTTCACCAAACGGACAAATATCCAAAATGATGTTTGTCCATAAATGAAAAAATGTTGATTGTGGCAAACACAATTCTAAAAAGCACAAGAAAAGAAACATAATTCTGAAAAAAAAAGAATGCATTCTACTCTGTGTATATCAATGGATTGGTTTTTTTTTTATTAGTGATAGTTGATTTAATTAGAATGATCGAACTGTGTTGACTAAAAATTTTTAAAAAAATGAATAATAAAACTGACATTGCACAGTAAAAAGTTTCATTGTAAGTTTCAATCCAGACACGCTCTCAATAACATTCTTCATAACTAATTCAAGACCCGAAATTATTAAACCATACACCAGTTGAAGTCATAACTTCCATCAACCATCACAATTTATTTTTACACCAAACTCGAGTAGATTTCATTGTAGTGAAATCAAATCGAGCACATTGAGTAGGAAGGTGTCAACCCCTGCTGAGTGCTGAAACGGTTGATCCTATTTCCTCGATGTTTAAAGATATCCAGCCAAGTATTCTTGCTTTCCAGATATAATAAGAAGAAACATATCCTCTATCTTGGTGCCAACCTCGAATTGTCTGCTTCACTAACAAATATTCCTAAGAACTTATTCTAATTAAGACTGAAATTATAAACCACAATCAGAGTTTGTTTTCAGATTGAGCAAATATAATGTGAACAGAAGTACAGAACCTACTCAATTTTCTTGCCTTCAAGAAGTTTGTGAGGGTGGTTTTGAGTATGAAAGGTTTATGTTCACGAAGAGCATTAAAAACGATATCAGCTTATGGCCCAAATTGTTAAAGTTTAGGCCCTTGAACACATTGAGACGCATGAAATCACTAATTGAAGCAGGCCCAAAACAAAAATAATCTCCTCAGGTCCTGCAATTTGGGTCACAAGAAAGTAAATATAACAGAAACAGGAGGCTAGTCTTGTCATCTCATCTCCGAAAATGCACGCTCCGGTTTCAAATATGAAAATCGTATCAACGTGTTTTTTAGAGTCGGATTCATTGCGTTTTCCGTCATTAATAATTTCCCTCCAATTTCCGCACGCTCTTACGCCTCTGATTTTTAATTAATTTAAAATTTGATCCAATATTATCTTATTTTTTAAATTTAATTTCGCTGCTCCACCAGTACCAGTACCACCATAAAAGCCCGCCAACCAAATTTCATAAAATATTTCGAATTTCGAAAAAACTGTACCTCACTTTCACTTTCTGTGATTAGTGATTACTATTCTTCTTCTGCCCTTGTGCAGGCTCTAGGGCTTTTCCTCTTCATCTTCGGAATTGCGCTCTCACTCAGGTACTCAATGCGTTTCCTTTTTTTTTTTTTTTTTCTCTCTCTCAAAACAACGATTCAAGGGGAAATGAAATCATGGATTGGGGTTTCACTCGGTTAGAAGTTTTCTTTGTTTTCTTTTTCCTTTGCTCTTGTTGCGAATCTCGCTCACTTGTGTGTCTGTCGAATCGCTTTTGCGCTTGGTTCTATTCGGTTTCAGTATAGTGTTCGGTTTGGTTACCGATAAATTTGTAGAAATGATTTTTTCCCCTACTTTGTTTAATGATTTGAATTGTTTTTTCTGTTCGACATGTGTTTCTCTTGCACAATTATTATTAAAAATGTTCACTTTACATGCTGAAACAATATACTTGTAAGGAAAGAGCGGATCGGATCAATACTTTTCTAAGACCCATGCTATCTATCCCATAGAGTTCATATTAATTGTGCTTTTGTATTCAAGTGTCCAAGGTCGCTGAGTTGCCTAATAGGTTTAACTGGCAAAGTTAGGTTTTTTTAATTCTTGGATTTTATACTGTAGTTATAACTTAACAATTAAAGAATTTATAGATTTCTTTAAAAAAAGCTTTATGTGTTGATTATTACCAGATTTTTGCAACAATATATAATTATGTTTCTTCGATTTTTGGACTTTTTTAAAAGAAAAATTTATCTCTCTTTGCCATACTTGATTATATCCTGCAATTATTTTGACTAGTTTGTTGCTGATGAGACAAAGTATTGCCAATATCTTATTTCTTTTGACATCAATACTCTGTTTTTTACTATGAGGATTGTTGGAACAACTACCCCAAACTTGAATGTTGTTTCCGTTGTTATTGCAGCTATCCCTATAGTTATCCTTTTGGTTCAAGACTAGATTTACAATTTTTAATTGTCATTTTCCATAAGCAACTTGCTATCCTTTTGTTCTCTAGTAATCAAGTGCCTCAAAACATATGCCTTTGTTGGAAACATGTAAATGCTGTTATTACACTTGTTTCCAGGTTGCCTAGGTATGGATTCTACAGCACAGACATACCAACATTGCCCATTTTCAATCACCTTATGGCCCCCCAGCCAGGGTACTAGGCTAATGCTGGTAGAACGCATGACCAAGAACCTTACCACTCCATCCATTTTCTCTAGAAAGTATGGACTGCTTAGCAAAGAAGATGCTGAGGAGGATGCAAAGCAAATTGAGGATATAGCTTTTGCTACTGCAAACCAACACTTTCAGAAGGAGCCTGATGGAGATGGGAGTTCTGCTGTGCAAATTTATGCCAAGGAATCAAGTAAGCTCATGTTGGAGGTTTTGAAAAGAGGCCCAAGAATGAAGGAGGATGGAGAGTTGATATCTGAAAATGCTAGTGCAACTGGTGAAACTGTTTTTGACATATCTGGAGGTCGTAGAGCCTTTATTGATGGGGAGGAAGCTGCAGAACTGTTGAAACCATTGAGAGGACCAAACCCATATACTAAGATATGTTTCAGCAATAGAAGTTTTGGTTTGGATGCTGCTCGTGTTGCTGAACCCATCCTATTATCAATTAAGGATCAATTGAAAGAAGTAGATTTATCAGATTTTATTGCTGGAAGACCAGAAGTCGAAGCTCTTGAAGTGATGACTATATTTTCTTCAGTGCTGGAAGGTTGTATTTTAAGGTATCTGAACCTGTCAAATAATGCCATGGGTGAAAAGGGGTTAGGGCATTTGGGTCCCTCCTAAGATCACACAAAATAACTTGGAGGAGCTTTATTTCATAAATGATGGTATATCGGAGGAAGCTGCAAAAGCAGTTTCTGAATTGGATTCCTTCCACTGAGAAGCTCCGGGTTCTTCATTTTCACAATAACATGACAGGAGATGAAGGGGCAATTGCTATATCTGAAATTGTGAAACATTCCCTAGCTTTGGAGGATTTTCGGTGTTCATCTACAAGGGTAAGCTCTGATGGTGGGGTTGCCCTAGCTGAAGCACTTGGGACATGTATTAATTTAAAGAAGCTTGACTTGCGTGACAACATGTTTGGTGTGGAAGCTGGAGTTGCTCTAAGTAAGGCTATACCTGCATTTGCAAATCTTACAGAAATATATCTCAGTTATTTGAACTTGGAGGATGATGGTGCAGAAGCTCTTGCTAATGCACTCAAGGAATCTGCACCATCGCTAGAAATTTTGGATATGGCTGGAAATGAAATTACTGCAAAAGCTGCTGCTTCTTTGGCTTCCTGCATAGCATCAAAACAATTTCTTACCAAGTTAAATTTGTCTGAGAATGAACTGAGGGATGAAGGTGCAATTTTGATCAGTAAGGCACTGGAAGGAGGTCATGGCCAATTAAATGAAGTTGATTTGAGCACAAATTTCATCACAAGATCAGGAGCTAGGCTGCTGGCCCAAGCTGTTGTGCAAAAACCTGGATTTAAGTTGCTAAACATTAATGCTAACTTCATATCTGATGAAGGGATTGATGAGGTGAAGAATATATTTAAACATTCACCTGATATGCTGGGTCCTTTAGATGAGAATGATCCTGAAGGAGAAGAGATTGATGAGGAGGCTGAAGAAGATGCCGATCATGATGAATTGGAGTCAAAACTGAAGGGCCTTGAAATTAAGGAAGATTCATAGGACTCATGCATGCAATTTCTGCTTCAGATTAATTTAGGCCAATTAATATTTTTGATAGACAAGCTTGTTTCAGACACAAGAGATAGCTATAACCTGTTGCATTTTATTTTTTTGTCCTCCAGAACTTGACATTTTCTAAGTTTATCAGTTATATGCGCTTAATATATCTGGCAAGGCCAGAAGTGGTATCAGAAATTTCTGGGCTATGTTTTGCCTTTTTCAAACAATTTGTTATCTTTGGTTGCTGGATGTCTGCTCTCTTTTTCTGCAGATATTATTGCAATTGATTCTACATTCAGATTGAACACTTTATGACTGCATAATATTTCTTGGAGATTGGTGTGGTTCTGCCTTGTAAACCACTTGCAAGCAAGGTATCTGAATGCAATGGGCGTAGCTAAACCATAATGCTGCTTTTGAGGATCTACAAGCTATTCTAACAAAAAAGCGTTCTCGCAAGTTTACTAAATTAGTCTTTTGTTTTTTAATTTTCTCTTTTTGTTTGAAATTGGTATGTTTGTGATCAGAACTGGCAGTGTCTTAGTGAGCACTTGAAATGATGGGTTGCAACTTGCAATATCAAGTACACGTTGGAATGAAAATGGTCTATGTCCATTTCAATTTAACAGGAATTTCATTCACGCTTTTATCTAGAGTGTAATCTCACAAGTCACACCCCCTTCCTCCTCCTTTCTTCCTGTGATTTTCTGCCCCCATCCTATTCGTAGCTTGTTGAGACAATATGCTAGATATTTCCTTCATGGTCTTGCATTTAATATATTTGGATTTTTTCTGGTCTCATTTCTCGGTCAAGCATTTGACACTGGTTTGTATAGGTCAAGTACTCACCACTTAACCTTGACTACCTGTCCTGTTATAGTTTAAAATATTACTGGGAACCGAACTGGTGATTCATAAGAAAACTCCGGATACTTTTTTTTTTTATAAAAAAAATTTATTTTTATTGTTATTATTTAATTTTATGGATAATCTGCAATCTCGTGCAGAATTGGCTAGCATCGTTACGTTTCTTTTTTCGATTATGTTGGTTCGTCTTCTTGGATTAAATTTCTCTCTTCTTTTACTTCTCATCTTTCCCGGAGGTTGAGTTCCAGCAACTAGTTTATCAAATCCAGCTGCATTACAAAGCAGATCTACTAGATAATCTCCGATATGATATATGTATACATATTAAAACACAAACTAGGCTTTCATGAGATGAATGAGGTAGAGAAGTAATTTTCTTTGATATCAATTAAAAAAACTCTTTAATGCTGCTAGCAGTTAATTTTCCCGGTAAATAGTAATTATAGCAAGTCATGCTAAATACCGAGTTTAGCCCCCAAACAAGAACACACACAGGGATTTTTGATTGATTAAATTTCTGCATATATGCACTATTTTTTTTAAAGGTGTTATGAGAAAAAAAAAAGTAATAACTATACCATAATTTATGATTGATTAATAAAGAGTAATCATTTGCTTTTGAAAAAAAAAAGATATTAATTAAAGAAGGGGTTGTACTCTTGCCATCATGTTGGCAAATTGGCAGATACTCGAACACCATGCCTTGCCACACAGCTTCCTATTAGATTTGCTTCATTGTAATTAGATTAAAATCATTTTGTAGTCTCTAATTAATTTCGTTAATCAAAAATTAATTTTATTAATTTAATTTCTCAAATTCTAAAGTCACACACAAATTTTGTTTTTATAAAAAACTTGATAAAATTAAAAGTAATAAAATGAAGAAATTTATAGGTGACTGAAAATTTAAAAAAATTAATTTATAAAAAATAAAATTAATAAATCAAGCATTTTTTAAGATTTAAAAGACAGGTTTCTCTTATTATTGTTATATTAGAAATTCAATTCTTCTTTTTTTTTTCTTTTGAATTATAAATTCAAATTTAGAATAATTGAAAGTGACCAATCTCATCTAGAATTTTTTTTTCTCCCCGACTCTTCACACCAATTCTTACACTGGTGTCTATGATGTACAAATACTCTAAAATTGGTGACGTACCCGTATCATATTCGTATTTGATATCGATACTCGTATGATATACTTGCATTCATATTTTTGGCGTATCTTTTTTTTTTTATATATTTATCGCCCTCAAAGTACTGTTACTTGAAATATTTAAAATACAAATTCAAGTTTTATTTTCTCAAATTACATCCTTCAAAACATATTTTCACTCTTACAATTTTACTCTTTTCGAAATCATCACACATAATAGTAAATTTTTATTCTTATCAAGGAGAAGAGTAGAGCATGAAAAAGAAAAATGAGCAAGGGAGAGGGAGAATACATGAGACTTGGGTTAGAGTACAGATATAAATGGGTTAGGATCAATTGATACTAGAGTAAAAGTAAAAACTCTTACATCACATCCTGACCATCATTATCATCTAATTTAATGATTTAAAATCACACAATTTAATAAAATAGAGAATAACTAATCTGTGTTAATGAAGACAGATAAAGTAGAATCTATATTAAATGATCAAAGAGAAAAACTAACTTTACTCATAAATTAAAAATTAAAAAAATGAGAAATTAAAAAAAATAGAGACACGAACAGACACACTAACAACACAATAACAGAGCACTGTGTTTCTGCTAGTCAATCAAATTTTGGTGGGGAAAATTATCCTTCCATCCATAGCCAACACTCAAATTTTGTGTTCGAAGATTAAGCCAAGGTGAATCTCCTAATTGATGCATACCCACATCCTGGTTCTAATATATTTAATATTTTAATCTATGACTATTCCTTTTCAATGTCCGCGACTGAGTAGTATTGGTTGGGTTTTTTGTTTTGTGGTATTCTACGAACATTTAGGTTTTTGTTTTGCTTAAAGTCTAGCATTTGCAGATTAAAGAATAGAGAAAACACTTTTTTTTCTTATCAGTTTTTTCTTCATTTTTTCTTTTGGCTATAGTCCAATTCTAGGACACATGCCTGCTTAGCTGCTAGTTTTTTGTTGTTATTGTCATTCTTTCATAGCCTTTCATTTAAGAAGGGAGACTTGAGTTGTAAATAAAAGGATTAACTTTTTGCTAAAATCAAAAGGAAAATGTTTCTAGCAATATAGAAGTAATATAAATGATATATTAGCTTAGTTGAATTCCTTATCAGTACAAAAATGTTACTTTTTCACTAATAATTTATTTTGCGCAAACATCAGGACCCAACCAGTGACAAATGCCATCTTCAAAGACTGCAGCCATTCACGAGAGTTGAGACACATGCACCGCTACAAATGCTATTTTCAAAGAATTTTATGTAAATAACAAAAAATCAGTCAATCATTCAATAAAATATTAGTAAATAAGGCATTGTAATTATACAGTTCTTTTACTTTTTAATATAATAAATAAGGTTATATTTTATTTTTTATTATATAAATTTAATGATTTCTCTCTCTTTATTAATATGTATTTTACTTTTATTTGCTTTCATTAAGCACAAATTTAACTGTTCTCTTATTTTACTAAATTGTGTAATTTTAAACTATTAGAATATATGATAATGAATAGTTAGGATGTGGTATAAGAGTAAAACTTTTACATTGATATTAATTAATTCTGACCCTATATAAATTATTTATATATATATAAATATAAATATTTTATTTAATATATATTGACATACTTATATTTTAATTTTTTAAAAAATTATTATATTTATATCCTATCGTATTTAATACTCGTATCTGTACCTGGACAACATACATCGGTGCAGAAGTAGTAGTAACTGTGGAGAGCGGAGCAATCCCATGGGGGCGGCGCGCATTGAAAAGCGGTGACACTTCAAACAAAGTGTCAGATACATTTCCGAACGTTACCCAAATATCTCCATTTAAAATCCTCTTCCTCATCCACCAAACTCACTTTCCAACACTAGCCGTTGAGCTTACACTCCTCTCTCTCTCTCTCTCCGCTCGGGCACTGCCATACGCGAATGGCAACCTCGTTGCAGACACCTTCTCCGGTCCAACAGGAGGGCACAAGCGTTATGGGCTCTTCTCCTCTGTTCAGCCCATCCTCCGATAAACGTTTCTGGAGCACCCTCCGGAAAAGGATTGACACTCTTCTTGATGATCGTCACGGCAAAATCTCAAATGGGGAACAACGCTCAAATCCAGATCCCTCTGCTCGTACCCATATGGTTAGTGTCTTCCTGGATAAAATTTTGGTTGGATTCTTTAAGATACATGAATAACAATTTAATGGGCTGCTGGAAATTCTTCTTGAATTTTTTTTTTTTTATAAGAATGAACAAGCCAATCGACTGAAGGAAGATTCCTTGTTGCTGATCAGAGGTTTTGACTCAGTTGCCCACACACTGTCTGTGTTAACTGACAATATGGACAATGCCCTACAGGTATAACTATTAATGTTCGCACACTTTACAAATCAAATTCAACAGTACAATGAAAATCACACTTTGAACAGATCTGACACAATATTGAAATTGCTGATTTATCTTTCTTGTGGGTTTTTAATTTTACTTGAATTAAGTTAGAGAATTGACTATGGACCTATAGTACTGATTTTGGAGGGTTGAAAATCTAAAACAAACTTGCACTTAAATGCTGAAGATCAGAAAAGGCCGTTAAAATTTCTAGCTTGTTTATTTTCCACAGGGTGCCAGAGAATTGGCCCACCCACCCACATTGACTGATATATTCCACAGCAAAATTGAGAAGGCAGAAAGCAAAGAAGAGGATTCAGGAGAGCAAGAGAAAGAGGGTTCAAAGCAAGGAATAAAAAGGAAATTTGATCACGATGATTCCTCCGAAGATAATGCAGTTGACTCACAAACGGCGAATGGGCAAAGAATAAAAGATAGGAATATAAAGAAAGCTAAAAATGTTCGTATTTTCTAGTACTACCAGCGAGTTTCCTAGTTGTTAATTTGTTTACCAAAGTTTCCAGCTAATTGTTGTATATTTGTCCTTTCCAGCTTGCAGTTTCAATGGCAACCAAAGCAGCTTCACTTGCAAGAGAATTGAAATCTGTTAAGTCAGATCTATGTTTTATGCAAGAAAGATGTTCTCTGCTTGAAGAGGAGAACAGGAGACTACGTGATGGATTTGCAAAAGAAGTAAGGCCCGAGGAAGATGATCTGGTAAGGAATCTACAATCTTGCCACATGTTAAATAAGAAATATACATACACGCACACTACACTTGTGGAGCCTGGTTCCTGCAGGTGAGGCTTCAGCTGGAAGCACTTCTTGCAGAAAAATCCCGACTGGCCAATGAAAATGTAAATCTCGTCAGAGAAAATCAATGCCTTCACCAGCTTGTGGAGTACCGCCAATTTGCCTCCCAAGACCTTTCTGCATCGTATGAGCACGTTATCCAGGGAATGTGCTTGGACTTCTCGTCTCCACCTCCAACTATTGCAGAAGAGGACGATGATAACAAAAATAGATCACCACAAACAACACCCAGGAGTAATTTCTACAGGTTCTCTACTCTTGATGAGTGCTACCACGGAGAAGAGTAAAACAAAATTTTAAACACCATCATCTTGGATTGATGCTGCAAATATTTCTCGTATTTCCACTGATATAAATTTTTTTTAATCCAAACCTGCGACCATTGTTAATAAAATATTGCTCAGTTTGGGAATCCTCATAAGCGTCAAAAATATTTCAGATACGACTGCATGCACCGGGAAAAAAATGAACGGGTTTGGAACTAGGAACAAGTTCAAATTACCACGTTAAGTCCAAATCAACAACTTTTACCATTGCTACCAAACAAACATTCAGGTTCAAATTTCCTCATTAAGCACCACAAATTCCACGTCAAAGTACACTATCCAATTAGCAGATTAGGCCCCAAATGTCTTTTGTACTTTTGATTTTTTGACGGCAATGTCTATTCTACTTTAGTTTTAGCATGTGGTGCAAAAAATAGTTATGCTGAGCCCCCAAAATGTTAGCAAGACCAGCAAGGTTCCCTTCAGGTTTCATTTCTCCCCCCTTCAGGTTTCATTTCTCTTTCTTTTAGCTGCAGAAGCTGAACATGCATTGCGGATTGCTTGAGTTGATGCATTAACAGCCGCTTCAGTAGTTTTTGTCAGACTGGAAATCACAGCAGCATTAACAGCCTCCTTCATTTTATCCAATATTTCAACGAAAACACGATTCTCCTTCTCATACTGCATATAAAGAGTTGTCAAGGATATATGGTCAGAGACACATTAATACACTCCCAATCACACTCAACTAAAAGCTCAATCAATTGGGTAACAGCATTGCGGATGACACTCCCAATCCCCATCATGCATTTCAACAACTATAATAATACCATGTCCCAACTCCCAGTCACACTTAACTATAAGCTCAATTTATTAGGCAACCGCTACAGATTTATCAATTTCAAGGTAGCTTGCAAGATGATACTTTTGATACCCACAATCATCTCCAATAGGCCATAAAAATTAAGATACAGATCATGCATTTCAACAACTATTCAAACACTAATTGTTATTTACAATCCTAAATTCATTTTAATAGTGAAAGATATTTCTAGATAGACAGGATAAAGAAGCTTGGAGGGTTGACACATACAAGATCAGATACTTGATACAACAGTAACAGAGTAGGAAAAATTAAAAGCTAAGTATTGCAGGAAACAACTATATGAACCATTTAAAAAAAATGTTTATCCATCGTAAGTGAGGTTTCTTGCTCCTAAAACTAGAAGCTAAGTTAATGAAAGAAACGCCTGGGTTTAAAAAAAATTAGTTCTTTGTGGCTTTGTGCAAAATAAGACTTGACAACAACTGCTCATAAAAAAGATACCTATTCAAAACACTAAATACTGTATATATTTTTCTACTTGCAGATGTTTATTAACAATAATGATAACCAATGACACTGGCAGAAAATAAAAGGAAAGAGAGACAGAGCTCGAGAAAGTTTTACATGTGAAGAGATTGTGGTATTGGATAAAAACACATTTCGCAATAATAGCACTCAAGCAGTATTACAAATTACAACATACCACTTCAATTTTGCCAAGTGCATTTTCCATCTTTCCAGTAAGTCGTCGATTTTCATCTGTTAAAGCTTCAAGCTGCATATATATGTAAGGCAATAAACAATATAATAAAAAAAGTAGAGGGAAAATAAGCCCAAAAACGATTGGGAGAAGCTTAAAAGATGCAACAGATTAATAAATGAAACAAAACCTTCTTCTGTGAGTCAATGTACATGGTCCTGTAAGTAATAGATGCCCAAGATGGGGTTTCATATAAGTCAATATTTTCATCTACCTGTTTACATGTTTAGTACATAAGCAAATGAGACAAGCAATGAGTCAGAAAAAAAATAACAGTAACATGTAATTTTTGAGTTTAGAATTATGAAATACCCTGGATTTCAACAATTCTATGCTCTTCTCTAGAGACTCTATTCTTTGTAAGGCATAGTCAACTTTTTCACCCAAGCTCTTTTCACTCAAATTTTCTTCTGGCTTTGGATCTGGCACTGGCTCTGGCTCTGGCTCTGGCTCTGGTTCTGCTAGTACTTCCTCCATTTGAGTACCTGGCTCATCTTTATCACTTTCGCTAAGAGTTATATCCTCAATGTATTCACTGCCATGGTTAGAGGGATGAGCAACAGCACTTTTAATGCGTTCTGATCGCCTAACACCTGTAGCATGGTATTTTGCCTTTTTCCTTCTCAATGTAGCAGTCTTCTTTTGTAGCTCATATTTTGGGTTGACTTGCTCTTGCGCTGAGCTTCTTTCATGACGTGTCTCCGCTCCATCCACTGAGGAATCTGGACACTTCAGTGGGTTTTCAAGCTGATAGTCTACTCCCTCTGACAACTTTATGTTTCCATTGCCGGGCTGTGGTTCCATCCACTCCAGAGGATATGTATTTTCAGGCTTCGAGCAGAGTAAAAATTAGTAGTGAGTAAATATATTTTAAAACTATGATCCATTTGCATGCTATTCTCTTCCCTCCTAATCCCAAAATTCCTCCTATATTCATCATCTATTCCACATTCTAAAACCCTAACGAAACCTAAACCCTAAGTAATATGCAGATGCGGCGATAAGGTTAAAAAAAGAAGCAATTTCCCATAAATACAGTAATAACAGCGACATTAAGAACATAGTGAATAACTGCAGATAACACAGGCACAGAGAAGCTAATGAAATACAACACCCAAATATATATTAAAAAGAAAAAATCTACGGGCATTACATTATAGATAAAGAGAAAGCAAGGTTAATAGGAGCAAATAAGACACAGGCATAAGCGAATACTATATAGTATATGGCATTGGTGTTACCATGTGAGCCTTCTCCGCGCTCTTGGCAGCACTGGGTTTTCGACCCATTTTCTGTCCCACAGAGACGAAGTGCAACAGACCCAAAAGGCGCCACCTTTATCAACCACGGCACTCCCCTGTTACGGTGTGTGTATTGGGATTTGGAGGGCCAACAACTACGTTTAAAGAGTTGGCATTGGCACAGAACAAGTAGAAGCAAAGGACCGTGGAAGTACACGTGGCGTTGTTTTGTTGGTTATGTAATGTAACAAATCAAATTAACCCTCCTCGAGGAGTGGGTCTTTTTTTTTCTTTTTATGTAAAAATCATAAGACGTTGATTTACTGATTTTCACCCTTTTTTTAAAAAATATATATATTTGAGAATTCAATTTATTATTATAAAATAAAATAAAGATTAGTTTATATTAAAAATATTAAATTACTATATTAATTTTTAAAAGATTTCATTAATTTTATGACAATCATTCAAATTAATTTTAAAATTAATTATATTAATTTTTAAATAAAAATTAATTTAAATGACAAAATTAATTGTTAGAAATTATAATAATGACTAGTTCGGTTAAGCCTGTGTGATTGGTATGTTAAAAATCGATTATAGAACCCTTAAACCGAATAAATCGGTCACGGTTTGATTACACATTGATTCAGCGCTTCACTTTCAATTTTACAAAAGTTTCCTTAGCTTGATTCGAGCCTGGTTCGTGAGTTTGAGAAACAAGCCACTTTGCCACTAAATTAAAAAAACTTTCACTACTATAAATGACTTATTATATATTTAATATGAAGTACGATCATGATTTTAATTTTATACAATCTTTCTTAGCTTGATTCGAGCCTAATTTAAATTTTAAAACTAATATAAAATAAGTAAATTTTTTTAAAAATTAATTGAATAATTTAATTTATTAAAAAATTAACTTTTTAAATTTTTAAATGCATTGTTAAGAGAGGAAAGAAAACTCCAAAGATTGAGTGTGTTGTTGTAATCAAATTCAGTCAGACCAAGTATTAGCATTTTTAGATGCTAAAAAGAATAATAAAATAAATAAATCATCCCGTTGCGGCATTGCCCGTGTGATCGGGCAATATAATTGCGATTTGTAAGTTGTGACTTATCAAACCCCGAAATCTTTGTTAATACTTTTAACCAATAGAAATAAAATTTAAATTGATTAAAAAAAATATATCATTTAAATTTTAAATTTCGTCAATTAAAAATTTAGAACTAAAAATATGCATTTCTTGTATTCACTATACTGGCTTTGCTTGAGGTTTATTATGCCTATGCAAATATACTCTTGTGTAATTTTTTCAATAACACGTATTATTTAAAAAATATGGCTTTGCTTAATGTGTGTTGTAAATTAATTTATTTTATTATTAAAAATTTATAATTAAATTTTTTTAAAAAAAGATTTTAAAAATAATTTTTTTTAAATTAATCTATTTCAAAATATGTGACTACTATACTTGTGTAATTCCGGGCCAGGACGGTGCTTCTGTACTAGCTTGGCTAAAGAGGTTTAGGCATCGGGAGGAGTGTTTTATTTTAGTGGTATTAATGCAAGGGAAGGGGAAATCTTTAATTTCTATTTGGTAGGTTAAGGTTTATACAAAATAAGGAATTTGAAAATTCGGGTCTAGAATCTGAATATTATGGATTTAATTGTTCATATAACACGAACAGTAATGGAAAATTGATAGATTACTCCTAGTAGCGCACTGCTAAGCTTATTGGAATGGCACGGAAAAAGAGCATCGTCCTCTAGCAGTTTCACTATTACAAGGAGAAGATTAGCAATTTCGCATAAATATATATATAGGATGTGCAAGATTGATCCCTGGAGAAAGTTCCGATCGCATGCATTAACTGAATAATATACAAAGTAAAAACAATATATATTGTTTAAATAACTTAATCACTAACACGCAACATTTAAGAGCCATATGGTGCTAACTAAAAGCTTAAAGTTATGGAGCTCGCTTCTGTCTGTGAGCTGCACCATTAAGATTCAATTAAAAAATCAGCCTACTCTATCAGGCATAGCCTATCAGAAACTGATCTACTGCCCAGCTAACTAATACCGTTAAAGTTAGACTGAATATTAAATTAATGAGACTTTCAGTTCACATTCAACTAATTAGATTGGATGGTTGGATTGAATGACGTTATAATTACATCATATATATATATATATATATATATATATAATATAATATAATTAAATTAATAAGATATTAATCATATTTTTTCATAAGTTATTAAGATATAACACATATCACTAATAATTAAATACATAATAAGGTTTTAGTTTTATAATCACAAAATACCAATTACAACATAATAATAATAAGTTTCAAAAAAAAAGTTTGGTAACATTTTGGTTAAAAAGAAGAAATTTTTTTTAAAACCACAACCAGGCCAGTTCAGTAAAAACTAGCCAGTTTAGCAATTATACTTGATTTTTGACCGGTCTTGACTGGTTTAAAACTATCCAATCACAAATTCAGTTACGTCAATGAATCATAATCTGAAAAGAGTCTAATTCGCGGTTTAACTGTTTCGACGAACTGATTCAATCTGGCTTTGACATCCTTGAGGCTAACAATTTTTGAAGGGCTAATTTGTCACATTTTGTAATAGAGGAATTATTGTGCCACGCATTTTTTATTTACTCGACCACGCCTTGTCATGCTCTTTTCATCATTTTGCACATTTTACAGTGGTTGAAAAAAATTAAGTTGGTTGCATGATCGGGATGTTGCTAGTATCTAGGTGACAGAGTGCGATGGATAAGGTGAAAAGGACAGCATATGCCCTGGCAAACGAACTTGAAGTGGCCATGAAGAAGAATTTCACTTAGACCATAGGGAATTTGGATACTTTTGTGAAAGTTTCTAGCAAGCCTTACCAAAATCAAGCACAGAATAGACATGACAAGCTATTAGAGATTTAGGAAGAATTGTCAAACATAGACAAATAACTTGAAACGCTACAAATTGAAATTCAAAATCTGCATGTGTCATGACCTTCTCTTCTGACTGTATGGACTCTCCTATTCAGTTATTGATGCAAGGGGAATTCACCCCTGTTAACATTTATACCTTCTGTTTCTACTATCTATCTTAGCCTTAAATTTTTGGAGTATATGACTAATGCGAGCGGAAAATTTTGTCTTTCAAGGATTCCAATTCTCCCATTTGATATTTACAATTATAATTTTTTTCCTAGTAACAAGTAACTGGATTCAATGGAGGTACAGCATGTATCATATCTGCTCTAATTTACCATCACGACTCTTATAGGACAAGGGCAGGCTATGAGATAATAAGATCAAGTTTGTCTTAATATATCAGTGATTCACATTACGTGTATCAATAAAATGTTTTTAAAAGCGCGGTTTTTGCATGCAATGATGCCACAAACAGACATCTCGGTCAACTATCCCTTCATTTCACTTGTTAGAAGTTAATGATGATGTTTCTTATCTTAAAATCTAAGATTTGCAAAGTGCTGAGTTAAGATCCGGATTAAAATTAGATTAAACTGTGAAAGTCAAGCTTCAAAAATGATATCTCCACCGTCCATAAAGCATGAAATGGAATCAATGCATCTTCTGTTTTTTTATGTCTGTCCTTTGCAATTAACTACATAGCAACCATTACTTTCAGGACAGGTTTGCATGGTCTACGAGCTAGTCCTGTTCTGCTATTCATTTTCATTTCGTTGCGTGGAGCGAGCATGACCAGTGGAATCAAAAAGTGGCAGCACTATCATGGTCAAAACGCAAAACTCAACCGGGTAAGCCATAGTGCGCATTGTCAACATTTTAGATCGATTCACAGAAGAGAATCCGTTACTTTTCTTCCTTAAAAAAATCAGTATTAAAATAAACGTCCGTGCTTAAGTAACCGATGCTTAAACATAGAAGAACGAACATAATGAGATCTAGCTAGCCTTTAGGTTTCACATTCTACTCCAAAG
Source organism: Castanospermum australe (assembly GCA_019955255.1). NCBI lineage: Eukaryota > Viridiplantae > Streptophyta > Magnoliopsida > Fabales > Fabaceae > Castanospermum > Castanospermum australe. Next base: position 753,988 of record NSJW01000209.1, read on the forward strand.
AAGCTTTATGCATTGGTTTATAAAGGTTTCCCTTGATTGGCCAATTTAGAACAACCAACCGCAAAGGAGTACAACAGGTGGATTATGCAAGCATATTCGATGGTTAGGGCATTGACCTTTTCAAACAAGGGGTGCAAGGCGCATATATTCTTGTCCCCTCCTTTATTTCCCTCCTCATATTCGTTTCCCTCGGCCACCTTCACCCTCGCCTTTTAAACTTCCCTGTTTTTCCTGCGTTAAATGCTTGACATTTATACATAGAGCAATTAGCTAGGATGGACTGTGAGTGTGATGCACCAAAAGCAGCAACGGGTGCTAGGCCCCTCTCTTATTGCCTTCACTGGTTTCAGCATTTATAAACATATGCTCCTTTATGGGCATAAGATTCCTCCATAGACTGCATTGTATTTGTCCCAAAACCAAGCTTGGTACCGTATAATTGATGTTTTACGTCATCCTTGTATGAAAACTTATGTTAGTAGCTTGCAATGTGGGGACCACAAAGTCAATCAACTAATCTATGTTAATTAAGGTTGGACGCGGAAAAACTCATCCGTGAACAATATTTTGGATTTTTTTCCTTCCTCTCAGACTGTAAATTGATGTGTGACCTGATCACTGCTTAGGTATGTGATTTTGGCACCTAGTTGTTCTTAGATGCCTACGGTAAATTGGTAATGGTTAAAATATGTGATGGACATTTTCTTGTGTTAAGTGCCACTGTTATCTCAAAATGTAGCCATTTAGGATAATTAATTATACATAAAGAAATATCTATAATGTGGAAATTATCAGAAGCAATATTTTAATAACTTATTGCAATATCAGTATGGAAAGCCAATTGATATCGATATATCATTGCAGTACCTTGGGTTAGTTGGAGATCATATAAGTGACCAAACACGCATGGCTAAAGAAAGATTACTATTTTCCAATATATAGTGTGAACACTGAACAGTTATTGGCTGGACAAGGTTTTGTTTCCTTTACTGCCACTGCCATAGTGTGCTGACTCGTTATTTACTCTAATTCTCAGTCATGAAATAAGGCACTGCGCGTCTTTTGTGCTAGATGGCATAAGCTACTGCATGGTGCAAGAGCCACTGCCACAGCTTGCTCCTTTTGTGTGCGAATCCACGTCTATGTGGGTGCAAGTGGGCAACTTTCTTCTGCTCTGTGACACCCCCATATGCTATAGTCTATAGACCTGTAGTGTAGGTTATTTCCAGTGAATTTGCGACAGTCTTCTGGACCTGCAGGTTCACTCTCTCAAGTAGCTTATTATGAGAAGAGGAAAGAATTAAAGAAACGTGTACAGTGAACAGCCTTTAATTTACATGTTTCAGAGCCAAAAATTGCAGTACTTTGCACGTTTTGTGTGCATGACAGCTTCCTCAACTGGTCCCTTTCAGATAGATTAAGAACTTGCTATTTGTGCCCAGCTTTTCAAGTCTTTTCCTTCCTTCTTTTGTTTTGTTAAGAAAGCTAATATGGACTAACGTTTAAACTAGAAGATAAGAGAGCCGAGACACTTGAAGACCATATGCTTTTTGCAGAATAGCTCTATTTGATTGAGCAAATCTTCAATGCGTTAAAGCAAATGATTTATACATGTTCCGTACAGTTTTTGCCATTATCAAGTCAAGAAATTTGGCCAATAGAAAGGCCAAAGACGAGAAGCAAAAGGTGATGAAATGATGCTGTCTTTTTCTCTGACCAGAAATACACAATAGACGTAGAATTCGAAGAGTGTGTTGTAAACTTCATGATTGATGGAAGAAGTAAAGAAAAGTTGAGAGACCCCTTAACTTAGAAGATATTAAAGTGAGGATTATTCAATGATTTTTTAAGTATCCATTCCATCGGTTCCTCTTGTTTCGACGGTTGACTTTAAATACTACTTTATTACCTTATATTAAATGAAGAGGTTCATGCCTTCTCTCAAAATATCAGAGGATGCAACGGACAGCACCATATAATGCGTTCAATAAAAACGTGAAAGATTGTTTATCTACAATGTCCAAGAAAGTAACTATATATATATATATATATATATATACACTTCAAAGGAAAGAAATGATAATAACAGCAAAATTTATTACTATTATTACATATATTTGGGACGGAAAGATCTGTTCTTTTATATATATAATAATGGAAGAGTCAAAGATGGATAACAGGTGTTGCCCGGGTGCCCTTACGAGTGTGATTGTATATAGTAATTGCCGTTGCTTTCCCTGCCTTTTTTTTTTTTTTTGTTCTCTAGAGGATAATGCCAGACCTATGGCCACACTAAACAGAAGGCAAAGCAGGGTGGTTCGGTTGACAGACATACAGATTACAGAGAGAACTCCATCAGTCTGTCCTCTGGTTCTTTTTTCCCCTCGATTTTCTGTGGCAGCAAATTGGTTTAACTAGTTCATGAAGATAAGCCATTCTGAACGCTGCAATAGATACCCTCCACTCTAACCCTATGCATCCGTTAGTGCCATTCTGTTCATTCCCATGTGTTTTACCTTATCTTTTCAATATAAATTAACAACAGACTCATTCCATTTGGTCTATATTCATGTTCGCCTTTTCCTTTACTTTATTCTTCTGTAATTTGATTTTCAGCCAAGTCCTTAGACTACTAAATTTTTCAATGAAGTAGCTCAATTTTGTGAAGTCAGTATATAACATTATCTAGCACCCAGGTATCATTAGACTGACAATGTTGATGTGGCAATTAAGTTTAGTAATTTTCCCTTTTTGGTATACTGAAAAATGAAAAGTACTAGGACTCTGATTCTAAAATTTCTACTTAAATTTAATTTCACTAATCTCACCAACTCAATTAAGCACAGTGACATGGTTGAAAAGAACTCTAGCAGAACACTTGTACGAATGTTACTGATTCTTTTCACATTTAAATGACAACATAAGAATTTGATGTCAATTTGAAGTTTTTCTTGAAAAAACCGTTGCATCTTTGGTATTAGTCAAAACCAAAACGACAAGATTGTTAATAATTGGACAAAAGTGAAGCAGTAATACAAAATCAAGGGACCCGATTGAAATAATTTCAATAATGTTGATTGAAACAAGGACTAAATTTTAAGTTTACTTATGCAATCGAGCCCATATTTCTTTTGTTATTTTCGTTTTCTCTTTCATTCTAAGGAGTGGACAGAGTAAATTATGTCATTTTTTAGGAAATTATTCCGCTAATCATTTTTTTTTGTATCGATATAGCTCTTAATAAATATGAAAGGTCCCGATTTTTTACCATCACTTTCGCATTGTTAGGGACCCCCTCCGCACTACACAATAAAGTTACAAACAGAGCTTTGCCGGTGCCCAACTATATATTCAGACCCACCCTTTTCACTTCTCTTTCACGTCCATTCCTTTCTTCTCTGCCTGCATCTTTCTCTCTTTTCCAAGGAACCCCATCTTCAAATTGAGCCAAAACAAACGATGGCTTTTGTTTAACACCCTCTCTTTTTCACCACACTTCCCAAGTTTGCACTCGACTCGTGAATCCCCAAGCCCGCGGGGTTTTTAACCGAACTCCTCTGTTTCTCCCCCTGCTCCTTTCCTTTCCTCTGCTTCTTTGACATTTTCATTGGGGATAAACCCAAATGTCTTCCTCAAGTGTCTGTCAAGGGTTGCAATCTTGTCTTGAACCCCGGGTGATAGAACCACGTGTTCTGAGGCTCAAATTGGCTCCACCAGGGTCGAACTTTTCTCGACCCTCTGGATGGCCTTGCAGTAGTAGCAGCAGCAGCAGGGCTTCCCCCTCATACCCTGACACCCAAGAGAAACCCCTCACGAACAACACTGCCACACCTCCACCGGCCGTCACAATCGATGAATGCGACATTAAGGACAAAAATGCTCTCCTGGGTGGCGGCTGCTGGAGTTTTCTTCAGTCTCTCGCCGACATTTCTCATCGTAACAAAACTGAGGAGCCTGAAACCGAGAAAGTCTATGTCCACCCAACTGTTACTCGCTCCTCTTCGATGCTCAGTGCAAAGAGCTTGGAAGTGTGCACTGAAAGTCTGGGTTCCGAGACTGGTAGCAATGCCGGTGATAGCAGCGATGACATTTCTTTGTTTTCGCTAGAAAGTAGCTTCTGTTTCACGAGACATACTCTAGAGGCTAACAGAAATTCTGGGTCTAAAAGAATGAACCGAGCTGGCACCTTCCCACCTCCACTGACTTCAATTACTGATTTGGGTGGGGTTCGAGTTAGGCCTCATCGTGAAGATGGTAGGCTAATCTTAGAAGCTGTGACTTCTCCTTCGCCTCACCCTTATTTTCAAGCAGAGCGCAGCAATGGCAGGCTCAGGCTTCGACTGTTTGAGAGTTTTGTTTCTGATTCTGACGATGAAGTAGCTGATGATGAAGGAATTGGGGAGAAAGAGGGTAATGACGAAGAAGAAGCTGAGACCCAGAACCAAGAAGCCTGTGGTGAAGAAGAAGATAGTGGGGCAGAGGAAGAGGAGTGTAGTGGTGAGGAGTTGGAGGAGTACATTGACAATGTGGAGGATGAGATGGGAATGACAAAATTCGCCAGACCAAGCAGGTGCAAGGAAAGTGGGAATAGAGACATTTTCGGTGATGGCTACTTTGAGCTTCACTCTCTTTCTCTGTGTCTCTGAGTAGAATTTATTTACTACTATTATCTCTCTCTCTCTTTCTCTCTCTTTTTATTTCATTTTCTTATTTTATTTTTCCTTTTAGGATTTCAGCGCTTATGATTGGAAGATTTGTGCCTGAAATTTTTGAGTGTCCTAATGTTAGTTATTATAGTTATTAGTTATAGTGGACATTGTCCTTGTGTGTTCCCCAATCTTTATGGTGCTTGTTTCTGTTTTATTTTATTCAATATAATTTCCTGTTCCTAGAATACCCCGAAAGCATAATTCCTTGAGAGCAAAAATTAAAAACTTTTTATATGCACAACAGACTAAACAGTGGACCCCAAACCTTAATTGCACTATCGTGATTATGATATTTTGTTATGGCACATGTCTGATTTTTCTTCTCCCCCATCGAAATCCAAATTACATAATGAGAGAGGTAGCCCATCTCTTTCTTGTATTGAGACTTTCTTGTGTAGGCAATATTTATGGTAGACAAAGTTGCAGTTTGAGCATACAGTAAGACTCACGTGAGTCTCTAATAAAGGTGCCTACACAAGAATATTCGCTCATGTTGTCATGGGCATTCAATTGGATTTCAACTCGAAATTCAGGAAGCAAATCTTAGTCCTCAACCGTTGATGTGCACTCTTAACGTTTGAAGCATGCTCACACGCCCATCCTCAGCCACAATCCAAGTCACTCGTTTTATGTTGAAAACTATTGATCATTACCGGGGAAAACATGCTGAGATGATCTCTTCCCTAGAGCCATGTCAGTTAAAGCAACATGGGGGGGCTTTGGAATCTTGCACATGGAATTGTTGTAGTTTGCAGTGGGAGGGATCAAAATGCATGGCTTCTTAATCTGGTAATAAATCAAAGAGGCGTTTGAAAAGAGTTCCTGCACGTACCCTCTCCCTCTCAAGACCAAAACCTAAAACAAGGTCGTGGTGTACGTCCTCAGTACCAATGCCTGGTAACCATCAAAAAGGAGGGGAGGGACCCAAAACAGTAACATGGACTGACTTCATCACGTAGGATCACCCATGTGCTAGCCTTGCCATTCCTCAGGTCCACCATCTTATCAACACATTGCAATTTGAAACATGGCCCTACTGTGTTCCTTTATTAAAGAATTCTTATGTCAGATTTATATCAGCAAAGTATGACACCCTCGTTGCGTTGATGTGACCTTTATTAAGGTTTAGAGATGAGGATTAAAATGGAGGGGGGACAAAAAGAGAATTGTGAATGTGATGGAGGAACTTGCAATATCGCAAGAACTTGGGGAAGATGGTTGGGTTGGATGGTTAGAGAGGGGAAGCGATGAGGTTGGGTGTGACGTTCTTTAACAGAGGAAGGTAATAGCTAATCGTGGAGTCTGGGCATCCATACGTTAACTTGTTTTGTTATGGGTTTGGATGACACTGAACGATATTTTCAACCATCACATGCATCATTTTGTCCCTAACATCCATGTGATGTGCTTTAGCAACCTTATTTGTGAGGTATGTAGGTCCTTTAAGCACATATTCTCTCACCATATCGTGTCTCAGTAAGAAAAATCTTTGGGACAATCAGCATGTCCCCCTAATTTCCATGTCACATGGAGGAAGAAATGTTAATATCTTCAAAAGATGATTTAATGGGAAAGGGGTATTTTTTTTTTTTTTTGGTTATACTTTTTCTTTTGGAACTGATCCATGAAATTTTAGCGTTTGGTTCGCAAAATATATTTTTATTACTGGAAATCTTTATACAGGAATATTTTGAATTTTCATGTACAAGATTTTATAAAACATTCCCACGCCAACAATGATTTTTGCACAACATTTTCATACTTCTATTCCCACTTGAAATGATTCCTTAAAATTTTCAAAACTTAAGTTTTTCATAGTCGGGCTGCGGCTGTACCCAAAGAAAAGAAACGTAGCACATTACGCAGGCATTGTTGTTTTTTTTTTTTTAATCTGGTATTAGCATATTTATCAACTACGCACCTCAAGTTTTTTTATGTCTTCACTTAAGTCAGTTAAGTGTATTTGATGTGCATGATCTATTTTCAGAAGGTTTTGCGAAATGAGATTTATATTAATTAATTAGTCGGTTCTACAAATTAATTTTACTCTAACATTCTTTGTTGTGAGTTATGAGAGTGATACATAGTTGAGTGGACTACATGGCACTTTCTGTATTAAGTCCCCGGCTTTGTTCTAACCATGCATAGACTGCCATACATATATCTCACCTCACTGATGGATCTGATACAACTGGTAAAAGAAACTGACTGTGTAAGAATATCGTGTAGAATTTTGAGTTTTTATATAAAGTTAAATAGAATTCAATTATTAGTTAATAACTTAAAATAAGCTATAAAAAATTTATGAAAATATTTTGTCAGAAAGTTGACCAGGTAAGTCAAGCTCAATTGACAACAGTATTTTAAAGTTTGAAGCAAGTTAGAAGAGAGAAACATACTTTTGCCTCTATATATAGTTCGTTTCTTATCAAAGTAGATTTTGGACAATAACTTTTAACGGGTGATGCCGTTAAAGTTATGAGGCGCTTGATATGTGTCAAACGTGGTGTAGTTTTTTTTGTTCACACAGATAGGTATATACAATATTCAGTATTTTGGATGTTGGTATTAGATGTCTATGTTTAATTTGTTCATATCATATTTATACATTGAAGTGTAAAATTTTTAAAATTTCGTAACTGCATTTTATTTTTTTCTGTCGTATATTATTGTGAATTTAAGAGTGTTTATAAATAAATATTTGGTGTAATTATTACTACATAAATCTTATCTATGATATAAAAAAAAGATTCTAAAAAAATCGAAGATTTCTTTTTGGGCATACCATGCCTTTTGAAAAATGTTAAAACTCCAAGGTATATACTTGAAAATGTTGGAATAGAATTTTCTAGCTAGTTGAATCTCTAAAACTTATATATTACCAAGTATACAAATCATATATTTTTAAACAATTTAATAATTTTTAAGAATTTGAGATTCCAAGTAGCATATGTTCCTTATAACATGGCAAAAATACTTCCCAATGGCATTGCGATCGGAACGACATGACATATATATTTGATCAGCATGCATGATTAATTCCCTAACTAATTTAACATAGCCATGCACATTTCATTAGATAAATTACATCTCTAGGCTCTGTAAAAGTAATAAGGTAAAAGGTTTGTGACCAGTTGAATTTGTGTGGGACAAATAAATAATTATTCTCATAGTGTTCACTATCTAACTATAGAGGTACATAAGTACCATGAACGATATTTGACTATTTGCATTGCTTTGTTGTCTACCGTTTGAGGGTTTTGCATCCAGTAAGTAGGTAACACGATCTGACAACGTTGCAATTTGGTACGACAGCTTCGTTTGTGTGACTGCAAATTATGTAGTTGAAGTACTTAGGGGATGCTGATTCGTTCTGCACCACAAAAATAATATACATTGACCCAACTTGCCATGCACGACGTCAACATTTCAGTTAATCATTGTACATACGAAATTGTTTTGAGCCACTCCTGGTAACTTTAATAAGTAATTGGAGTAAGTGAAGAGGATCATTTTGATAGAATATTGTAATTATAAGTTTAAATTGTGGAGATAACTTTTTAAGATACTGAAGAAATTGTTTAACATATGAATGGCGCCCTATCTGACTCTAAGAGTTATAAGATTTATTTAAAATATGACATCTTTTATGGTACTTTAAAAAATATGACATTAGAAACAAATTTCTACCTCTACAAAAATTCAAATTAAACAGTTTTTTAGCGACAAGAGTACATGACGAACAACACTAATGACAATTTACTATAAACATTTAGACTGAGACTGTCACTTTAATTATATTGATTTATTCACTATGGTTGATATAAAATGTGAAATAGAAACTTGAGTATTAAGATTATCTATTTTCATAAAAAAAATTTAATAAGATTTAAATATCAACATTGTAAATAAAACTTGTTCTTTTGGCGCAGATGTACCCACAAAGGTGAATAAATGATAAATGAGTTAGAATTCTAATAAAATGAATTTTAAAATTTAAATATAGGTAAAAAATACTTTTGTGAGAAAAAGCACTGCAATGATGTCACTGGCAACGTAAATACCTTTCCTTCTCATTCAAACCAACTCATCCACCATCGGGGTCCACCCAAACACAGATAAAATTTCCCCACCTTGCTAGAGACAACTCGTGAAATTGACGTTTTCTTTGGCAAAATAAATAAATAAATAAATAAGAAATTGGCAATTCCCCCTCGAGTACTTTAGCCGTGAATCATTTTATGCTGCTAAACCTGCATCCTCTTCCACCGTGTCCAAAGTCGTCGTCCATCATAGATAATGGATAGCTATATAAGGCTGACTTTTCTTTGTTGTCCATGTATAGATGGAAAGCAATAAAACCTGAGAAATGCACCCCCAATTCAGAACACACTCAAATATGACGTGTAAACGGTGTTAAGAAGGACCGTTTGCACAAACGCACAAATCAACTATTACTCCACACGTTTGAAAAATTGTATTCCCCACCAACATATATGTGGTCTTCCACTTATAACACTCTAAATTTTATAGCTCCAATTAACCTATTCAACTTTGTTGTTTGCCACATGTTCTGAACTTTGAATACCGGCTAGTCCTTGCACTCTCTTTATATCAATCCTAATATCCTACATATTAATTGTTGGTTCCATGTCATAGGCCTAATCCACATTCCATTTGCTTGTGTACTGTCTTCAGGGGTTTCAAGTGCCCTAGAGGTCAGGATATATTGAATTCGTTCGAGTTCCCATTTTGAAGTAGATGAAATCCATTACACCAAACATCTCTGAGACATATCCCCCAAGTAGCTGGCTAGCTGATTAAGCCAAATGCATGGCCAATATCATATCAGAGTTGATAGGATAGCTTGCATGTAAGGCCAATTAATTATATATGAGGAGACCCATATCGCAATGTAAGTTATGACAAGGGAAAAGAAGAAGAAAAGAACCATATATACAAGGAAGGACAGGGCACATGAAACACGTTGGTTGCCAAACCAGGCCACAATACTCCATGGTGCTCGATCAAACTCGACAAATTTAATTGGTGGTGGTTGAGCTCTTCGTTCCCGAAGACAAAAACTTGCGTTTTCAAGGGAATTTTGATGACCGTTTTGGGTTACAAGTTAATATTATTGATAACAATTTTGGACTTCACAGTTCAATCCCGTGCGTGGATAGGAAGAAACAGAGTGATCCACAGTATTAAAGAAATTATATTTTTATATATGCAAGCCAATAAAACAATGAATATGATGAGATCCCTAGAGAAATGGGTCATTGCCCTAATTGGAGCTATGCATGAAGGCATGCATATATATGCCCCCATGCTAGCTTAGATAGCTAGTTAGATCGGCAGTGTTTTACCCTGATCTAAACGTGGATGTAGCTGCCCATGAATATTAGGTAGCAACAAAATATGCTAGGGTTCGCTCTATTTGTTTGCTTTTGTAGATTTATCGTTATTTGTCGTTACTTTGGGGAGCTTAATGTTGGATAATTTGACGAAAATAGATCATAAGGGAATTCTTTCTTTTTCGTTTCTCAATGGATACTAAGTCGATGCCAACCAGAGAATCCAAATGGGTATCCTTTGAGGCCCCACATCCATCAAATACTTGGTAAAGGATTCTCAGAATATCAATTTCTTTGTCTTCGAAAAGGCATTTTCTTTGGTTTTCTACAAAATTTTACCATTGTAAATATCAAACCCGTGTAAAATGAAGCGGCTTAATCACTTAGATCACTGTGGTAGTATATATGGCCCACTCGTCCATGTGAATGTGGAAATCAGATTTGCCATATAATCATCAATTTAAGGTAACAACTAAGAAATAGGAACCATACAAGAAACCCATCTCTCATTGTCTCCCACCATCTATACACTGTGTTTGGAAATCTACAGAGTTTGCAACCAAATGGCTTTGATATCATGGGTCTGTTGTTTTTTTGCTCTGATTCGAGTCAAAGCGTAATGGGCGGAGCACTAGGAATTGACGTCAACAAGCATTAATTTTTGGCTACTTAATAATTCCATTGAAAGGGATTCAAGTTCAACAACATGCACAAATAGAAAAAAGATTGAATCATTTTTACTTGCTCTAGCCAATTGGGCCGTGGGCTTGATTACTAGCTAAACTAGCTGGCCTTCATAAGAAGATCCTCATGAAGGGAATTGCTAAACCTTGAATCCCTGAGGATAATATGGGGACCTACACTAGAAAAAAAAATTGTACAGAAGCAAAAGTGACACAGTGCACAAAAAAACTTCATTCAAATCGATCATGGTACCAGTACAAACTAGTACTGCAAAGATATGTTACGTGTCGAAACCCTGCATGGCTTGTGGGGATTTTCTTGTCATCTGGTTAGCAGGCTAGGCATTGCAGTGTCTTTTATCTAGCACCTTAACAAAACAGGCAAGGGAGACTCTTCTGCAGCCAAGCCTGCACATCATGTCATATCCTTCTTGGTTAAGAAGCACCAATTATTGAAACCACTACTCGGAACATTATTTTTTTTCAAGGAAACCAATAACCATCCACCAGCAATATTTGAAAAATGGATGAACAGGTCCAAAAAGAAACTTGCGAGTGGAAGGGCTAGGACCAAGAGCCAGAAATTCGCACCAGGTACTCACTGCATGCATGGTACATCAGAGAGGGACAAGGGAATATTGAAACCGGAGGAGAGTCCTCTTTGGAGCTGAAGGGACGTATCGATAATATGAGATCTTGTAGTTTAACTCTTCCCAACCATTTTAGATCTCCACTTGCTAACTTTTCACATCACCCCGTTGTCCGGTTCTTCTCGTCTTTCACAAATTTTCTCACATCGATCCCTCAGGAATTCAATTTTGGTAATATATTTGAATTCTAGGCTTACTTTCATACCCAAATATACCTTCTTTTTCTTCTCTCTTTTGAGTAATGAAAGAAAAATGATTTGTAATCAGATCTCTGATCTGCAATAATCTACAGCAATATTACAAGTTAGGACTTGCAGAAAAACAACTTTAAAAGCATTCCCTCAAAGCAGGCTTTCAGGTTTTGGTTTAACAAAATTCTCTAATGATACTCGGAACATTTCTTTTATTTTCCAAACTAATATATATAGTACTCGTGTGATTTTATCCAAGTTTACAAGGAAGAAAGAAAAAAAAAAGATTGTACAGAACCCTGAGTTTACCTAACCTTTTGGCTAAAAATATATAAAAGAAAAATATAATTACCTTGGACTTTATCAAAGTAACTATTTTGAATTTTGAATTTTCAGATTCAGATACTTTAAATTTTTCGAAACTTGTAAACAGATCATACTGTTCACTGACTAAATAGTTGGTCAAAAATTCATAAGACTACTTCAAAACGGAATGAGTTTAACTATACAATTTTCTTAAATTTAAATGAAGCCATTTATAATTTTGCAAGTTTATGAAGATAAATGTTGCGCTAATAATATGGAGTCGTGCGAGTTTGTAAATAAAAACGTTGTTAAGCATGGTGTCTTATTTCCGATGTCTTCTTTCTAAACTCCCTTTTTTACTTTTGGCATAATTACTTATTCAAACTTCATCTGAGTTTAAAAGAATTTTAAAGGAGCCAACTACGTCACTGTTGTTGCAAATTTATAAATGTATGAGTAAAGATTACTCGCTTTTGAGACACTATACAGAAAAATAATAATAATAATTAATTTTTTTTAAAAAAAAATTTGCTTCCATAAAACTTGTCAGTAATTTTTTTTATATTAAAAAGAACTTTAAAGGAGCCACCTACACGATAGTATTTGCAATGTTACGAATGTATGAGTAAAGATTACTCACTTTCGAGACATTCTGCAGCAAAATAATAATAATAATAATAGTTGCACAAATTTTTTATGCAAATGTACTTCTATGAAACTTGTTAGTAATTTTTTTTTAAACATAAACATGACATGAAAATAACTTTAGAGTAAAATCTCTTTCCATAAAAAAATTACACGTTTATAAAGAAAGGATACTATCATACAATTGCAAAGGTTATCATCTCATTTTTTTTCTTAATTTATTAACATGTTCTTTAAAAAATACTTCACACTGAGAAGTTTGTGCAACTAGCATTACTTTACTTGAAATCTTAGACGGAACCATTTCGAGTCTCTGCACTTGAACTTTAAGCAAACTCTAGTTCAAGAGTTGGTAGGAGGATAGGTTCTAGGGGAGACAGATGAACAGGCGATAAACTTTACGAAAGACCCATTTGTTGCACACCCAACCCATTAGAAACGATGAATGAGAAAGAATTGGACCAAACACAAAAAAAAAAAAAAGAAAAGAAAGAAAGCATGAGAAGGAGTAGGTACTAGCATAGAAGTGTATCACTTTTATGAGATGCAAACTCTAACCTATTTCCTGGTTCGTACAATTCCGTTTCTTTGAAAAATAAATATTTGTTCATTCAAAAAAACAGAAACAAAAAAAAAAAAGACAGTCTATATGAACAAATCCCACATAAACAATGTCTGAGAGTCCGAGGAAAAGTGCCAAACGAATTACCAATTACCGGGCACCGGCTTTTTTGTTCATCTCCTACCTCCCAGTGTTGAATTCGGTAGTTTGCAAAGTAGGTGTTGGAAAGGAATGAAAATAAAGAAATAATAACAGGGATTGGGTTGATAAAGACGGATATAAACATAGTCGCAAAGACAAAAAAGACATATAATTGATATCAAATGGTACAAAAATATATTCAAATTCACTTAATTTGACCAATCATAATGTCTTGACATGGTTTAATATAATTACAATATAAAGAAGTTATATTGATCTTCCATTAAACTTGATGAACTTACACCGACCTTCCATCTAGTTTTTAGAATTACAATAATCTCCCCTGCTTTGAATTCTACAAGACAAATATTCTCCTATTTTTGTTTTATAAGCACATACACCCATATTCCGTATACTTCTGTACACCTGTACAAGTGGATAATACACATAAAAGGCATTAAGTGTAATTTACAAAGTTAAAAGGGAGGATGTCAGTGTAATTTCATCAAATCTCAAGGAGATCAATGTAATTTACCCTTAAAATATCCACGACGAAAAACAAATTGAAAACCACAAAAAAACAATTGGATCGCAAGCCTTACAACCAGGCGTCCTAGCAAAAAAAAAAAGTGATTAGTAATTAATATACATCAAATATTTTAACTTTAGGTTGCACAAGGTTAGTGTGCACAAATACTGGGCACGAATTAAACAGTTGAGTTAGCACCATTGGCATAACAGTTGCTTGATGACTAAGCAGAAGAATTCTTCTTCACTGCATATGCACGACATGCTGCCAAACCAACAACTGCCATAGCGGTCCCAACTGTAGATTCAAGATAGAAAGCTATTTAAAATCAACACTTGGACAACAGAAAAATGAATATTGTGCAAATTTGTGGTGTAAGCGTCAAGTTCTGGTGGGAGGTAGCTAAAAGAAACACACCTGAGGCGAAAATAAGAGAGTGATGAAGAAGCTGATGGTATTGCTTTCTTTTCCTCCCAAACTCAGTTTCTGGAATGCTCAAATGAGGGTGTTCTGCAGCACTGATGATCTTGTTATACACATTACTTGAATCACCTAATTTCATACTTACGTGAATAGGTGCCTCTATTCCCAATTCCTGAGTAACCTATACCAAAAATAAATAGATGATAACATCCTGAACTCACAGGTTTAGCTATGAAATTATGCAAAATCATCAACATATATTCAATGATATGGTAACAACGAGCTGAAAATGTAATACCTTAACTGAATCTTGTACTGCCCTTGGGTATGGGGTTAAATCATCCTTGGCAGCAATAAGGAGGCAAGGAACTCTATAACCAGTTAGTTCCCCTTTTCTAGCAACCTTCTCAAGCAAATCTCTGGATTTCTTCCATGAATATTCATCTGAGCTGGAAAACAGGGAGCAAAGATGTCAAACACAAACGACCAAGATGCAAAAATAAACTACAAATATGCAACTAAGAATTAAGCCCGATTAGTTCAATTAAGGAAAATTTATTCCACCTAAGAAGATAGGAACATGTAGTAGAGCCTCAAAATCTGGTACTAATACTAGTTATAAGAATCACTTTTTATAGCCTCAAGGTCAAGAAGATAGGAACATGAAAATGCAAGCCAAATTAAGTTTCACATTGATTTTCAACACAATTAAATGATTAATAGGCCAAAGATTAAGACGTTGAGGATCTAGTCTTCTTGGTTTCTAATTCAGCAAATAACATCCACATTGATAACTAAACAGTTCATAGGGAAACACACCATGCAAGGCAGGCATTCTAAGGGATCATAAATCGATCTAGATCTCATGTCAGTGTGGTGCAAATAGTTTATATATGATCTAGATCTCATGTCAGTGTGGTGCAAATAGTTTATATAGGCAATTAGTTTATACACATACATGGGACATAAACATCTCTTCAATACATTATTTTTCCTCACTACCCATACGAATGCTGGTTAAAGCAAAAGGAAGCATGCAAAACACCACTCGTACTCTTACAGCTTAAAAATGTAGCAAAGCATTACCGCATAACGTCATTTTGCACCATACCTGTCATACACGAAAACAGCTACATCACATGCTGCCAAATTATCTTGATTTGACAAAACTTCCGATACTTCATCCTCTGGTATCTCCCGCAATACAAGAGTTTTCCTAGTTCCCTATATCGTAAACATCAGGATCATGAGTACATAGACTGCATCTTCTAGGCACTTAACTTCCACCACAACATCTACACGTGACTTCCTATATTTACGAGTAATAGAGTACACTAAATTGAGGCAAAGCATGAGAGGAAGACAAAATCATTTTTCAAAACCATTTAAATAAAAACCATGTTTTCCCATCATAATACTCACCCCTATTAATTCAATGGAATTTGCTGCATACTGCTCAACTATTGTCGGAGTATAATTGTTTGAGAAAGGCCTAAGAACATGACACAGTTAATTGCTGCTTTGAAGGAAAACCGACATTAACAATATGGGTTGATAAAATTTGTCGATAGATCACAATATAAGGAAGCAACACATACTTAGACACATGGACTCTATGGTGAGTGATTCAGAAGCACACCTTCCCAATAATGAATATAACAGAGCAGATTTCCCAGAATTTTTAGAACCAAAAACATAGCATTGGAAGACATTCCTTTCTGTCATTTGCTTCTTGCGATCTACTGATCTTCTGCGAGTAACACGGAGTGCTGCAGCAGGATTGCCACTATATCCAATGTAAATCAA
Organism: Castanospermum australe; assembly: GCA_019955255.1. Lineage (NCBI taxonomy): Eukaryota > Viridiplantae > Streptophyta > Magnoliopsida > Fabales > Fabaceae > Castanospermum > Castanospermum australe. The sequence goes on from NSJW01000209.1 coordinate 769,990, forward strand.
ATTAGCCAAGCTACATGGTGGATCAAGCAATGTCATAAGGGCCCACTGCACCACACAATTTAAGAGATATATCAATAACTAACTCATTTTGAGAATAGAAGACAGCAGAAGTTATATGCACCTGAGACAGAAATCCGTTAAGAGATATGTAACCCATGTCAGTTCTCTCAGCAGCATCCTTATATGGAGCATTATTCCATGGACTGAAATTCAAAAACAAGTACCAAATCTAAGATGGATGACTTCAGGTAGAAAACTATAGGATCATATCAAGATATGTGTCACAATTCAAAAAAAGAAGGAAACAAAGTGAATATCTGCAAAGAATATATCACTTTCAAATAATAGATAAAAGAATTAAAATCAACACTCCTATCAGATAGGCTTAACCTGAAAATTTCTGAAATATCTCTGTTCCCAAGGTAACATTCTGTATCTAGGATTATGAAAACAGATTGTTTCCTGAGCTCTCATAACTAAAGGACACATTCAATATAGTAAATGTAGCAAGAAATTGTCAAATTCTGAAAAAGGCATAAATAAGCTTAGGCAATAACACCCAATGGAAGAAGAATTCCCTTGTTCTCATTGGAACATCTAATGAATATCTACCCAAGCAAGATTTCCCAGATGCCATAGGATAAAGGTAACAAAAAAAAAATCGGTACTTATCATACCCTTCATAGACAGATAGTTGGCAGTTGGCACCCCTTTAGCTCATGACAAATCACAACACAGTTTGAATATTGGTTAGACTATGATATCTTATGTTCATTTTTAAGTCGCAAACATTGCCTTCGCATTCTTCTGTGTTGAAGAGAACAAATTAACAATGACTGTTAAGAGATATAAAACCATTGCTATGTTTATACCTAATAGCTTAACCTTTGGGTGAGTTTGTTCTTGACATGGTATTAGAACCTCTATGATATAGTGGTCAGGAGTTTGATCCTTACTGTCCCTATTCTTCATAATTTAATAGAATCTCAACACAAGGTAAAGTAGATTTGTGCATTGTTCAAACTTCAAGCCCAACAAGCTCCTACATGAGGAGCTTGTTAGAGATATAAAACCATGCCTGGGCCTCTACCAAATAGCTTAAGCTTTTAGGTTGAGTTGGTCCTTGGCAGTCTCAGACTTTCAGTAAGGCACTTGTGTTTTAATCTTATTTGCTAATAGCACATAAAACATACATAATGAAGTTTAGTTCATAGGAAACATCAGAATACAGAATGATATATGAAAGTCAAACAAGTGGAAATTCTAAACTAAAAGAACAGCACACAGATGTTCAGTTTAAGCATGAATCACCATTTGATCTAACAATAGCCTCAATGTTATTCATAATGCAGTAGAATAATTAGATGCTCATCACTGAGATAGTATAACAACAAATTGTTTTAATGCAGCAGAGACAGAGACCAAAGTCAAGGAAAACAATCCTTTGAAACAGATAATTATTGTCAAACGTAAAATCTTCAGAGTTGCTTCACATATCCCAAATTGCTAGTGATGTCTCCAATATATTGCTGCTTGCACCAATCTGTCCTAATTAGATTTCTGAACTACTTGATAAATCAAAATTTTGATTTCTCCTAATCATGTAACATGAATGAATGAAAGGAAGTAAATTCTGGTAGTATGAAATAGTTCAGCAAGTGCAATAAATTATTAAAAATAAAAAAGTAAAACCTTCTATTAGCTCATAAAGAAATGTAGCATATTTAGAGGTAAAACTAAAACGCAATATGCACAAAAAATACTTGATAGTATATATGTATTAATATTTAATGGTGTACTAACCATCTCGAATGTAGGATGTACCAGCAAAGTGGTATAAGAGATTTAGGTTTAGGGTTTATATTAATTAAAGAAATTAAGGTTCAAGTTCAACATTAACTTTCCAATATGCTGCATCAATAATTATCAAGAGCCCCCCCCCCCCCCCCCCCCCCCGGCACACACCAAAAAAAAAAAGCACACGCTAAATGGTTTCTAGGAATCACAAGTAACAAGAGTAAGTATCACATCACACTTTTGGAGGTTCCAATTTTCCCAGTAATTGAAATGATCCATTCCCCAATAGTAAGTGTTAGAATCCCAAGCAGTAACCATAATGACACTGCAATTAACTGCTGTAACCTACTCACAGTTAATAAATAAGACACTAAACAACCCCAAAGGGCTGGATCAAAAGAAAGGAAATAAAAGTGCAAATAAACCCTACATAACTGGACCAAATAAAACAATCTAAAGCTCAAACTCACCAAATATAAGCTCCCATCATAGCTCTATTTAGCATTACCAACTACAGTGGTGTGAACAGTGACAATCACCTAAGAACTCAATTGAATTCCCAAATGGAACATGATTCATTACTACCCCCATTGCTTGCGGTTTATACTTAATATGTTTGCTCCTTCTTGTTCCTCCTGTACCCTTAAGTCAATTCCTATCCGTCTCTCTAGTAGAAACTATGATGCAAGTATGAAAACAGCATCATTTACAAAACTTCATTGCAGGATTGCACAAAACCTCAAAACAACACATATAAAGGGCCAAGCCTTAGCAAGTTCAAGAGGCAAGTCATTTATTTACTAACCAGAATGTTTTACAGGAAACAAAAGCCTACTTCAGCGAGCATAAGCAGTATCTTATACAGAAAGTTCTCTTCTCTTTGCAATATGTTATTGAGTTTTGAACGCAGGGCTTATCTTAAAGATCTCCCCTTACGACTGAAGCAATAGCTAAGCCTGTTAGAGGCTGTCAACCAATTCTAGAGTACTTCAACCATAGTAAGAAAGAGTAATTTAATTAAGCAGACTAACTATAACATTAGTTAGATACTGGTTTGCAAAAAGGACAATCAAAAGGCAAGTTTACCTTTCTGGGGCAGTACAAAATAGCTTATCAACTTCAGAAGGTCGTAGGGCTCGATCCTAGAGAGTACCAAAATTCCATGGAACAAATCAGAAAAAGCATATTCGACAAGGAATACCACCTAAAAAGAACACGGTGATAGGTGTGTTTAAGCATATAGCAGTGATCATGACCGTGAGAACAAAAAACTATTACATACTTTATCCGTATCTAACAGTCGGAAGATACCATTCAGAAACTCTACAGCTTCAGCTGTCAGCTCCACACTCTGTAAGATGATGTCAAATAAAGTTAATACTTCATATCATTTGTAAGTTTGATAAGACTGGTTCAGAACTCGAAAATTCAGACAGGAAACGAAATGTTTATCTCCTCTGCTACTCAATCACCAGTAGGGAAATTGAGTAGTGGGGTATTGGTAGTTACAATGTAACTATGTAAGTGAAACAAAAAGAAGAAAATATTACAGCTATCCGAGTAAATTCGAGGCTACTCGGCTCCCTCCCTCTTAAACCTTTCTGAGTTCTTCTCTGCTCTTCCCAGTAGCTTACATGCCTATTTATAGGATAGCCCACCCTGTCACACCCATCATGCTTCTTTGAATTCATGCGGGAACTCACCCAGTCACACCCTCCATGCTCCTTTGAACTCACGCGGGAGCTCAGCCCGTCACACACATCATCCTCCTCTAAGTGCACGCAGATAGCTACTCACCCAGCCGAGAGTTATCCGTTCTTAGTTTGCCGGATCTCCCGGATCACTGTAGGGTTCTGATTCCCTGCTTTTCCTGAATCTCCTCCTTATGTACACTCTAGGGGTCTTATCAATACTCTCCCCCAGAAGTCTCACCTTGTCCTCAAGGTGGAAGCTTAGGAATTGAGCTTGAATGTGAGACATCAGTTCCCAGGAGTTTTCACAAGCTGTAAGATCTTTCTATTGTATGAGAACTTCCTGGTGACCTGCTGCATTGGTGCGGACAGCAGTGACTGCTGCTGGCAGAACCTGTAATTCAAGGTCTTCAGAGAGAATGGAAGGCAAGGGTTGACTTGTCTCTGAAGCTGCTATGGACTTTTTGAGGAGAGAAACGTGGAAAGTAGGATGAATGCGGCTCCCCTCTGGTAGCTTTAATGTATAGGCAACCTGGGGAACTCGTGCTAGGATCTCGTAAGGGCCATAGTATCTTGGACTGAGCTTCTGATTGACCCTCTGTGCTAGGGAACGTAGTTTGTAGGGTTGAATTTTGAGGAAAGTAAATTCCCCCAGTTGATAGGACACCTCACGGCGATGCTTATCAGCTTGCACCTTCATGCGGTTTTGTGCTTGGACGAGGTTGTCTTTGAGTGTTGCTAACATTTGATCCCTTTCAGCTAGAAGTTGATTGACCTCCTCCACTGCTAAAGGACTAGATGCCCCTTTAAGTAAAATGGGTGGGTCTGTACTGTATAAGGCCTTGAAGGGGGTAAGTTTGGTGGAGTTGTGATAATTGGTATTGTACCAAAATTCTGCCCAGCTGAGCCACTTAGGCCATTGTTTCGGCTTGGTGCCCGTGATGCATCTTAGATAGGTCTCCAAACATCTATTAACCACTTCGGTTTGGCCATCCGACTGAGGGTGGTATGCTGATGTAAACTTTAGCTTGGTTCCCATTTGCCGAAACAGCTCAGTCCAAAAGTGACTGAGAAAAAGTCTGTCCCAGTCCGTGACAATGGAGGTTGGGACACCATGTAATCGAACAATTTCTTTGATGAAGACATCAGCTACCTCCTTAGCTGTGAAGGGATGGCAAAGAGCCATAAAGGGAGCATATTTGGTGAGTCTCCACCCCTTGAGCCTTCGGTACTCCCCCTATGAAATCCATAGAAATGTCAGACCATGTATGGCCTGGGATAGGTAACGGTTGCAACAACCCTGCAGGAGATAAAGTCTGGTATTTGTTCTGTTGGCAAACTTCACAAGCAGCAACAGATCTTTGGATATCCTTCTTCATGCCTTCCCAGTACACAAGCGCTGAAATTCTCTTAAAGGTTCGGAAAAAACCAAAGTGCCCTCCCATTGCAGTATCATGGAGCTCCTTAAGAATGAGGGAAATAGTTGCGGATGATTTAGGCAGCACCAAACGATCTTTATACATCAACTGGTTCCCTTTGATATGATAGCCTGGATGAGAGTCGGGTTGCATTAGTACTTCCTGCATTATCCGACTCAATTGGGGTCAGCCTGAACTTCTTCAACCAGATTGTCCAACCCTTGAAATTGGACTGTGGTAATAGCTCAAAACTGCATTCTACGAGACAATGCATCTGCAGCCTTGTTCTCGGTACCAGGTTTATAGTGGATTTTGAAATCAAAACCAATAAGTTTAGAAATCCACTTGTGTTGATCTTCTCCCATTAGCTTCTGATCTGTAAGAAACCGGAGGCTCTGTTGGTCTGTATGAATGATGAAATGTCTGCCCATTAAGTAGTGACGCCACTTTTGAACCGCGAACACTACTGCCATTAGTTCCCTCTCATAGACTGATTTGGTCTGAGTCCTCTCGGACAGACCTTGACTGATATAAGCCAGTGGTCGGCCTTCCTACATCAGTACCGCGCCAATGCCTATGCTAGAGGCGTCCGTTTCCACTGTAAAGGTCTTGGAGAAGTCTGGAACTGCTAGAACTAGGACATTGGTCATGGCCACTTTTAATTGCTCAAAAGCCAGCTGAGCTTCCACTCCCTAAGAAAAATTATCCTTCTTGAGGAGATTAGTTAGTGGCCTAGCAATCTTTCCATACCCATTGACAAATTTTCTGTAGTAGCTCATAAGGCCAAGAAAGCCTCGAAGGCTCTTTACATCTTTAGGAACCGGCCAAGTCTGCATCACTTCTACTTTTTTGGGGTCAGCTGCTACCCCTTCATGTGAAATGAAGTGGCCTAAGTATTCAATCTGATGCTGCCCGAAAGAGCATTTCTTCTTGTTCACATACAATTGTTGCTCCCGAAGTTGTTGCAGCACTAGCTGAAGGTGCTGTAGGTGAGAGGGTTGATCCTTGCTGTATATTAGGATGTCATAAAAAAAAACCAGCACAAACTTTCTTAAGAATGGTCTCAACACTTCATTCATAAGTGATTGAACGTGGAGGGGGCATTGGATAATTCAAATGGCATAAACAGAAACTTATAGTGGCCGGCGTGAGTTCTGAAAGCAGTTTTCGGGATGTCCTCTGTTTTCATTCGTATTTGATGATATCCAGATTTCAAGTCCAGTTTGGAAAACACCATTGCTCCTCCTAATTCGTCTAGTAATTCATCTATAACTGGGATGGGAAACTTATCTGGAACGATGATCTTGTTTAGTGCTCTGTAATCCACGCAGAATCGCCAACTGCCATCTTTTTTTCTTACCAGTATAACCGGACTGTAATATGGGCTACTGCTGGTTCTGATAATTCCAGCCGTTAACATCTCCTCCACTATTTTCTATAATTCGTTTTTCTAGTAATGAGGATACCGGTATGGTCTTAGATTTGGAATTTGAGCTCCTTCTCGTAAGGTAATGGCATGATCATGCTTCCTTGCTGGTGGTAAGCCTTGGGGATCAGGGAACACATCCTCGAATGCCGTCAGTAATGTCTGCAGTTCTGTCCAGTTTGGAATGCCCAACTCATGTTCAGTCGTGACCATCTTGTAATCTATAATGTAGCCTTCTCCGGAGTCCTATAGGGCCTTCATCATGGTTTTTAGGGAGGCTGATGATTTGCAAAGGGATGGCTCTCCCCTTATTGTTATCAGTTCGTGAGCCATTTCAACCTTTAATGTGAGATCCCGGAAGTTGGCCTGAATTTCTCCTAAACTCTCCAACCAATCCATTCCTAGCACTACGTCTGCACCTCCTAATTCAAACAGGTAGAAGTCTTGAATTACCTCCACCCCTTGCATGCGCAGTGCTACTCCCCTACACACCCCCTTACTCCTTACTTTATGTCCGTCCCCTACCTCTACCAGGTATTCAGGAGTATCGGAGATAGGTAGCTGCAGCTTCTGGACTTTTTCTCTGTCAATGAAATTGTTAGATGCTCCACAGTCGACTAAAACTACCAGCTTCTCTCCTTTTATCTCTCCCCACAGCTTAAGGGATTTCTTAGAAGTCATCCCCATTATGCTGTGCATGGACAGTTGAAGCTCTCTACCCGTTTCTTCAGCATGCTCCTGCTCGAGTTCCTTTTCCATTGCTTCCTCTTCTGGCGTTTCAATCAGCAAAACGTGGAGCTGCTTGTTCTTGCATACATGCTCCAGACTATACTTTTCGTCACATCTGAAACAAAGCCCCTTCTTCATTCTTTCTTGATACTCTGCATCCAATAGCCTCCTAGACTCCCTCCTTCGGTTGATTCCCATTCCACCTTCTGTAGCTTTATTCCCTGTGTTGGTATTCAGGGATAGAGCTTTAGACTGATTGGATTGGTTACCGATTCCTCCCTTCTGTATCTCATTATTGTATCTTCCTCCAAAATCTGTTAATGATGACTTAGAGGATAGAGTCGGTTTATAGTTCCAGCTTGAGGCCTTCCCACCTGTTGAATTAAGCTTCCCGCACGTCCAGTTCTTCTCCTCAATAAGCAGGGCCTGATCCATCAGGTCAGTCAATGAATTCAATCGATGCAACTTCAATTCTGCTCTTATTTCCTCCTTCAATCCGTTGAGGAATACACCCCTTAAGATATCTTCATCTGTATGCCTCATGGGTCCCGAGATTAACTCGAAACTCTCTAAATTCTCCCACAGTTCCAGTCTGTCGAAGTCCCAGGAGAATCTCAAATGGATTTCCTGCCAATCCAGGTTGAAAACGCCTGAGGACAGCTTCTCTGAATTTGGTCCAGGTAACTTCCACCACACGTGCCTCCCACCATTGGAACCAATTCAGTGCTCTTCCTTCTAGCGCTAGAATTATTGCCTGTACTTTCTCTCTATCAGGAATAGAGTTGATGAGGAAGTACCTCTCTACTCGGTTAAGCCACCCATAGGTGTCTTCTCCGGAGAAGAATGGCAGCTCCATCCGCCTCCATCTATCTTCCTGGTGCAGACTTCTGGGTGTTCCATAAGTCCGTTCTATCTCACCTTCTTCATCTAAATTGGCCTCCAATCTCCTTAATGAAGTTTCTGGTGTTTTTCCACGGAGGAACCTCATTATCTCCTGCTGCATCATTTCATTCTGTCTCTCCCTCAACTCTCTAGCCTGTCGTTTCTCCGAAGCCTCCTTCCTCCATTGGGTGAATTCTTCTCTCATACCCTCCATCGCACTCATGCTGCGCTCCAGAGCTTCAATTCTGCCCTCCATCCAAGTGTTAACCATGGCACAGCTCTTGGATCGGGAGCTTCGATACCAGTTGATAAGACTGGTTCAGAACTCGAAAATTCAAACAGGAAACGGAATGTTTATCTCCTCTGCTACTCAATCACCAGTAGGGAAATTGAGTAGTGGGGTATTGGCAGATACAATGTAGCTATGTAAGTGAAAGAAAAAGAAGAAAATATTACAGCTATCCGAGTAAATTCGAGGCTACTCGGCTCCCTCCCTCTTAAACCTTTCTGAGTTCTTCTCTGCTCTTCCCGGTAGCTTACATGCCTATTTATAGGATAGCCCACCCCGTCACACCCATCATGATTTTTTGAATTCACGCGGGAACTCACCCAGTCACACCCTCCATGCTCCTTTGAACTCACGCAGGAGCTCAGCCCGTCACACACATCATCCTCCTCTAAGTGCACGCGGATAGCTACTCACCCAGCCGAGTGGTGTGAGTTAGTTATCCGTTCTTAGTTGCCGGATCTCCCAGATCACTGCAGGGTTCTGATTCCCTGCTTTTCCTGAATCTCCTCCTTATGTACACTCTAGGGGTCTTATCAAAGTTAAATAGGAATTGTAAAACAACTTTACAATAATATTTGTAATGACTTTATAGCCTAAAACGAAGGAAAATGAAGTAATTCATAAAAAGTGCATACTAGGTCTCATGATTCTTTGAAAATCATCATCTGATTCAACAAGAATGCACTGTAAAACCAATACCAAAAATATTTGCATCCCTCACTTTAGGTCAATAATGAATGAGCAACAAGGAATAAAATTACAACTTATCAACTACTAGCTATAAACTAATTCCGATCCAAACTACCATATTTGTAGAAAAGGAATGCCAACGGATAAGGACAGATCTGGAGAACAACTATGCAACAAATAAGAGTAGTTTTTTAGAACAAGTATCAAATCTTGAGTAAAAACTTTTTTCATCCCTCACGGATACCTTCTTAATCAATTTCGTCTCTCAAATATTAATTTTATTGATTTAATCCCTCAAACATCAAGTCATCAACAGAACTTGTCCCTACATCCATTTAGTGTCCTTTTATTTTTATGCATAGACGGTCGAGATTTGTTGGTGACTTTAAGTTTGAGGCATTAAATTGATAAAATTTATCTCCGAAGAACGAAGTTGATAAATGAGGTATATGTGAGGGACGAGAAATACGTTTTACCCTAAAATCTATACTTGATTTCTCCAAATCAGCAATCCCAGATACCCAAGTAGTTCACAGCTTATATTTGCAAAACCCCAGATACACTTGGTTTTAGGCAATCATCAACCTTGAGAAAACCTACAAGCGAATAGCTAATATTTCAAGTATAACCGTAGGTAACATTTTAGTCTTCCTAGTTCAACAGTCAAGCATTTTCTGTTATTCTTAATACCAATATTGAAACTTATACAATTAAATGGTTGTACAACTACTCTCTTCCAGTTAATTCAAACAGGCAGACAAAAGTGGAACTAAAACAAACAAAAGAACGAAGAAAGTAAGTATGACCTGATCGGGAGCATGCTTAGATGGAACTGGAAGAAAATCGTCCCGGAGTTTTAAATCATTATCATATCCAAAGTTTCTTAGAACAGCCCATAATGTCTCTGGACGCCCCTTTTTTAGGAACATATTATGGACATAAATAAAGCCTGGAAAAGTAAGACCAAGCGAGTTGACTCCTTCAGGTACTTTCTGCTGTATAACTGTTTTGACCCCTGCTATTTCAGATGATTGCAATGGTGCATTGAAACATCTAACCTGTTGATATATTGGAAACTTTTGAGTACTTTCAAAACAAAAGGGGCTACCAAAAACTAAATATTCAAAGTATATGAAATAAAAAGGAAAAGGAAAAAACCAAGTCTATCAAAAACCTGAAACTCATTTAGTTCTGCATCATTGAGGGCATCATCCATGTCACGATCACAAAGAACAAATATTCTTCTCAATGCCCTCACACATCGATCTGTTAGAGCTTGACTTTCATGATCAAACAATGGATCTACTGGATGCAGTACCGCTTTTTGAGCAAAATAAAAAACCTCAGGGACCTAAAAGTAAGTAGAATTAATATATAAATTTCAGGCACTAACATTTTGCAAATTTGACGTCAAATATAACTTTAATATCATCAAGATGATCTTCTTATATATGTAAACAAAACAATTGCACTATTGCATATATGCATGAATTTCTTACTTTATACATGACTTACTTGTAATGGAGAAATGGGAACACATTTAGCTGTTTTTCATTCTTTTGTACTTCTTGTATTAGTGATTAAGCATCATTTTGGCCTTCAATAAACCATAGGTTTGTATTTTGGCACAGGGAAATGCATTAGAAACTTGATTTACTTGTAAGATATTATTGCAATGAATGGTGTTGAAAAAATCTATAGGATTATCTGATCTTTAAACAAGAAAAAATTATCCACTTAAATTTTCATCTTGTTTTCTAATAACATAATGGAAGAACTATATACTAAGGCCAAACAATAACTAGGCATCGGCCGCATTGCCAAGTAACAACAGAGTGGCAAAACAATATACCTGGTATAGTGTAGCTGCAGAGCATTCAATGCAGGTGACAATTTCCCTGAACTGTTGTAGGAGCTGTGTCATGAGACGCTCTAAGCTCACTTGCTGGCTTTCATCCCGTAGATCAAGCTTGCAACCAACCACAATTACAGGTGCCTTCACCTGTATCATGAAAACACTATTTGTTTTCATTCATACTTCATTCCTTATTGAAAATGTCAGCAAAATACGTAAAATCACCAACCTCCAACTTCTGCAGTTCCCGGAACCAGTAAGAACTCAAACGCGTAAAGGTTGTGGGTTCATTGCAAGCATATGTTAAAACCACTGCATCAGCTCGCTTCAATTCTTCATTGCGCTTGCCTTGTTTTTCCAAGCTAAACAAAACAGTAATATGGGTTTATTCAAGCATAATTGTGGCTTTGATGCTGTGACTTGTGAGGGAAAATTGCAGGAGACTGCTATATAAATATAATCAGGCATTTTTCATTCCCGAAGAAAATGTTAATTCTGATAAATATATACATAAATGTAGTTTAATCAAGAGAATACATATTCAAATTTCAGGTAATCATTCAATTAAATGCAGGGCTTATCTGTAATTGACCAATTGTTTCGTAAAAGGTATGGGATTGGCAAAAATAAAAAACAAATCACAATTTCTTCCAATTATTGAAAAGGAAAAAAAAAAAAAAGCACATTCTTGCAATTAATGCTCCAAAGTTCTCTGCTTTTGACAGATTTGAATCCTCTCCTGTTGGAGATAGACAACATGGTGGAGGGAGAAATATGGCGGTGGCAGAAGCAGAAGGCATGCGCATATGATGCGTACCTGGAAGATGTGTCAATGATGGTGAGAGGAACAGAATCGGGGTACAAATCATCGGGTAAGAGAGTGGGCGGAAGCACGGGCGGGATGGCCTCGGGGAATGACTCAGACGCCATTGCAGATATCAGACTCGATTTTCCGGTGCCTCGGTCGCCGACGACGGCGACCCGAACTCCACTACGACCCGCGAAGCTGGAGTTATCTACCATTGAAGCAATATACCAAAACAAGTAGTGGAAATCAAGATTCAACAAACGGTTTGTCTAGGCTTTATACACTGTAGCCTAAGGCGGCGGGGCCAGAGCTATATTATATATTTTTGTTTTATTTCTGAAAATTACACTTTTTTATTTTATGCAATTTTTTCTGATTCTTTCACGGTGTAACCTCCTTTCAGGGTAGTGAGGTTTTCTTTTTCCAATATTTTTGGTATTATAATTAAAATTTATTATATTAATATTATAATTTATTTACTACTAAACCATATTTTATGAGTGAAAGGTGGGAGAAAGCAATTTTTCAAAACTACTTTCTTCATTTATTTCACTATCTTATATTAAAAATTTTTAAAGTAATGTTGTCGAGTTCAAAAAAATAACTAAAATTTTTATAATTTAATAGGAATCACTTATTTAATTGAGAGTTAATAATAATTATGTGAAATCACTTTGTCAAAATTTATAATAAAAAAATATTGACTATAAAGTATTTTTTAATTTTTTATAAGGTATGTTACATATATTATTCATAGTTTATATTAATGATTTAATTTTGATCTATTATTAATGTAAATTTTTTAAATAATATTATTTAACTATATTGTTATATCATTAAAAGTATTAGACTTTTTATACAGTTGTTATCATTGTCAAATTCATTTAATAAATTGGCAATAATATATGAACGAATAATAGTATAAAATTATTTATATTAATAATATTTTCTTCATCAACTTTTATCTGTCATTTAAGATAATTATATAAGAATTAAGAAAGTTATTAAATAATCTTTATAAAAAAATATAGTTTAATATGATTAAATTACTTTTTCTCTTATTTCATTAATATTTTCTCTTTTTTTTTAATTTCATTTACTTTATTAATTATCTATCCATTAAAAGTTAGAAAAATACTATATAACCAGTATTTTTTTGCTAATATTTTTTATAAAATGATTTAGTATGTTTTTTGAGCTTTGAATTAATGAGTGGTCTTTATCACTTAATTCTATCCAATAATTTTTTTTTATTTTGCTTAAATTTTGTCAAAAATTCTAACTATTTTTTATGATTATGTAGCATTACTCTAAAAGATAATGGTGGAGTTTAAAAAATTAATTAATATTTGCTTAATATTATCATATGATAAATTTTTTTAAATAAATTTTTTTTATATGACAGATAAAAGTAGATAGATAAAATAAATCAAAATTAAACTCTTATATTAATACTTATGAGTTTTACTATATTATCCTAAAATTTATTTTTAATAATTTTCTTAATACTTAATAAATTAAGTATTAAATAAAAATAAAATATTTAACATATTAAAAATATAAAAAATATTTTATACTTATTTAATTTAGTAATTAGAAGAATTATTAAAAAAATAAATTAAAAAATATTAAATTATTCAATACTTATATATCGCGTTTTAAAAAAAATAACTTAAAATTGAACTTAAATAGCTTATAGCCTGCTTGAGAAATGTGTAAAATTATCTTGACAACTAATGTTACCCGGTAGTAACTCATGCACCAAAAAAAACTTTTTTGCAGATATTCCTAAACGCTTGTTGGCGTTGGAAAAAAAAAAAGCTAAAATAAACAACTTTAAATTATGAGTTACAACAATCATTATCAACTGAACAACCACCAGAATTTCTTTTTTTCTATTACTTATTCTGATTATTATCGTATGTTAAACTCAATTTTTATTAGTTTTCAATAAAGACATTTTAAATTTTAATATTAATGAATATATGTGATTTTGCCTTGTGGATATGAATAAATGTGATATAACTAATATAATTTGCAAATTTTGAATTGAGAAGTAATTCAAGCAACTTGATTACAGCAATTATTTCATGTTTTTTTTTTAGAATTTAATCTTTCAAAAATTAAATCGATATCACATTTTTTTAGTATTATAAAGGGACTAAACACTCAAAAAAAAAATTAAATACTAGAAAATAGATCTAAGAGTTGTCACCCCTTAGCATCATATAAAAGAAAACCTTCATTTTCTTCCATTCTTCTCAGTCCGTTTGTTAGTCTCTCACTCCCAAAGGCCTTATTGGCACTCGCTTCTCAGACACACCTTCCATTTTTTGATTCTGTCTTCAAAGAATCGCAAACATGCACTCACTTCGTTCGAAGGCTTCATTTTACCTCTTGTCTTCTCCCCCCCAAATCCAATAACAATATTCCCCTCAATCTCTGACACTGTGCACTATTACAATCCCTCAACATTTCGTCTCTGTTCCCTTCTTCATATTGTTTTATCTAGTGATTCTTCTACTGCGAAACTTCTGCCCTAAAGTGATGCAACCCCACCACATGAAATCTCTCTAGCCTAACTCGCACTCTTGCAACTATCTTGGCCACGGTTGTATCTCTATCGGGCTTGCTTCTTAAGCTAGTTCAGAAAATTCTCCTCTTTTTGTCGCCATCACTAATTGCTACTAACTGGGTCTGAGTTTTACATTTAATCTTCTTTAATTTGTTTTAAAAAACATTACTTATTAGTAATGACATTAATTAAAAATTAAGAAACCTGCCAGCTGATCACGTAACTAATCTATCATGTCATTCTGTTAAAGGAAATTCGGGTAAATCTCTCTGGCTCAGTGGCAGCACTCCGTTTCATATTATTGCTGCCAATGCCATTATAGTAATATAAATAAAACCTTGTTTTTCTATTTACAGCAAAATCTTCTATCATTGATGATTCAATAAACTAGCGTTTCTTCTCAAAGGTATATTTGGATTTTAAAAAGAAAAATAAAAAAAAAAATCAAATGAAAAAAGGAAATAATAAAAATAAAGTTAATATGGGTTAGCCAATTTATGGTTTGTGCTGCGCAGAATGATGTTGAAACTGCAGAAAGAGTTTTGCTCGAGCTAAAGGCGGAAAAAACAGATCCAGACTGGATAACATACAGTGCATTGACCAATTTGTACATAAAAAAGTGCACTCCCCGAAAAAGCAGCTTCTACTTTGAAAGAGATGGAGAATAGAATCAAGTCAATAGAATCTGGAAGAAAATAAGGTACGCTTTTGTAAAAAATCAACGATAATGAGAACATTTGCATGTTTTCGTCACTTGTGAAACTTGGAGACTACGCAGAAGCTGAGAATCTCCATAGGGAGTGGGAGTCAGTTTCTGGGACCAATGATGTCAGAGTTACAAATATAATTCTTGCTTCACACATTAAACCGAGGCCAGATGGAAATGGCTGAAGATTTTTATAATTAGATAGTGCAAAAGGGCATTAGTCCTTGTTACACTACATGGGAGCTATTTGAAAATGAAGGACATAGAAAAAGTTTTGGAGTATTTTAAGAAAGCTACTGCCAGCGTGTAAGAGAAGCATTCAAAAAACTCGAGTAAGTTCTGTATGAGAACATTTCTGTATGCGCTCAATGTTTTTATTGATTATTCTCAAACAAGCAATGGATACGAGCACTTCCCAGTTACTATAGACAACATACAGAGAAATTTTCAGTTCATTTCCTTTTGTAGCTGCAGAATTTTGTATAGAGAACTGCTTTATAGTGCCGCAATTTCTTGCCTGGCCTGCCAATCCATCTAAAATCGGAGTTTTGTTGACCTAAATCATTTGAGTCTGGACGTATACGCAGTTTAGTTCGCTCTGTTTCCTGATTTGGTACTTGAATATATGTGTTGTTCTGGGCATATACATGCCCAAAAAATCTTGATAACAACCTTTATTGGCTCAGTTTCACCAACCATAGTCCCTAGCAATTCGCATTATGACTTATCTTCAGATTTTTTTACTTGTGTATTAATTTTTGTGATGATTTTGATCTCATTGATCGGACTGATGACGTGCTTCACACAAATCCTGCTTATTATATTTTATAGACATTAGAATTGAAATAAACTAGAAAGGGTTAAGCTTGAACTTATACTAGGTTGTATCTGAAGCCACATGTTGTCATCAATTCATCATCTCCTCCAGACTGACCTAACCCAAAATCAGTTTCTAAGTTTTCAGTCTTTTACATAATCAGAAGTGGCTAATTTGTCCAAGTTTAGCGAAAGAAAAGGTTTGCTAAGGAAAGAAAGAAAGGTAGAGAACCGTAGCCTTGTTATTGATGCAGCTCTGACGACGATTGTATTTGTTTCATGCTACTCTTTCAAAGCTGTTGGGGGGATTTGGTAGGGTGGTTAAGAAAAGTTGCTACGAGCTTCCACATACGTACGTAGACAAGGCTTAGATATCATCTGCGCCTTTTTTTTTTTTTAAATCCCTCAATAAATTATGGATCGTTGCTCTGTTTTGTTCAAGTGACCAAAAAGTTTGGATGATTACCTGCATTTTTTAGATTGATCACCAAAAGTACAATTTGACATTCAAAAACAAATTGTTAAAATATATATATATATTGGAGGAGAGGGTTTGACCAAAAGAAACATGAGGAGGTTATGGAGTAAGCAGCGTAGCATTCCGTGAAGAATAACTGCAACAACCAGAGAGAGAGGGGTTTACCGAACCCAACCCACGGCCATGTCGTCGTCCATAGCCACGAGGGTTTCTAGTTTATATAAGGGTGGGGTCAATTGAATTCATGAATGCAGCATCCTAATTTACTCATATTTAAATTCAATCTAATTTATATAATTATAATAATAAACTTAAATTAGATGAATTAAATTAATTTTAATTAATAAATAATCAATTAATTAACTAAAATATTTACTAAAATATACAATGAATATTTATATAATTTAAAAAATAAAATATATTTAAATAAAAAAATTTATATAAGGGATGGTAAATGAATGAATTGAATGTATTTTGAATTAGATCATTAATAAATTGATAAAAAATAAATTAATAATTTATTTAATATTTATTAAAAAATTATTAAAAATTATTTCATTTATTTATGATTTATTTTAATAAATAATATATAATTCATCTATTAATCTATTTTAATAGATAGATATTTAATACATCTGTCCTCAACTATATACATCTAAAATTCTCTTATATCTAAATATATTATATTATCCAAGTTATATATATATATATATATATATATATATATATATATATATATATATATATATATATTCATTAGATTTGATAAATTTTTTGGTAAGTCTATTAACCATTACTTAACTAAAATTAATTTAATTCATTAAATTTATTATTATTATTAAATAGATTAAATTAGATTTAGACATGGATAAATTCAAATAGGTTATAAATTAATATATTCAATTGTCACTCTTAATTTAGATACATCTAGTTAAGAATTGATATATTTAAGATTCATTCATTAAAATACATTAATAAATTAAATAAATAATTTTAATAATTTTTACTAAATAAATTATTAGTTTATTTTTTACCTGTTAATCAATAATACAATTCAAAATTTATTAAATGTCCCGGATGCTTTAAATGACCAACATCTCCCTATTTTTTTTTTTTCTGTTTGTGGAGTTGCCTTTGAACTTGAGAAACTGTTTTTTGTCCAAAAAAAAATCTTAATTAAACATTTAAACAGGAAGAATAATTCAACTAAAGACTAAAAATTTGTCATGCTATCATTGGAGTATTGCTTTAGAAGTTATTTCAAAAACAAGAATTGTGTTATTCTAAACCTGCTTCAAACATAGTTGTATGACTCAGATTAGTTTTTGGCCATTTGAACTCAAAAATTGGGTACTCGGCATTTTGGATTGTTCCGGCGAAAGCTCTCAATCATTTTTCAATCAAGCCAGAAAAATTGAATAAAAATTAAAAAGAAAACTTGACAGTTTAATAATTCAGTGAACTAACTAAAATTGTGAGAATCGGCTGGTTCACTAAAATATTTATTTAAAAAAGCATATCAATTGAATCAAATTTTAATATATAGGATATTTAAATTGGTCATATGCTTCAAATTAAATTTGTGTTTTTTTTAATTTTAATCAT
The DNA here is from genome assembly GCA_019955255.1 of Castanospermum australe. NCBI lineage: Eukaryota > Viridiplantae > Streptophyta > Magnoliopsida > Fabales > Fabaceae > Castanospermum > Castanospermum australe. The sequence goes on from NSJW01000209.1 coordinate 787,755, forward strand.
GAACGATGTGGGTAAAATTTGTAGTTGAGAACTTACTGATATTTAATAACTGATATTATATTTAATTAAATGTTTTTGTCGTATCATAGTATGTGGTAATTTCATCTTTTCTTTTTTTTTAAATTTAAATAATGAAGAATGTTAATTTTTTGTTAAGATTTAACATTTTTACTCAATTGTAATGTGTTGTACTCTTTAAATATGTATATTGAATTATACTCTGATAAAATTACAAGATATATTTTTTATTGTCTGTTGCATAATATGTATTTTTTAATTTTTTATCTGTAATTCTTTTCAGTTTATATTATTTACAAGAGATTATAAGTTTAAATTTCTATACCAATAAAAGAAAAACTTTTGATACGAATTATACAACTATGATTTCAACTTTCAAAATTCAAAAACAGCAAAGGATGGGCAGCAAATTGCGAGGGCAAGACAGTAATTAACGAGATGCGTTGCAAAAAAGATGGGATTATGTAATGCAGTTATTAGGCGTAATCCAAGTCGCTAATAAGGGTCGATTATAGTAGTCAACGACTCCAGCGTAAAAGCCATGGCAACAGCACCGTATCGAACGGCATCAAAACGACCTCGTCGTTGAAGCCTTTACACTTTTGCAGTTATGAGGCGTAATCAAGTCGCTAATAAGGTCGATTATAGCGGTCAACGACTCCAGCGTAAAAGCCATGGCAACAGCACCGTAATCGAACGCGCATCAAAACGACCTCGTCGTTGAAGTTTCCCTTTACACTTTGCAGTAGACGACAGCATCCACAGAGCACGCGTTCGTAGAAGAGCGTAGGCATCCTCTGCTCCGAATTTTGAATATTTGCTTTGCTCCTCCCACTCCCTCACACACGTAAGTTATTTAGTTGAGTTGCAGGTCAGTAGTTGGAGCTTAAAAACCCTCTCTCTCCCATCCCATAACAAGAAAGCAACTGAAACTGTGTTGTTGAAATCAACAACAACAACAATAAGCTTTTCTCTTTCGCCCATGGCTGCTGTTCACGATGACGATGCTCAAGCTGGTTTTGAAGAAGGAATGCTATGGTTACCCTCTCATCATGTTCTGGACGAAGCATGCAACTCTAAGGTTAATAATCATTCATGTCTTCTCTTTTTTTTCTTCTTTATTTACTAGTCATCACTCTTCTTCTTCTCTCATTATTTTCTCTTGGTTAATTATCGAATTGGCTTTACATGTTGTTCAATTTTAATTTCCTTCAGGTAAATACAAGGAACCGCCGCCAAAACCAGCTGAAGCAGCTACAGCGCCACCGCAAATTATCGCCCGGAGAACCAGAGTCACAGGTACTGTTATATAAATGAATCCATTAATTCTATCCCTCTCTGTGGCTGTGGCTGCAGAGAGAGACCCTATGATGCAGTGTTTGAGTAGAAGTTTGGCAGGGGGATATGATGCGGGTATGATTTGAAGGATATGATTAGTAGTTAGGTTTAGGCACAGGTTTGGCTGTAGTTTTAATTTGTACTTTCAAGATGTGAGAAGACAGATATTCCCCATGATGAGTGAGGCACTTAAGCCGCAAGTGAAATACTGATTAAGAATGTGAATATTGTTAATTTATTCGAACAACGTTGTCATATATTCTGGGCATGTGTCCAACTGCGATTCGAAGACTAGCATTATAGGCTTTCTAATTACCCACTTTACTATAACGAGATGTAGATACCTTAGGAGTTAGTGGGAAAAGAGAATATGCCTTTGCATTTCGCCAGAGAGTTTTCTTTTGAAATTAAAAGGGTCTTTTGCGTTGCACGCCGCAGATATTCCATGCCTTTTCCCTTTTTTCAAGTTTCTAATTGCCTTCAGAAAGCAGCCATTACAATATTAATTTATCCTGGTACTTTTCGCAAACGATTCTCTTGATCAGTAGAGAACAAAAGTCACGAATTAAGCTGACACTAATTAAATGGTTGAAGGTGTGGCTCAGAATTCACCTACCTCTAACATCACCCAAAGAAAAAATTCATAAGTAGACATAATTTATTTTATATATTTTATTTAATAATTAATATATATATAATTTATTAAATTATATTATAAATATATATTATTTTTTAAAAAATTAATAATACATGTCAATTATCGAATAAAATATTTAAGATAAATATTACCCATGCAAAAAATTTTCCACAAGAACAACAAAAGGAGACATATAATTAATGTGTTAGTTGAAATTTTTCTGGATCCAGTTGGTCTGGTTTTATTTTTAAGAAAAGGAAACTGAAAAGATGCAAATACACAAGCCTACACAACTAGATAACTTTTGTGGCTTGTCAGAAAAGTTCTAGAGCATGCATTATGAAATTAGATATGTCATGACGCATGTTGATCACAAGCATAACCGAATCTGTTATGGAATTGGAGGCTTGTGGGATGTGGCTTGTTAAGTACACGCAATTACAGATGGTGAAAGACTAAATTAACAGATTATTATATATGTATTTAATTCGGATTTGGATTTGATCTTATTTGTTGAGTATATTTCACTGCTTATTTACCGTTTCATAAGCCTAAAAGTTTCTTTCTTTTACTGAAATGTCCTCTCCAGTACTCAAAATCTACCTCAAGATCATCATATCAAAGGCCAAAACTTGCCAACGGTGGACCTGGAATGCAAGCTATTTTCTTAGGATCCGGGCAGAGATCAGGTGGCACCGGCGTGTTCTTACCCCAAAGAGCAGGCACAAACTTCCAACCAAGCATGAAGCCAGGTAGGATACCTTGTAGTTCCTCGCAATGACATGTATGTGCTTCCATCACTTTCAAAAACAAACAAGTTAATTGATGCATGGAAATGGAATTCTGTTCTTTTCTAAATCAAAAATTGTTTATTTATCAAATTACTTATACAATAATTCGATAATTCTTTTATTAAAAATTACATAAAACAAAATTAAGTCAACTCTTGTCAAATGCTTTTTGTTTGGCCATCCATCTTGAATGGTGTTATGCACTATGCTGTCTGGTAACAAATAATTTGCAGAATTTGGATTTATTGACCTCGTAATTATTTTGCAGCTTGTGCTCCAGTCCTCCTTCCAGCCCGAGTTGTTCAAGCTCTAAATCTTAATGTGCACACATTAGGCCTGCAGATTCCACCCCCGCAAGGTATCATATCCATATATTTTTTTCAGAAATTTTATATTTTTATATTATAATATCTTATATTCTAATATTATATTATAATTACATCTTATATTTAAATATCTAAGATATCCAAAAGTTTAAAAAAAAATTGCTTAGGAAATATAACTGAAACTTAAACTGGTTATATATGATATAAGAGAGGGAAATTGTTCACTAATACCATGGCCTTTCATCTTATTGCAGTTCCCAATCATAACCCAAGATGTGGAGAAGCATACAATAATGTTTCAACAAAGAAGAAAAACGACCAGAAAGATGCACTCAAGCAATGTAGTGTTATTTCTCAGAATCAAAGTTATTCTCCAGAGATATTTCTTCCAAAGGAATGGACTTACTAGCTCCTCATTTGAATAAGACAAGAAGACACACACAAATGGAGCTGATATTGTACACATAACCATGAATTCAAGAAAAATCCATGCATACAAGTTGTGCGGGGTTAATTAAATTTGTGCTGCTGTTAATTACATTCTTTCATCATGTAATGTTAATTTTAAATAATAACAGCACAAGGGTCCCGTTTCTTATTGCATGCTTCAGTAATTAATAAACTATTGATATGCTCTATATCATTGTTATATCCGACCTCACTGCTTTTTTATTTTGGGGGGTGTTATAATGCCCTTTAAAAATGTCAAGTACGAAGCTGTAATATGTAAGACGATTACGTGCAAAATATTTAAATACATGTTTTCTTAATGAAGGACAATATATTCCCTCTTACATCTGTTGTATTTCTTCTTTTTGGAATTGTATTCATTATGTCATAAGTATTTTTTTTAAACTAATTATTTTAAAACATATTTTAAAAAAAAACCTTGAACTTCTTCTCTTATGAATTTGAATCTCTCATATCACATAACTATCTTGTTAGAAAGAGATAAATAAATTATAATATATTGAAAACATCATGATAGATAATAAATTTTATTTTTCATATTTAAAATATTTTGTATCTTTCTCTCTTTAATATGACATTCCTTTTATTTCACTAACATAAGAGGATCCTGATTCATACCTAAAAAAAAATACAAGTGATAACTGCTTATAAAAATATTTAACAATAAGTTTTTTTATTTCATGATTTGTTATCCATTTTTTTTATGTTTTTAACTACAATTTTTGGTGTTTGTAATTATTCTTGTCTGTTATAAAATATAAGTATTCTAAATAATAAAAATTATATTTATAATTTATTATATTTTTTTATTTGATAATAACGTCTAATCTAACTTTGCTTTAAAATTTCTTACAATATCTAAAAATCTGGAAATAAATATCAATAAATTAAAATATTATTCAATTTACAGAAAATTATTTTTATTTTTAGTTCTTACTTTTTTTATTTGTTATTTTTAATCTTTTACTTTATAAATTATGTTTGATATTATTTTTATATTAAACTTTTATCTAAATTATTTTATTAAATTGTGACTTCTCATGTTAAATTTTTTTTTATTTAATTTTGATTTACTATTAATGTATAGTTTTAATATTTGATATTTAATATGATTATTTGATCCATCATCATTTACTGTTAAATTATTTCATTATTTGATCCACTGTTAAATTATTTAATCAATTATTATCTAATCATATTTTATTTAATATTTATTTTTTTATAATTATTATTTTAATTAATTTTTTTAATAATTTAACTATTCATAAGATGAGGGATTCAAAGTAAAATCTTTTTTAATCTAACATACTATTATATCATTTATTGTTTGATATGTCATAATTTTTTAAAATGAATCGAGTAAAAGAACAAATACTTATTTTTTAAAAAAAAAATTACGTGCTGACAATTTATATCTTTGTGATATTGTCTCCTGGCACGATTCCTACACTCTACCGTAAGCAATTTCAACATGACACGTAGTCATTTCGCACAGTCATCGTGATGTGGACCAATAACAATAGCGCGACAGATTGTGTAATTATAGCGACGAAAGCAGAAGATCCTGGTACCTGGATGAGGGTTTTCCGATTTTAAAGCACAAACCGGTCTCGCTCTCGTTGCTTTACGCACTTACAGCCATGGAAGCTACTCGGTTCAGCTCGAATCACTTCCGCCCCCATAGCTTCCCAACAAAACCCGGCACACTTCGAGGTTAGTTTTCTGGCTGTTTGGCTGCCTATAAAACGCTGGAAGAGAAAAGAAAAGAAAAAAAAAAAAAAGCTATTCAAGAAGACAGTTTGTATTGTAACTTCTTATTGAACATTGGTGGTGGAATCTAATTCTGCGCCACAGGACTTCGGTTACTCTATCTCTTGTGTTGATTGTGAATAATAATTATCTTCTTCTTATTGTAATTGCGTCATTTGTTGTTCAATTCGCGGTCAAGTGTATATGTCGAAATTATTCATCTTTACACTCTTTAAGAATTAGTACAATCGGGCATATTAGGAAGGAATGAGGAGTAAGTTTGTTCTATTGAGAAGTGAGCATGATCAATATGGGTTAACCTGGTCTATATTGAAACTTGTTTGTTATCGCAGGCAGACATGCAGAACGTCTCCAATTTCACTGTCTAAAGTGCCATGGAACTGGGGTTGCCCTTGATACAATCCCTGCATTCAGTACAAGGAATTTTTCTTTGCTAAACAGGTCTTTGTTTTCAAAAGTAAACAGGAGGCTTTCTGTTAACTTCTCTGATCGGCTTCGAAGTGACTATGTGCACTTTGAGGCTCCAAATAACCAGCTTTCAAATCAGGAAATTGTTCCACCAACTCGTAGTAATGGGGCAGAGATCCTTGCTTCTCCGGGTGTTAATAACTTCAGAACCCCGCATTTCAGACCCAGAATGTATAAAAATAGGTTTCTGAATTTTGTCCGTCTGAGTTCTGTCCTTAATGATGCTGCTGAATCATTTTTCAAGAGTGAGATACGGAGGAGGTTATTCGTGACTGCTGTACTAATTGTAATCAGTCGTATTGGTTATTTTATTCCTCTTCCTGGATTTGACAGAAGGTTGATACCACAAGACTACCTGAGCTTTGTCTCAGGATCTGTTGGTAAGTTACATACTTTAATGCCAATCACACACATATACATTGAATTTGACTTCGCAGCTCTAACAAAATATGACCCTTTTTGGTGCGCATTGGCAATTGAATTAGATTCAGTAATTCATTTTAAAACTACTACAAACCCGAAAGGACTACAATTGAATGACTGAATTATCGGGAGAAATATTTGGGTGAATTTTACTAACGGCTGTAAAACTCAAATTGACACCAACATCTCTGATCCCAAAATTAGGTGTCAGCTCAAGGCAACTTGTGAAGTGAAAAGGAAAATTCGAAGCATTGTTAGACTGTTTAATGCATGACCATCTTAATTTCCTGCTTAGATCTTTTATAAGTTTATACGCGTGTACAATCATTCATGTAGCTTCTGGCAGATGAACTTGGTGACTACACATCTGAGCTCAAGCTATCTCTTTTCCAGCTTGGAATCAGTCCTCAGATAATAGCATCCATTATTATGCAGGTATATACCCTTCGTTGTTTGAGTTTGTTAGACAGATATTTGTTGCAAAATTTTACTTTCTGTTACTTTGAAGGCCAAATGATGTTTAACTTCCTTTAGTTTTATACAATTTTCAATTCTTTGATATTTCTGCTAGAGTATTAAGCATCATCATAAAATAGGTGATACTATTGTATATGAAACCACCAGTATTCTTATTTTAAAACAAAGTAGACATTTGAAAACTTGTTCTAATTACTTTTGATTATATAAGAAAATATTTTTTTTTTATAATGAGTATCTTTAAAAGAAGAATAGTTTCTATTTATAATTATAATTATTTTTATTTTTACTGTGAAATACATGGTTGTAAAGAGAACTGAGGTTCTCAATCAGATACCCATTTTTCTTGTATGTGCTAAAATAAATAGGCTGTCTTCAAATTTTTTTTGAAGTATTGACCTTTTACACACTGCATTTATACAAGATATTCATGTGCAGGTACTCTGTCATGTTGTTCCTTCTCTAGTAAAGCTGCGGAAAGAAGGTCTAGATGGACATGAGAAGATTAAGAGTTATATGTGTGTCTACTTATCCATCTTGAACAGTGAGCTAATTGCTTGCTACACATTGTTTTCTAATTCTCTTACACAATTCATGATTTAGGGAATTTCAGCTATTGAATTGTTCTACACATTTCAGATGGTGGATGTCATTTGGCTTTGCAATTTTGGAAGCTCTAATACTTGCTTGCTACTCACTTCCATATTCAATTTACGCTGCCAGTTACAGGTAATCTGCTTAGAAGAATATTTTCCAAGCAAGATTTCAATCATCCAACAAAGATGATATCATAAGTAATGTTAAAGAAATGATTTGCCATATATTATAATCCCAACAAATGTCTTTAAATAGTCGTAATCATTGGTGCATGTAGCAGGGCCCTTGGCCTTCATTACATTATGAAATTGCTATTCTAGATGTTTTAATATTTGTTGCTTTTGCAGGGTCAAGCATGTAATGTTGACAACTTTTTTGTTGGTCTGTGGTGCAATGACTATGACATGGATAAGTGATACCATAGCAGAGTCTGGATTTGGTACACTTCTTAAAACAAAACTGTTACCATACTATCCTTGCTTAAGTTATAGAAGTTAAATTTTAAAAGATAACCAGAGCATATGTCAGGCAAATTTGTGAATAGATATTGATTTTGTATTTGTAAGAATGTACACAAATAATAAGTGGACATTACTCAATCAACTTGTGTTATTAGTTGGGGACTCTTATGTGACAAAGAAAGACTTTTTGTTTATTTGCTTGTTGTAGTTTTTCTTATGCTACTTTGTGATTGCCATGAAAGCATGCAACATATTAAGTCAGTTTCTTTTGCCCATTCACTTGTTTAAATTTCTGATAAGTTGGGGTTTTCAACTTCAGAATTAACTCTGAATATTAGCTGTTATTGACTTTTTCATTGTTTTGGCTCTCTGTCTTCTCCACACCCCAAAAGGATGGGCAGATGCTGATTGTTCCTTAAGTGATTTCAAAGACAAACCTCACAATGGATGTCTGCTTTTATCATTCAATTCATTCTACTGTGACTGATGATACTTTCTTCAGGTCAAGGTTCATCCCTTATTATATGTGTGGGAATTCTGACGGGTTATATGGAGACATTACACAAAATGCTGACACAGCTTTCAGGTACATGACAGGATGCAAAATTAAAGCTTTTGAAACTTTATGCCATCTGCCCTTCCCTTCCATTCTTTACTCTAAGCTTAAATTTTGACATGTTGAAGTAACATGTCTGGTATCTGGAAAATTGTATCTTCAGACTGATCACTAAAATTTTGTCTATTTTAGTTTCCTTTAGATATGCTTGTTTAATTTAATTTTTTTCAAAGATGACAGGATCTATCTTACACATACATATGCATATCCCAAAATAAAAAGAGAATGAAAGAAAGGACCAAAAAGATGAGGCATAGATAATTTTGGAGGAACTTTTGCATCGCTAACTGATTTGACCAGCATACCAATCTAAGTAAGAAGGCAGTTTTTATATGGAATATGCTTAAGACTGCAATTTAGTTTGGCCTAAATGAGTGGGGAGAGTTAGTAACATTACAAGGATGTTATACATTTATATTCAGGTGAAAATATCCAAGGTTATATTATTATATTTATCTCATGGAATCATTTGTAGCTTTATCGATTGATAGTTATTGATATTGCAGTGAGTACTGTAAGTTGGTGGCCATATGTGCTTGCAGTGCTGGGTCTCTTCACCATAGTCACTATGTGGGCTGTTGTAGTAACTGAAGGTTGCAGGAAAGTGAAGCTTCAGTACTATGGTTTTAAACTTGCTTCTGCTGCAAGGTAATGGCATTTTCTGATATGATTGTTCATGAGGAAAGCTGTTCCATACCTTTGGTGGAGAAAACACAACATTCTAATGTCCTATGCTGTACCTTCAATGGCTTGAATATTACCTTATATTGGACTTAGCTTATATATTTAATAGAATTTCTTGTCCTTATTTATTATGGAAGATATTTTGCATGTCTTTCTGACGCATTAAATAATAATTTTGAGTGTACTGATGCAGACAACTGACATTTTCATTGTCTTACAATTTGAAACAGAGAGCAATCCCCAATTACTGAAGTGGAGCCCTATATTCCGTTCAACATTAATCCATCAGGAATGCAACCTGTTCTTACCACCACTTACCTGTTGGCATTTCCAAGCATTCTTGCAAGGTTTGTATATTCCATAAGTGAAGTAAATATACATTCTAGCTTTATTTAGAAAATTTTTTCTCATAGAGGATGAGAACCTATGATCATGATGCAGTAAGGCTGTAAATAAAGGGAAAACCTTTGAGTCTTTGACCATGGAATTGGGGGTTCGAAGCTGGGAATGACTCATTTGGGTGAGGTTAAATGAGACAACTAAAGTGTTTACACTTCATGCTTGATTTGACTTATTGGATTTGCTCATTTAGGAAATCTAAGCTGTTTCTTATTTTCCAATTTAGATATAAATATCATTGGGACTAGAATGCAATGACCTTTTTGTATGATCAAGTTAAATATATTATCTGATTCCATCAGAATTCTAACCAATCTGTGATACAAGCATGCAACATATGAAAATAATGTGGATGCTCTTAAATAACTAATATCAGCATGATTCTCTACTTGCTATTCAACTGGCATTCTTGGTTCAACCTCATGATTGAAGTCTTTGCAGGTTGCACATACTCTCAAATAAGTGTAAAATTCTCCATATAAATTTCTTCACACATATGATATTAGCACCTTAGCTCTCTCTATGGGCTATGTAAATAAGAGATGTTTCCTTTTCAATTTACAATTTTCTTGTGAGGAGCAATTTCTAAAATAGCTATTTATTGGCAGTCTGCTTGGGTCTCCTTTCTGGAAGCATGTCAAGGAGATATTGAACCCTGAAACTTCTGTTGGTGCTGAGCCTTGGGTCTACTATTCCATATATGCTTTTTTTGTCTTCCTATTCAATATATTTGATATTGTAAGTTTCTCTTTGCTGCCATTGTATTATTGTGCATTCTACTTAATATAAGGCGTTTCTGGTCTGTATTTTAAGGAGTTTCATTTTTATATATGCTATTAGTTTTACAAAAATATATGAAAAGATAATAGATGGATTAAACTTAAGGCTGTAGCCACACTTTGTCTAAAGACAGATTCCAGTCTGAAGTTAAAACATTAGAGAAACATTAATTATTGAATTACCTTTGATTACTAAAATTAGTTTTGACAAAGTTCCCATAATAAGACCCCAAATGTCTTTGATGCATCCTATTATTTCAAATTTAAGTTACACAGATATCCTTCACTCCTAAATTACGCAAAACTTTAGCTAAAATTTGCAGTGTATAACTGTAAAAGTGAACATAAACTGAACTATTATATGGAGCTAAGTGGCTGTTTTCTTGGTGTTGTTGTAGGCTGAATTAGATATCATTATATCAACAGAAAATATTGAACAAGAGAAAAAGGATATCATTGCTGTTCATTATGTATCTATGGAATGACTTGAGCTGCTTATTCTGATTATGAATTTTCAACACAATTAATAATGTGAGCATTGTCAATCTGTGGAATTCTTAGTTTGATGCATCATTAAATTGTTACCATAATATGTTAAAAAATTAGAATGACTTGTATCTATCTTGTAAATGGCCTTTTATATGTTAATTGTGCACAGGCCAACTTGCCAAAGGAAATTGCTGATTACTTGAATAAGATGGGTGCGAGAATACCAAATATAAAGCCTGGGAAGGCTACTATAGAATACCTCTCAAAGGTTCAGGCATCCACAAGATTTTGGGGTCTGTTACTGGTGAAAGACTGTAACTTAAGTCTTATTTCAATGCCCTTATTGAATTCAATCTTTTGTTATTACTTTATATTTGTTAGAATCAATTAGGATTATCAGAATATGTAAAGAATCTGTTAGAATCAATTAGGATTGTCAGAATATGTAAATAATCAATTAGGATCATTTCCTTTTCTATTGTACACAAGTATTATAAAATCCGATACTGAGGGCAGTGTAATTTCACTGACTCATTTCTCTCAAAAACTAAGGGTTTCTGTGATCCTTCCTCTTTCAACATGGTGTCCAGAGCCTAGGGACAGAAACCTAAATTTTTTTTGTTTTCCGCTTCCGCCCGTCAGCCCTATTTTTTTTCTCTCTCTCGCCGGTTTTTTTCTCTTCCTGCGGTTTCCATCTCAGATCTGTGCATCTGAGGTGTGTTTCTCCGGCAACCAACCCGACCACGCCGTGCGTCTCTCCGAACCCGTCCCATCCCGGCGCCGCGCCATCATCAGAGCTCCAACGCGCCACCACGCGCAGATCACCGGAATCTGCCGGTCCCTGTTTTCCATGCTCGTGCGAGCGCGTTTGGTCCTCTTTCCGGCCGCCGTTTCTGCCGAACACTTCTTTGTGTGTTTTCCGGTCAAAATCCAGTTCTATCCACGTGGTTCGTGATCTTCCAGTGGGTGTTTGGCTTCCCCACCTCTGCGACCGCGTCGTAATTTTTCTTGGGTCTTCCGCTTTCCACTCAGGTTCGTGTTTTCTGGGTTTCTTGCAGTTCTGTGCCCATCATGTCCACCTCTGGTACTCCTTACTTCACTGGAAAGTCGAGTATTTTCAGTTCTGTAATACCGGGTTCTCCCATCATCACTACTGAACCACTTAATGGTTCCAACTATCTGCATTGGGCTCCAGCAATTGAACTCTGGTTTAAAGGTCAAAGATTTTCTGATCATCTCACAAAGAAAGCATCTGATGATATTCCTGCGGCTGATCGAGACACTTGGGAGGCAATTGATGCTCAACTTTGTAGTCTCCTTTGGAATAACATTGATCGTGAGATTCTTCCTCTTTTTCGACCGTATCAGACTTGTCATGAGGTGTGGACTAAAGCCAAATTGCTGTACACTAATGATATTCAGCGCTTCTATGGTGTTATTTCTGATATGCTTAATATTCGCAAACAAGATCAATCAATGTCCAGCTATTTGGGTCACATTCAGAGTGTTCGTACCAAGTTCACTGAACTTCTCCCTATCACTGTTGATATTGCCAAGCAAGAGACCAATTATGACAAGTTGTTCATGCTTCTCACATTGGCTGGTTTGCCTCCTGACCTCGACTCTGTTCGCCAACAATTGTTGGCTAGTGCTTCTATTTCCTCTATGGAGGATGTCTTTGCTTGGCTACTTCGAGTTACTCAGTCTATCCTTGCTTCAGCTGCACACCTATTGGTGACTCCTCTGTTCTAGCTTCTCCGTCCACTATTGCTGCTGCCAGTTCTGGGTCTCATGGTCGTGGCAAAGGTCAACGTCCACAGTGCACTTATTGCCGCTTGGCCACACTCGTGAACGTTGCTTCAAACTTCATGGGAAACCTCCTCGCACAGCTAATATTGCTCCAGTCAGACTCTTCTATTTCGGCATCTGACTCTTCGGACGTTGCCCACTGTCACTATTCCAGCTGCTGCCTATGAGGGTTATCTAGCGTATCAGGCTGCTCAGTCATCGACCTCTGCCTCCGCTTCTCTGACTGGTAATTCTGTTACTTGCCTCACCCATTCTTCTCTTGGTCCATGGATTTTGGATTCTGGTGCCTCTGATCACATATCTGGTAACATTAGTCTTTTCTCTCATCTTTGTCATTCAACTTCCCTCCTATGGTTACCTTAGCCAATGGTTCTAAAACTATGGCTAAAGGTCTTGGTCAAATTTGTCCTCTACCCTCTCTAACTCTTGATTCTGTCCTTTATGTTCCGGGTTGTCCTTTCAATCTTATCTCTATCAGTAAATTAACCAGCTCTCTTCATTGTTCTGTTACTTTCACTCATAATTCTGTTCATGTGCAGGACCGGGATACGGGACGGATGATTGGCGAAGGGCGTGAGTCTCACGGGCTTTACCATCTTACCATACCTTCATCACCTGCTGCCTTTACTTCTGCTGTTTCTCCTTCTCTCCTCCACAGTCGCCTTGGTCATCCTAGTATCTCCAAACTTCACCGCATGGTTCTTACATTGTCGTCTTTATCATCTTTAGCTTGTGAGTCGTGTCAACTTGGGAAACATGTTCGCACTTCGTTTCCTAAAAGTGTCAATAATCGGGCTGTGTCCCTTTTGATTTAGTGCATACGGATGTTTGGGGTCCTAGTCGTATTCCCACAACTATGGGATATCAGTATTTTGTAACCTTTATTGATGACTTTTCCCGATGCACTTGGTATATTTTTAATAAAGAGTCGTGCTGAGATCTTTTCTGTTTTTCAATCTTTCTATGCTGAAATTCGCAATCAATTTAATACTTCTATTCGCATTTTTACGTAGTGATAATGCTCGTGTGAATATTTTTCTTCTTCTTTTACCTCTTTTATGGCTTCACAGGTATTCTTCACCAGTCCTCTTGTGCTCACACTCCACAACAAAATGGTATTGCTGAGCGTAAGAATCATCATCTCATTGAAACAGCACGAACTTTACTTATTCATAATCATGTCCCTCCGATTTTGGGGTGATGCAGTTCTCACTACTTGCTATTTGATTAATCGCATGCCTTCCTCTGTTTTAGATAATCAAATTCCTTCATCTATTCTGTTTCCGTCTCAACCATTGTATTCTATTCCACCTCGTGTTTTTGGATGCACTTGTTTTGTTCATAATCTAACCCCTGGACAGGACAAACTTCAAGCAAAATCCCTTAAGTGTGTCTTTCTCGGCTATTCTCGTCTACAGAAAGGATACAGGTGCTTTCACCCAGACAGTAACCGATATATCACCTCAGCTGATGTCACCTTCTTTGAGGAGTCACCATTTTTCTCCTCTTCTCCTGCTGAGCGTTCTTCCAGTGTCTGATGTTCTTCCTGTTCCTTTACTTGGACCTCCTACTGAAGCCACTTCTTCTCCTCCAATTCAAGATACTTCCATGGTGGTACCGGTGGACTCTAGCCCTGACCCAGCACCTTTACCGCACCAGGTCCTGCCTCCCGCTAGTCCGCCAGTTGCCATTCGCAAAGGTATTCGTTCTACTCGTAATCCTCATCCTATTTATACCTTTTTAAGCTATCACCGTTTGTCCTCTCCATATTTTTCTTTTGTCACCTCCTTGTCCTCTGTTTTCATTCCTAAGACTATAGGTGAGGCACTATCCCATCCGGGGTGGCGACAAGCTATGATCGATGAAATGCCAAGCCTTACACTCTAGTGACACTTGGGAGTTAGTTTCGTTACCTAAGGGTAAGTCTACAGTTGGGTGTCGATGGGTGTATGCTGTGAAAGTTGGCCCTGATGGACAGATTGACCGTTTGAAAGCTCGCCTAGTAGCCAAGGGATATACTCAGATATATGGTTTAGACTACGGTGATACATTCTCACCTGTTGCTAAAATTGCTTCTATTCGACTTCTTCTATCTTTGGCTGCCATGCGACATTGGCCTCTATTCCCAACTTGATATTAAGAATGCCTTCTTACATGGTGAACTTGCTGAAGAGATTTACATGGAGCAACCTCCTGGTTTTATTGCTCAGGGAGAGTCCGGATTAGTTTGTCGTTTACGTCATTCCATTTATGGGTTGAAGCAGTCTCCGTGGGCTTGGTTTGGACGGTTCAGTACAGTCATTCAGCAATTTGGCTTGATTCGCAGTGAGGCAGATCATTCTGTTTTTTAACGCCATTCTCCTCAACATCAGAGTATCTTTCTAGTGGTATATGTAGATGATATTGTCATCACAGGTGACGATCAAGACGGTATCAATCAACTAAAACAGCACCTCTTTCGTCATTTTCAGACCAAGGACTTAGGTCGCCTTAAATATTTTCTTGGTATTGAGGTAGCTCAATCCTCTACTGGTGTTGCTATTTTTCAAAGAAAGTATGCCCTTGATATTTTAGAGGGAACTGGCATGACAGATTGTCGACCTGTAGATACTCCTATGGATCCAAACATCAAGCTTCTACCAGGACAGGGGGAGCCCTTGTCGGATCCAGGAAGATATCGAAGACTTGTTGGTAAACTAAACTACCTTACCATCACTCGACCAGACATCTCCTTTGCTGTAAGTGTAGTTAGTCAATTTCTACAAGCTCCTTGTGATAGTCATTGGGATGCTGCGATCAGAATACTCAGGTATATCAAAGGAGCACCAGGTCAAGGCCTTCTCTATGAAGACAAAGGACATACCCAGATCATTGGTTTCACAGATGCAGATTGGGCTGGCTCTCCCTCGGATAGACGTTCTACCACAGGTTATTGCGTAATGATTGGAGGCAACTTGGTATCTTGGAAAAGTAAGAAACAAGATGTTGTTGCAAGGTCAAGTGCAGAAGCAGAATATCGAGCTATGGCATTGGCAACATGTGAACTTATATGGCTGAAACAATTGCTTCAAGAGTTAAAATTTGGAGATGTTAAGCAAATGCAACTGATTTGTGATAATCAAGCAGCTCTGCACATTGCCTCAAATCCAGTATTTTATGAAAGGACCAAACATATAGAAGTGGACTGCCACTTTATCCGAGAAAAGATTTTATCTGGATGCATCGTCACTAACTTTGTCAATTCAAATGATCAATTAGCAGATGTATTCACAAAGTCTCTAAGAGGTCCTCGAATTAGTTATATTTGTAACAAGCTTGGTGCATATGATTTATATGCTCCAGCTTGAGGGGGAGTGTTAGAATCAATTAGGATTATCAGAATATGTAAAGAATCCGTTAGAATCAATTAGGATTGTCAGAATATGTAAATAATCAATTAGGATCATTTCCTTTTCTATTGTACACAAGTATTATAAAATCCGATACAGATGGCAGTGTAATTTCACTGACTCATTCTCTCAAAAACTAAGGGTTTCTGTGATCCTTCCTCTTTCAACAATATTAATTCACTACCTTGTGGAAATTTTGCAGGGGGGCTACTGTTAAGTGTATTGGCCACCACATCAAGTGTTCTTGATCACTATTTACGGCATATCAATGCTGGATTTGCAATTGGTTTTACATCAGTGCTAATTATTGTAAGTGCAAGAAGGGTTCCTCTACTGGTACTTTGCATGCAAACTCATTAATAATAGTCATACACATCATCAGGCAAGACATTTTGCCAGCTTTATTTATCTGGCTTGAATTGCTTTTTGGACAATTTCAGCATTAAATTGGCCTGTTATGTTGAGTCATTTCATTAAGTATTAGTGGATTTAGTTCAACTCTTCCCCTCTAGAGAAAATAACGGGTTTTCTTCACGTGTCATGTCTCTAAACACAGTATTGAAATAGTCTTTCTTTCAACACTACCATGAAGTGCTTTGTTCAACTGCCTAGTCTGTTCTGCAATTTCACTGAGTAGCCTTTGGTTTTGTTGGTCCAGGTCGGTTCCATTATTGAACTTAGAAGATCATATCAAGCATATAATGTGATGCCAAGCTTAAGCAACGCTTTGAGACGATATGGTGTATAACTTCTGGAAAAGCTATATTGTCATTCCACTGTGCCATTTTATTTAAACCTCGGGGATAACCCTTTGGTTAGCATTGGTAAGTAGTATAATGTTTCCTGTGTACAGATTTTCCAATTGTGATAAGAGATCCGGATTGCCTATTGTTGAAAATGTTTGCAGGAAGCTAGGTTTTTCAGAGACATCTCAATCTAGTTTGTGGGTCTCAAGTCTTGAGGTCAGCTAGCATTGCTAGTAACCAGGTGCTAAATGCTGCCTGTCAGTAAGTGGTAGTAGCTCACTCAGAAGCCTCATTTTCTGATATCTTAATGGAAGGAAATTGTTTTGATGGATTTAGGAAAACTATTTTAGTTAGGTTATAGCTGTAGCTGTAGCTGAGATTTGTACAGGAAATTCTCGTGTGTTGTTGACGTGAGATGTAATATAGAAACGAAGTACTTGGACATAGGAAGCGTTAAATGCCTTAACGGTGGGCACTGGCAATGTTGTTTAGAGGGATACACTACACCTTCGGCTTTTTACCCCTTATGTTATTCTCCTTTGTAAGGATCCATGAATGCCTTTGAGCATTATGCAATGGAAGAACTTAAAAACTTGCTTCCCTTCAGCACCCGAATCTACCCCCACTTTTTTATGGCTAAAGGGAACAGTCACTGACAAGCCTATATAGCTCAGATTTATGTAGCACACTTCCAATGCGAGACTTGACTACACATACGTAAACCCAGTGCCTACAATCTGGTATCATAACCTTTTACATGCTCATCAGCTGTTATTGCACAAAAGGCTTTCTCACCAAACTTCTGGTACCATTGGCTCGATAGCCATTTATGTTAACCACTTCGCGATGGGGCTGAATTATTAGTTGTTAGATTACTCATTTAATAATATTGTCAGGTGCTAATTAGACAAAGATATTAGAAAATAATGGGATAATATAATATATATTAGAAAAGTTTACCAATATATCCAATTTACAAAGAAGGGATATGCTATCTCTTGGCACCTTGATAGAAGCACCTAAAAAGTACAAATGACATCAAAGCCTCATTCCATCAAGATGATTCTAATGGTTCCAGTGTCTCGACCATCCCCAATTATAAGACGCAAACTTCTCTTGCAACATACCACTTCTTTTGTGGAAGAGATCGAGTTGATGGAACTGTCCGGGAAGCAGAACACGACCAATATGTAAGATGGGTTAGAGCAAATTTGCCCTAGTCTTGATCCATATGAGATACTAACGCCTGATTGAAATTCTAAACTCTTCGTTATTGCATTCGATTAATTTTAGTACTGAATTAAAGCAATTTCTTATTAGCGTTACCTTTGTATATATATTTTGAATGCAGTAGATATTCGAATTTTTTTTTTTTTTTGAAAAGGAAATAAGTGGAACCGAATAAGGTCGTTTTAGGTACAATAAATAAATAAATGACACAGCATTTTGCATTAAAAAAATATAAATTTTAGATTTTTTTTTTGGTCAACAATCTTATTCAACCCAATCTATTAATTTGTTAGTGGGTTGGGTCCAAAAATTTATTAGACCCAAACCATAAGTAATTTAACTTTGGGTCCACAAAGTAGTTTTATGGGCTGGGCCTGTATGAGGTGGTGGGTAAGCTGAGCTTGAGCCCACTGATTGAGCGGTCTTTCCATTTTGAATTGAGCAATGAGCATTGTATCAGATTCAACTCAGAATGGAAGCGATGCGGGGATCGGAGCCGGAGATGGGGATGGATTACGCGGAGATCACTACAGCTGCAGACACCTTGGATGGCTCCGTCATCTTCCACACCATCAATGATGTCTTAGGGTTTGTGCTTTACATGCACCAGCAAATCCCCACGTAAGTTCTTTTCCTTAGTTTCAAATTCAAACCCCAACCATCATATGCTTGTCTGCGCTTTCCTAAAGACAAGTCTTAGTGCCCATGTCCGGGTAAGAACATGGCCAAAGCAATTTCCTTTTTCTTTTTTTCGGTTTTTTCCCAAAAATCTACGTTTTGGGTTCAAATTTGTGGCTAATGGATTCACTTAGGAAGAAAGAATTTAATTGTTTCAAGTCTTAAGATTTGATTGGCTGTTGGAGTGATCCCTGCAATTTCAATTTCAATTTTTGTGTAGTGTAACCAAACTTTAAAGTAACTTTTTTGCAATTTACGAAATTGAAATTTTTATTGATGGCATTGTCTCAGCAATCATCGTTTGTATTCATATTTCATAGGAGATTGAATACGACATCATTTGCGTTTATGCAGCACAGTGCAGGATATGAGCATTGAATTTGATGCAATGCATTCCGAGTATAAGCAGCTGGTATGTTAGAAAAGTAGAAATCGTTTGAATCAAGTCTTTATATCTGGGACTTTCACCCTGAATTTGATAAATGTTTTCTCAGGAGATGGCTCTGGGAACTGAAGTAAAGCCATCATTTCGGAGAAAGCATGTCAGTAAAATGAGGGGTATCAAGCTGGGAATCAGGAAACTAGAGAAATTGATGAATGCACTTTCGAATATACAAACTGCAATTAAACTGATTATCAACGAGATTCCCACCATAGAGGGAATCATTTTGGCTCTTGGAGCTAGCCCACTTCGACCCCAGCACATTTATGTCTTAAACTTTTCCCATCGAACTGCTGTTCCCAATGCTGCTGATGATTTTGCTAGAAATAAAGCAGCTGACGGGCTTTCAAGAAAGGTTCCTTACTGATATTTTGCTTTCAGATTAAGTTGGACTATGGTTTGTGAGAGGAAGGAGAGTGGGAAGTTATATTTCGTGTTTTCTTTAACAGGCAATTCGGACATTGATATCAAAGGGTGCTGGGTCTGTGACCTATCCTGGTAGTTATTGACTTTGCTTGTTGATAGGCATTAATCTGAATGAAGTTTCTTCATGTTATCTCCTCATTTATTTGTTTTGTTTTATCATTTCATAATACAATGGTTATGCTTTTGTGTAGGTCCTATCAAATTGTTTGTATTAATTAAGGCCCCTTCTTCTTTCAACCAGCCCCTGCATTTTCTGCCTAAACGTGATTTTAGGTATAGCAGAAAGGTAAAATAGGCTACCAGGACATATTGAATTCATGATTGACTTTTTTATTGTTGGAAGTATATGCTTGTTTCTGTTTGCATAGGGCATTATGTGCTGTATTTGTTATTGCAGCCTCTACAGTTAGTGATGCTCATAATTTATTTATTTGGTAAAGAAGATGGCAGGTGCTATTTATGTTTGCTGCTTTCGGAATTCAAATATGGCAGCATCCTGTTTCATCTGATACAGTGATTAGATGATTCCTTCAATAATTCCAATGGTGGGATCAGTGGTGAACCTGATGAATCTTGTTTCAACTTGTTGCATGACTGAATTTCAGACAACCAACAATTCATCATTGATATCATCATTCTTTGGGAATAAATCAACTGAAAACCTGACTATCTCACTTCAATTCCTTTGAAGCCATTAATTTTGATATACGTTGTCGTTGTTCCCGTTGAACTCTTTTCATATGGAACTGAAACAAAATAGTATTTTCTCACACAATGAGTTCTGATTTAAGATGTTTTATGCAATAATATAAATCTCTCAGTATTTTTCAGGACTCATGTTTAGTATAACTCATAAATGCTATGTCAGATAATTTAGATTTGCTTTAGTTTTGTTCCATGTATCGCCGGCAACTGAACTGCATTTTAACCATAGGTTGTGCCTCTCAGGCTACTGTTTAAGTGCCGAAACCAGGCTCAGGAAGTGGCTGCTCCTAGTTCAGAAGATTTGATCTGGTATCTTTCGCATTTTATGGATATTTATCTCATGAGCATGCATTTTTATTATGATGAATTGCCTTTTGTATGTTGCTTATTAAATTGCCTGTTTCTTTCTCTAGTCTTGACTTAGATTTGTTGGTTGGAGGTGAAAAATTCCAGAAAACATGTTACTGTATAATACTTGAGATCATTCCTCATTCTTAGCACATAGTAGTGTTAACACTAAACAGTCAATTCTTTCATTGTTAGGATGTTTTACTTTTATGGTACTGTCAAGTTTCTCAGTCCAAGCAGACCATGTAAAACTATTATTACTGTTTGCCAAGGGACCATAAATGTGCCTTGCTGTCAGGGTTAAACATTTGTGGCCTCCATAAATAGCATTCCATTTTCACAGTCTAATAATAGTATATTTTTCCTCCTCCTTTCATGATATGTTCTCAAGTTTTTTTTCCTCCACTATATATATGACCATTATATCATTTGGCATTGCTCACTTTTGATTGACTTATATCTTTTTCTCCCTCACAGGTTTCAATGCCGGCATGTGATAAAAGGCCTAGCAATGAACACAATGCCAGAAGAATGAAATCGTCCACCCCATAGGAATAACATGTTGTAAATATGACTTATAGTTGAAGCTAAATGTTTGCTTATTTTAGTTTCATTAGGATGTGATCTTGTTATGCTTGGAAGTTGTTAAAGATATAAAACCATTCAAATGCTTCCACCTAACAACTTAAGTTCTTGGAAACATCCTTGACATAATACCAAAGCCTTGTATTGTCCACCCAAAGGGTTGAGGAATGAGATAAAAAAAGGGCATTAGGAAAAAAGTGATTGCAGCTTCTCATAGATATTTGAACCCCACGAATATTGAAGCAGTAATAAGATGCATTATAATATGATAGATAAAACCTGAATTATTTTTTATATAGTAGATTGGAAACCCTGATGAAATAGAATGGATGATAGATGTTTTGAGGCATATTTTATGCTGAAATGGGTGGCTTTTACTTGTTTGTTAATACTTTCTTGTTCCCATGCTCAAAGGTGAAGGAAGTGTTATTCTGATGTGAATGGTGCCATGGAGCAGTTCCTAATGGATAATTAGATAGAGTTACTGTAAAGCACGGAAGCCTTTAGTAGAGGAATTGGGCAGGATCTCAATTAAATATTTTACGGTACTTGATCAAATTATGTTTTTGTTGAGATTCATGGCGGATGTATCGAATTTTAGTGAACAGCGATTTTGGCTGTTTAGCTTGTCTTGAGCAATTTATCTCAGTCCACAATGCCACAAGTTATTTTCTATGAATGTTACAAATTGTTGGCATAGTTTTAACTTATAGTTGTTTTTCCTTGTGTTTTGTGGTTTACTTTTTGGTTCAAGTTTTATGTTGTCAATACTTTTGGATGCAATATCAATATTAAATGCAAGTCTTGTTAATATATCCATTTGTTAGGAATTCATCGTGTACACTTTTTGTTTTAATTTCTATACTTTCATCTTTCTGTCTAATGTTATTTAAATGGCCATTCATAACGTTTGTCAACAGATATATACTATATAGTCAATTTAACATGATTCCATAGTCAAGCTGTGAAAGATTTTGGTTGACCAAGGGCATGTACCTTTGGCATTATAAGTTAGCCCCGGTAGCCAGGGCAGCTTCTATTGGTAATTGGCACCTCAAGTGCTGTGTGAACAAGCTGCACAACAAAACCTGGGTCTAGCTTTTCCATTTTAATTTACATCTTTCGGGTTTAGAAGGTTCTGCCGGAGTTGGACTGCTTAACATGTAAAATTGAACTGCTTTTATTCTTAGAGGTCATAGGTTCGATTTGATGCTTCATGTGCAATTTATTGAATATTAATTAATAAGTAATTTAGGGAAAAAAACAATTTTTGTTGCTAAGTCTTTAATTACAGCACTAATATAATTTCAAACGGCTTCTCCCTCTTGATTTGCAGTAACAGGAAGAAATTATTACATGTTCTTATAATACAATAAATGTGTGCTTGAGGATGCATCTTCATTGTTGATTTTAAGTTTTTAATATAAAAATTATATACATTTTTTTTAAATCAATTATGTAAATACTTTTTTGAACATACATTTATTAGTGCCTCAGGTGTATATAATAATTTCTCACGGAAGAGCTTTTCATTTGTTGTTTATTACTACAACCGCTTGCGCACCACAAGAATCACTACTCACAGAGATGGACGATGACTGTGAGTGATTGTGGCTTTATCAATTGCAATTACTCATACACATATCGATGATTGTTATCTTGCACTGCATGTCATGTGTCATTTTCTCCCCTTCCTTATCCAATCCAATGCCCACTTTCTACGTTGGAATACTAATTTGTCAGTGAAGTGGTGAAAACGTTGCATGCATCGTTGAATAATGATCAGTAGCTTGCTAATGAGCGAGCATGATTGGGTATGATTTGGAAGAGGGCCCTCTTCACTTCCACAATGCTGGCCTTCTTCCCGTTTGCATTTTCCTTCACCTTGGCCCTCAACTCCGCCACAAACACCCCCTCCTTCAGCCGCGCCTGCACCCCCGTCACCTCCATCCGCACCTCCCTCAGCTTCCTCATCACATCCAGCAGCAACCCTTCCCTGTGCTCACATTCCACCTCCAACAGCGCCTCGCTCTCTATGATCGATACCTGCACCGAAGCCTCCACCTCCGCCGTCTTCGCCCTCAGCCTCCTCCTCCCCTCCCTCTGCGCCTCCAGATCCTGGATCCTCTTGCGCAACTGTTTCACGTACTCGATGGTGTCCCCTAATATCGACGCCTTGTCCATTCTAGTCACGAACGGCAACAGCAACCTCAGCATGATGAACCGCTCGTTCAGCTTCTCGGGGCGGGGGCGCTCCCCCGCCAATTGGCTGGCGCTCTGCTCATATTGCGGTGTACCCTTCCCCCGCAACCCTGCGGCGGAGTCACCGCCGGCGTTGCCCTCCCGGGTTGGGGGCGAGTTTTGGTGATGGTGCTTGGCGTGCAGGTATGGGACTGTCAACAAAATGTGCTTGAGCAGCCACTGAGAGGTGCCGTCCACTGCCACGTGAAGGCGGTAGTCGGCGCAGATGGTCCACTTGGCGAAGGCTGATAGGGAGGAGGAAGCGAGGTAACCAGCGGAGGGCGGCTCCGGCCACCGGCCGGACTTGTTTTGGAGGATGGTGGACACCGTTTGAGAGTAGTTGTCGCCTTGTGTCAAGTAGTCTTCCAAGGGAGGAACTACTGCAAAGCAAGAACATAAAAGCCATAAATAAATCCACACAAACAAGTTCATATATTACTCCCAATTGTTACTTGATTGTAAAATCAATTTGTACCAGAAAAAAAAAAAGAAGTTGTGGAATCGATTATATATGCAGAATTTATTTGTACTATTTCTGTTTAATGAAGAAATTCAAAAGTAATTTAGAAATTGTTGATAAATTAATAATAGCTTAGTTTGAAATTGCTAAAACTTGAGGGAGGGGAATAGAACTTGCAATCCACCTATTTGAGGAGTCCGGGAACCAGGCTAGAGTTCTTATGACACAATTAATATATATTTTATATTTTGAAAAAGATATTTGACCATTTACATAAATGTGCAATTATAATTATATATATTTAATATTAATTTGAGTAATTAGGTAAACACTTGCCTACAATGAATTTTTCCTACCAGCATGTAGATATTTTGTGTTCTGGGACGTACGAAAGAAGGTTGGGTGGATTAATCCTACACACTGACTCTTCCCATTTTGCATCATTTACCAATTATTACACGAGAAACATGTCACAATTAGTTTGGCCTTGACGCATTACTCTAGATCTCAGAGATATGGTTTTTCGCTTGTCCACACTGAATTTATTACGATGGACCACATCTATCGGCTACCGCTCTGAGCCAAGAACTAGAGTTGATCAAACAGTATCTAAATAAAAAAAAATTAAGTAAATATTATCTATTTTGCACATTTTATTTAAGAGAAATTTTTATATATTCTGTATATTTTATTTACTTCATATAAATAGATGTAAAATAAATAAAAATATAATATTACATCTGACATTATTTTTATATAATTATTTTATATTTATTTATATGAGATAATAAAAAACATTATTTAAAAATATATAAAAATTTCTTTTCATTCAATAATTAATATATATAAAATATAATAAATCATATTAAAAATATAATTTTTTTAAAAAAATTAATAATAAATGTTAACTATTAAATAGATTACTTAAATGAACTAATACCTGCTTGAAAGTATTATAATGGTGTTGATGTCGATGAGCTGATGGCAATGCAATGGCATTGCTTCTTGTATCCTGTGCACAGTGTCATACTATGTATGTACGTCGATTAACTACTTAACTACCAGTTTACCTGACGCCGATTGCTCAACTTGAAGCAGCCCCAACCCTGCTGAACAGGCTGCCACTCCCTCCTCAACCAGCGGTCCCCACCTCCTGCTCCGCTCCGCCCAGTTCCTGTCGGTTCCCCCCGGATGCCCCCCGGACCATGCCTGCCTCTGACTCACCGCTAGCAAATGAACGTCCGAGTCCAAGTTGTTCGACTTGTTGTCCGTTGATCCGACCCGGATATCCTCCGACATCTCCACCTGCATTAGCTCGCTTGCTTCCGCCGCCGCGGTGGCTGCCATGTCTGAAGCTCCCGGAGTCGACGTTGGGCCGTCGTTAGGGACTGTTTCTGCTTCGGAGTCCGATTCGCCATCGTCCTCCTCCTCTTCTTCGTCGTGGTCGTGCTCATCTTCGTCCATGTTAGCTTGGCTGAGATTGGGGGCTTGTGGGTCCGCCACGGCGGGGACGGGGGGAGAAAGGTCGGGCGAGGAGGTGGAGTGCTCCGATAGGGCGGGCCTTGGCGGAGGAGGGTGGTGGTCTATGAATAAGCTCTTAATGCGTTGGATGAAATTAAGGTCTTCCTGGACCTGAGAAACATATACAGAAGCTTAAAGACATGCATGGCTGATGGCTGTCCAGCAATTACAAGCAAGGTTATTACTTAGGAGGGTGTCATTGCTACCTTATCCGTTGTGCCGAACTCGACGACGCCCTCTAATAGAGGAATGCACACCACTGTCTGCAATTTGCATGGCACAAACACATACTACTATATATTATTTATGTGGTCATTTTCATCTCTTAGATTAGACTAAGAGATCATAAGATTACACATTAGAAGGATGGGCAAGTTGGAAAACTTTTCACCTGTATATGAGCACTCTGGCGGTGGGAAAATTTGCAGTCATTAAGAAAGGAGAGAGAAGAGAAGCTAGTTAGTAAATTAAGCTTTATGCACGGCAAATATAAATTAACTAGTACAATAAACTCTCTTCAAAATTAAACGCAACTTTAATGCTTTTCTTTGAATAGTGAACAATCACGTATCCTCGTAATGAGTATACAAATACAGTAAAAAGAAAAAAATCAAGAAAAAGTGAGTTTCATTCATTAATTTTAAATTGTAGGATAAACTTTTTGTTTTTTTTTTTCCTCTTCTGCATCTATGCAGTGCATGGGAATTTTGCCCCAAAATAATGTATCAATGGTGTGAAATGTTCAGTCCAATTGATTAAAATTATCAATATTAATTATTTGGTAATTTACGCACCTTGGCAAGAAGAGATCTTGAAAATGTTTTGCTGTCCACGTTGTCTGCACCAGCGAGCCATACATGCTGCCTCCTGCCATATGCCTTTCCAGGCAACCTTAATTACAGAGTTATAGTGCACCATTCAGTAATATGTCAAGCTCAAAGAACTCAATAATTTTTGGCTGTTGGCAGATGATTATTATTGATAGATATTAGATACATTAAATTTTGAATTTGAGAGAAATTTCAATAAATTACCACCAGTGCAATGTTGCACCATAGTCTTGACAATAATTCTATACTACCAATTAATTGCATGTATCAATTTACTCACACCATAGTTTTAAATTAAGGTCAAGAGAAAAGTGCAGTTGAATGCACCTGTCATCAATGTAACTTGACTTACCCGACACCAGGAGGAAAGGAGAAGGAGACACACATCAAATAGAACCATTCAGACTCGGTTAGGTCCTCTGGCGACAAGGCAGCACAAGGCCGGCGAGTTGGCTGGTTTGTCTCTCCGGCAGACAACGATTCATAGAGCTCTCTAAGTTGCTGGCTTCTTTGGAGAGACGACTCCTCGGCGCTAACCTCCATTGGTTGCACTGTTTTCCGAGTCTTAATTGCCCCGTTGTAGCACCCATCACCCCATTCGAGAATCCTAAATCAGCACACACACACACACACACACATATATATGTGACGTTAAAACTCATGATTAATGTCCTCTGGATATATATAGTCCATTAAGTAAGAGTGCAAGAGCAAGAATCATGAGAAGAATAATCACTTATATAAAGACAATTTGTGTAACTAGCTAGCTAGTTAAGAAAAATGGGTTACGTACCCTTTTTGTGGACAAAGTTGCCAGAAAAGGCTATAAGTCCACTGAACCGATTGCACCGCAGCCTGCAACACGCTTTGAAGCCCGCTACTTACCGGCGCAGCCATTTTCCCCAGCTGGGTTTTCCACCAGCAGGCCTTCGATTCTTAATTTCTCTGCAACAGTATCTAATTTTCTGTCTTCCTTCAAATTATCAACCTGAAAAGGTGAAAAAGGAGGAAAGAGAAAAAAAAAATTGGCTTCTGGGTTTCCATATTAAGTAAATAGGCAACCGAAAAGATTGTCATGAGTGTCATCATCTCAGCTGAAAATCAAAACAACCGAACTTCAAAGGAGAGAAGAGAAGGTCAGAAATTAAGTAGACTTGCATATATGTGTATGATTTTTTATTTTTTATTTTTTTGCTGAGCACAGATATGTGTATGTTAATTTCTTGCGTGTACGAAAGAAAGTGTTTAAAAAGAAGTATGAGTTTTGAGGTGGATGCGCGAGCTATAATCTAACAAGGTTTGTAAGCTTAGTAAAGATCAGAGAGAGAATGGGTTTGGAAATTGGAATACGAGGTTGGCACAAGGGATTTTGATTGGTTGGTCTCCCAGACAATTTCGTCTATATGCTTATATATGCTGATTTGTTAGGTGTGTCATTTGTCGCGGTATGAGAGAATCAGAAAAATGAGAGGACAAGTAAGGTGGCTGCCGCTAAGACAAATTAAAGACAGAAAGGGACGTGGCGTCGGTGATATTAGACATAGTTATCAAGATCGTACGGTAGGGGTATCGCACGATAAGTATAGAAACTTGTGTATTCCGCGACTGTCACAGTGTCAAAAGATGAAGCACACACCTCGCTGCAACCCAGCTAAGGACAATAAATTTTTAAAAAATTATGTGTTTATATAAATATTCAAATAAATATTTAATTTATGTAAAATTTTGTAAATTATATTATAAATGTATTTAAAAATTATAAATATAAGCATATTAAATATTAATTTGAGTAATTATATAGATAAAAAAAAATTGTCTTTTTTTGTTAAGGGACAAGAAATGAAAGTATCTGCTGACCCACCAGATGTCAAGAGGAGCATCCTCTTCCCCACCAACGTGAAGCTTTCTGCATGCGTGGGAACCAATTGACCAAGTCAATAGTCACAAAGTATTGCACGTGAAGTGAAGCTTGTGTTTTTTTTTGTTTTGTCTGAGTAAAAGAACAGTTGTCTTCTCTTAATGATGTAGCTAGCCGAGGATCCAAAAAAAAAAATAATGTAGCTAGCCCGTAGTGTTCCCTTGTAGGGCTTTTGGCCCATCCTTTTCAAAAACTTAAAAAAAAAACAATTATTTAAAATTGATTAATTATGTGTGAATTAATTTATTTTGTGATTAAAATAATTTATAATTAAATTTTTTAAAAAAATTTAAAAAAATAAGCTATTTTTTCTTTTAAAAAAATTACAAACATATTGCAAGTGAAGCTTTATGTTTCATGTTGGCATATTTGCTTCTTTTTTTTTTCATATTTGCCCTTTCTATATGTACTACGATACAAGATTTAACAGTGATGTTGATATATCGTATTCTATCTAGTGTTTCTATTGGGACGCATGCAACATTAGCTGAACATGTCAGTTTATCTAGTTTTTATCTTCCAAGACTATCATCCACACTTGCTTAATTGCTAGCCGTATTTGATCTATCTTTTATTTCTTCTTTTAAAAAAAAAAAAATCTGGCCGAATTTGAGCAACACAAAAGATGTTATAAATGAGTCAAAATACCTAAAATTGTTTTTTTAATGCTTAAAATATATTGAAATTCAATGATATACACAAAACACATTTAAAAAATTTTAAAACTTGTCAAAATACTTAAACTTTTAATATGTTATATAATAATCAATATATATATATATATATATATATACTGTATAATGTTATTTTTAATATTTATTAATTTTTCTATATATAAATAAAATTTTCAATATTTAATTGACTATATATAGCATGCTCTAGCGATATCTTATTTATTAAAAAAAATTTCCTGGCGAATCAAAATAAAATAAAAAATTGTAGTTTTGTTTCTCAACTAAGACAATGAGTTTAGATTAGTGATTCAAATTAAAAATGATAATAAGTTGACAAATACAAAGGAGAAACTAGCATTTACAACCTAAATTTTTATATTTAACCTGGTAAAAAACCTAATATTTTCTATAACAAAGAGCGAAAAATCTACTTTTATTTGTCAGCTAATGAAGGCATGCAGGAAAAACTTGGAATTTATTTGTCCCAGAAAAGGCCAAGAACTTAGATTAGGCAGTTGCGTTGAAAGAGTTCAGTACAAGTTTGAAGTTTGATTTCCATGTACTATATAATGGCAACTGGTTTCCAAAGAAAATGGAATTGAATAGGAAAATTTTGAAGCAAGAGAGAGAGAGAGAAAAGAGACAAAATCATCATCAGCTTCAGCGCTGGTGACAGGGGCGAGTCCCTCACCTTCGTCGGTTATCTTTCTGACTCTGGCCGATATTTATCTGCCCTAGTAGACAGACTAGTACTCATGAGTCCCTACAGGCCACAGGCTCCACTTAAAGAGCTGTGGAGGCTGTGATCTCTGCATCATCTTCTTCCTCTGTCTCGCTCATCTAAACTCCCATAATTGAACTTTCATTATCAGCCCTTTCAAAAGAACGTACAGTGACCCTTTGGATTGTTGCGACTTTATACGGAACAATTAAATTCAACGGCCAGAAGGGGTGGTGGGGCAGGACCCCCTCTCATTGTCAACTCCATCACTAAAGTTTGTAATTTATTGCTAGTACGTTTGGTTTATATTTTAAAATTTTAAAATTTTAAAATTATGATTCAAACAAAAATTATAAAAAATAATTTTTTACCAAATCACAATTTAAAAATTTTTAAAAATCAAATGTCATGTAATAAAATGTCATTTTATATTTAATTTTGAAATTAAAGCATTTTTATCTTTATTAATGAAAAAATATAAAATGACATTATTATTTTGAATTCTTTTTTATAAAGTTGTAGAATCTCATTTCTTTTTTAAAAAAGGTGATATTAGAATTTTATATTTTTTGGGTATAGAATTCTATATTTCTAATGTATTATATTCTTATTTAATTTACCAAATGATAATGATTATCCTATTTATAATCTAACTAACTTGAAGAATAATATAAACAATAATGTTGTGAAGAATGGGTCATTGTTATACTTATAAAATTGATTACAATATAAAAAATATTATCAAAATTTTTGTTATCAAGTTGAAAAATTAGTCTTGAATATGATTTTAAAAAATGCACATTCATATTACATATATTTTATAAGTAATATATGAAAAAAAATAAACATACATTTTTTTATTTTTCTCGTTAAAAATAATTATGCCCCTTATATTAATTTAAATTTTAGTCCATATTGTATCTAGTTATACTAAACTATGAAATTGGAATAAGATTCTCATTTCAATTTATCAATTCTCATTTCAATTTATCAATTCTCATTCTTATACCTATTCTTATTTATATGTACCAAAACAATACCTATTCTTATTTCTTGAAGTTGAAGTTCATTCATTGCACCAAACGTAACATCATGATTCTCCTAAATTTTTTTAAAAAATATCCGCATAGTTATTGCCAATTTGTTTCCACGTTTTTCAAATGACAACGAAATGAAGTAAAGTGCTGCTTCCTTGAAACATTAGGTAGAAACATTTATTGGCGTTGAAAAATATCCTAAAAACAAACATTTAGAAAGAGTAAAATAAAAATTTCACACGGCATTACATTCAAGTATAAAATTTTATATAATTATATAAAAGTAATATAATTTTATTGAAATATCATACTATATGGCCCTTATAATTTTAAAAATTATTTTTATAAATTTCAAGAATTAAATAAAACTTTCCCATGAACATAAGTTAAAAATATAAAATTTCTATACAATCATTAAAAGTAATGTAATTTTATTAAAATGTAATGTTTGAAAAAAAATAATTAGATGTTTTTAAAGGGATTAAAAAAATTATAATTCAGGTATTTAGAAAAATTTGTTTCTTGTTTATTACTTTTGTCTCTCTCTTTTTGGATGAATTATCAGAAAATATTTAGATCTATTTTTTTTCTCATATCTTCTATTAAACTTATGAATCTTCCAAATTTTTTTCTGTGTCTTGCTTTTTTGCTTTTTTTCTAATTCTTTTTTCTGCTTTTCCTAATTCTCTCTTTCGGTGAACAATTAAGCATCTAATGTTTTAGTCTATGACGAATTTTACCTCCTCCATCTCTATTAAGTTTTTAACAACATAAAATTCTATTGTTTTAGTTTTCTTTGATTTTCTAGCTAGAGCTAGCTCATTGTTTTAGTTTTTGTTGATTTTCTAGCTTATTGGTTTTCTTTCTTTACTCAAACTCATAAGCACTCAAGTTTTATAACCTTTTATTCTTAACTTTTCTCTTGTTGGATAGTATATATTCTTACTTAAAATTTATCACTTAATTCAAATGAATAAATCATGCTTTCTATTGTACTGATATTATGAGCTCTAAACTCCAAATATTTAAAATTACATGAATATTTTAATTCTTAAATATATACTAGTTAATATTATTGTGCTTGATAATATCAAATATTTTTTATATTACTTATAAAATAATCATATTTTATATAATATACATATATTATGATAATAGTTATTTTCATCTTAAAAAATATTTAAAATTTTATAGTCTTTAATCCTCACCTGTCAGCATCATAGGAAAAATTTATCGCTTGGTTTCCAAAGAAAATGGAATTGAATAGGAAAATTTTGAAGCAAGAGAGAGAGAGACAAGAAACAAAATCATCATCAGCTTCAGCGCTGGTGACAGTGGCGAGTCCCTCACCTTCGTCGGTTATCTTTCTGACTCTGGACGATATTTATCTTTCTGACAGTGATAATTAAATGGACACAGATCGATGCTAGCTGTTAAAATAACTATGGCAGAAGGAAAAATGAACATGTGAGAATGGATGGGCAGCTAGCTAGATGCTGTTAAAATAACCATGGCAGAGGGAGAAATGTCTCATTCAATTCAATGTGACTTGACCATGTAGACATGCGTGCATTTATACGTACCCTGTAAATTCTAATTACCACTGCGATACTAAATAGAGACTAAACAGAAGAAGATGACTGTACTTTTACTGTAATGAATATGACTAATTAACTTTGATTTTTGCGAACACCAACTTACTCCACAGGTGTTGACTCTTTCTCATCTTTGTTATTCTCAATCGGAGCAAATTAACACATGCATGTTTATCTGTTTTTTCTGCTATCAGCAAGTGTCGGTGGTGAGGAATTGTGTTGCTTGCTGAGATAAGTTGTCTATGGATTCAAATGAGGAAGAGAGGGCAGACACGACACGAGATGGCTGGTTCCAACGCAGGAGGAGGGGCAGAGTACAATATTTGTGATGGCAGGCCCATTTGGTTTGATATAATAAATGTTTTTGTTTAGCTTTTAGAACTCTTAAATAATGATTCTAACGCTCACAAGGATGTGTCATTACGTGTTTCAGTAGTGAGCAAACTGAAATTTTAGTAAAGCACGAGAAAATGAATTTTATTTATAATGTTAAATATTTAAATTTTATTAAATAACACTTTGCAAAGAAAAAGAACTTAAATACTCCAATCCAGAATATCTCATAAAAATTTAAAAAAAAATATCATGATTTGAACAAAGATTCCAAGAAGCAAGTTGCCGAAAACATGTTTCGAAATTAAAATCGAAAGGCGTTCCTCCGTTTGAGCCTCTTGGCTGTGGACGACTTCAATCAATGTTGAACCTGTTTCAAGTACATTGTGGATGTATTTGTTCAAATTTTATTAAGTGATTTTGGTAAGTAATAAATCCTTCTCTCGTTAGATTTTTTTTTTTAAGTAGTTAGCATTTGATAATTAATGCAGGGAGAATTTAAATCTCGTATTTCATTTGTAATGAAAAGTCAAATTACCAGAAGAGTTATAATGAATAACTTTTCTTATTAGAATTTGTCACCAATACAAACCAACTTCTTACTAAATTTAGCTTAGTTGAGAAAGAGGACCACTTTTTCCAAGAATTATTATGATTACAGCACCATTTACAGCAGAGGAATTATTTCATGTTCTTAATATATGCTCTTAATGTATTACGTAAGATTATGTTTTATTCATTTAACAAATATATTGTATACGGACTTTAATGTCCAACAGAAATTCTTTTTATATATATATATATATATATATATATATATATATAATGTTTTCTTAACTCTATGTAAATGGGTACAGCAAATAAATAAGTATATAATATATAATTTGATATTATTTTTATATATTTATCTTACATTTATTTACATAAAATAAACAAAAATACTATTTCAAAAATATACAAAATTTTCCCTGATGCCCAAATCCTCAGCTGGCCCAGTGACTCAATTTTGGCACCAAATCTCAAGCAGGCAAGTTAATATTGTCCTTAAGACCCACAACATCAGCTGGTTTTCCCGCAGCGGGACTCAAGCAACATGGGCCAGCATGGGATACAAAGACCCCATCGAAGAGGGCCAGAAAATAAAGACAAGGTAAGCTTTTCAACCTCTGAACACATGTGACATTTCTTGACCACAAAAAACAAAAAAGAACACACGTGACATAGGGAAGCGTGTTCAAACAACCGACAAGTTTAAACCAAGTTTTTTCAAGGTATTCATGGCCCCAATAGGGAGCCAGCCAACAAAGAAACTTGGAGCGCGGTTACCATGACCGCAACAGTGTTTAAACAATGCTTTGGTCAAAGATTCAATATTTATATGATATTTCGTTTCAAGTTTAAAACGGTGAAGTTAATATTTGAACCTGGTTCCTTTAAAATGAATAATGTATTTTAAACAATAAAGTGACTATTAATTAAAATTTTAATAATTTAAGATTAAATAAAATATAAGAATATGAATAAAAAATTACATATTTATTAATTTTTTTATTTTTATCAATAATTATTTATTTGCTTTTTATATTTTAAAATATATTTTTATTTTATAAGATTCAAATTCTTAATATTTATTAGGCTATTGAAATTAAATTAACGATAAATAATTTAAGTAGTTTAAAAAAAGTTATAAATTTAAATTTTTGTATATTAGAAAAATAATGCGATATCATTATTAAAAGGATGTTGTACTTTTTTCGGTACAGAAAAGGATGTTGTATTTGAAGAAAGGGAGGAAGGAGAGGAAAGAATCTTGTCCCGTACAATGCAGTGTGACAGTTTGATGGCAATAAGAAGCAGGTAAATATGAGTGTTTGGATTAAATTTTTTAATTTTAATTTTAAATAAATTTAATTTTAATTAAAAATAAGTTTAAATAATATTAATTAAAATTATTTTTAAATGTGATTATAAAAAATAATATAAATTAAAGTATAGTAAAAAAAGATAAAATAAAAATTAATAAAAAAATATTAAAATTTCTTTAACTGATTTTTGTTACAAAATAAAAACAATAAAATTATACTTCTCTCAAAATTTTGATTTGATTAAAAACACGGCAAAGTGAGAATTAAAAGTAATTTTTTCAAACATCAATTTATCACTTCCAAACTGATTTTCTCACTTCAAATTCACTGCAAAATTTTTTTAAAAAAAAGAAAAAAAAAGAAAATTTAGAAAGAAAAACGTTCGGCAAATGTGCGTCTGCTAACATGGGCTTTGGAAGAGTTATTTTGGAAGCAGACTCCAAATGTGCTATTCAAATCCTCCGCAATGGCTGTGCCTCATGGCATCCTTGTGCCCCTATTGTTTTTCTGATCTCTGATCTTATCAACAGGAACTTGGAAGTCATCCTGAACCATATCTACAAAGAAGGAAATGCTTGTGGCAAAGCATGGTCATTCTTTATCGCTGGGTCTCCATACTTTCTGCTCTCTTCCTGCTTTTCTCTTTCTTTTTTTTTTGTTTGGAAAACTTCCTGCTTTTCTCTGTTTCGTTCTTAGCTGACAACAGTAAGGTGTCTTTTGACCGTTTTGTAGCTTGTTAGTTGGGTTTTTGGGCTTTTAGCCCCTTTGTTACCAAAAAACAAACTGTGCATCTGCTGCGCGTACGGTGCTTACAACGAGGGAGCCCCAAAGCTGGCGTACCCATGCATCGTACATTGGTCGGGAAAATGGACCCGCCAAAGCCTATTGCAACCATCTCAAGCAACCTTATTAGATCGCCCAAGGGAATTTATTCGGTATTTTTTTTATAAAGATATATCCTTCTTATATATTACTAGCATTTTAATAGATAATCTCGTGTTTTTTAATTTATATTTTTTAATTTTTATTTATATAATTTTTTTATAAATTAATTAATTATAATGTTATTGTAATTAAAATTAATTAAATTAAAATAGTTTTGTAGTGTATGTAATAAAAAAGATAAATAAATATATTCAAAAGTAATTGTAATTATTAAATATAATTATAAAAAAAATTTATGTTTACAATTTTATCTATTTTTTCATTTGTGTCTAATTAATTATTTAATGGATTTTTGGAAAGTAAAAATTAGATATCAAAAGATAGAATTCCTTTTATTTATAGTATAAATTATATTATTGGTTAATTTTTTGTTATACATTACTTGATTACTTCATCTTTATAAAGGCATCACTATTCTTTTTATGTATCAAAATATGAAAAGTTGGTTAATAATTTTTTTAATCATTAATGATTTACCTATCTATTTAGTAAATAATATTTATTTTAGTACTTCTTATTTTATATTTTAAATTTATTCTATTTATAAAAAAATTTAAATCTCAAATCTATCAGTCATTGTCAAAAAAAAATATTTTATTAAATATTTTACGATAAAATTTTATATTTTAAAAAGCTTTTTTATAAAAAAAATTATAAAAAGTAAGAGAGAATATTAGATAAAGTTATCAAATATTAGAAAGAGAAATTGTAAATTTATGATATCAAAAACTTTGTCAAGCTCGAATTCATGTAATTTAGTTTAAGATAGAGTGAAATAATATTATATTTTTATTCATTTATATTTTTTTAATAAGTTTTTTATTTTTAGATTGTTTTTGAAGTTCTTAAAAATACTAATTTTTGTTCAAAAAAATAATTACTTACTTAGAATTTTTTAAGTACAAGAATTTTTGTGTATAAAATTATAAATATTAATAAAAATATTTAGTTTTTTTATTATTATTAATAAATTAAATAAAAATAAACTTATAATATTATACCATGTCCCTACATTATAATTAGGTACTGTATAAATCTCTCCCAAACAAATATGAGGTCCAAATTTCCCTATCAGTGGGCCTCCTTTACTAGGTTACACTTTCGTGGAACCATAAATAAAACGGGTAACTCAATGCAAAATACTTCAAAATCTTTACGCCTAGCTATTATTACACCCCCTTTATGCTTGTTTGTAATTTTATTTCTCTGCATTAATAATTTTAAAAATGTGTTATTAAATTAAATTTTAAATAGTGATTATAAAATAGTTATCAATATGCATAGTTATTTCAGATAATTAAAAGTTATGAATTTATCTTACATATAATAGAATTTAATTTGTAAACATGTTATCACGTCTTGAATCTACTATGGATCTAAGATTTACAATAACAGAGTTCTATGATTGCTTTTAAGCTATTTTATTACATTTTGGGATCTATACTACACCCCATATAATTTTTTTACCAAGCATCATCAATAAAATTGTGGAATTCCCATTTTTTAATTAGTTTTATGTCATTTCAATGGTGCGTCAAAGGGTGTGTTATAGAAATTCATCTATCAATGTTCATCAATGTCCAATGATCATAATTCAAGTTACACAAATTTTTTTTAAGATTATTTAATAATGGAATTGAATTTTACACAAACCGTCTATAAAAAATGTAAAATTAACGTAAAGAAAAATGTGTGCAAGTAATAATACTCTAACTTGATCAACATAAGGTTAGCAATGAAGTTCTGAAAAAGGGGTCGGGTTTTGTGGATTTTTGCATCACTCGAATTACCTGAATCTACCCAAAAACCAAAATTAAAGTCCATTCCCAAGTCCCAACCAACCACTCATTTAAAGGACTACCAAACATGTATTGAGAGCAAGTATACAACTTGGATAGCTGAGCATCCAAACCCACTTGACCAATCTCTCTCTCAACATGTAAAAGAGAATTATAACTTGACTGTTCAATAAAATTTGTTCTGGTCCTTGAGATGCTTGTTCTGATGATTCAGTTATATATGTCAATGGAGAGGGGTCTTTCACCTGAAATTATATTTCGATAGCTAAGTCAGTGGGTATTGTATAGAGAGTAAGTTTAGCACAAAGAAAGTGTGCCTACCTTCTTAAAGACTATCTAAGAATTAGCATAATAAAAATGAATATATTTTTAGATATAAAAATTATAATTTAATTTTTATAAATTATATTTCATAAAAAAATTATATTAATTTATAAAATAATTTAAATAACTCAAATCTTATATAAATAATCCTTCTTCGTGCTAAAAACCTTCTTAAAGACTATTTCAGCCCTTTGTATCAGACTATGATGTCTAATTCGAATCTTTTCTCAGTCACTGTAATCTTGTGTGAGATTATTCTACGCGGCACAGCTTGTCCACATTGGCCAATCATCCGGCAACAGGTGGAATGGTAGTAAGTGATGTCTTTGGTGGGGTCCACATGCTGGGGCTATGACACCCACTGGGGATTTGGGCTCTGATGAGGGCTCATGGTGTGCGGTTAATGGGCCTAGAGGCTTATAAAATATTTTTATATTATTATTTAATTATATTATATTAAATATTTAATTTTTAAATAATTATTATTTTAATTAAAATCTTTTAATAATTTAATAATATATATATACTGATAATAAATTAAAATTAAATTAAAAATAAAAAAATAATTTATCTAATGATCCACAGAAAAAAAAGTACAATAATAGATAAAGATCGCATATTGTTATAATGGATGACAAGATTCACAGATGTAATCCTCTATCTTCTTCTAAACTCTTAACTCTTATGAAGAAATTATATCTCAAGTCCTTCCACGCTATAGCAATAACATTTTTTTTCCTTGAACTTCTTCGAACTTTTCAAGTGCTTTTTTGAAGAGTGTATTCTAGTCTGGTGTCGTTCAAAGAAAAAAATCTTTAAAATTAACAATTTTTTTATAATAAAATAACCACAATAAAAGTGTAATTATTTCTTTATAAAATATAATATTTGAAACATCAATAGAATAAATATCTTTTGACTATAATTACTTTTAAACAATTAACACATCTCATTAAACAAAAAATAATAATATAAGTATTCGCGCTAAATTCTCTAGTAATAATCTAATAATTAATATTATAAAAAAAAAGCCAAATAATTAAAAAAGAAAAACCTTGTCAGCAGTGACAACATTAAAAGGACTCATTAACAATCCCCGGCCCAAGACATTCTCATTTCCAAGGCGCAAGTTCTTTTGGTGGCAATAGATTTTTATGAGTAATGCTGGATACATCAAAGTCCATTTTAGAAAGCCAAGACAACGAAAACCTTTAAGTCAAAAAAAAGTTTATTACTCCTTTTCATTTGTTTTTATCTATTTTAAGGTAATTATATAAAAAATAAAAAAATTATTAAATAATTTTATTTATAAAAAAATATTGTTTAATATGATTAAATTATTATTTTTTATTCCATTAATATTTTTTTTTTTTTAAATTTTACTTATCTATTAAAAGATAAAAATAAAATTTAAAAAATTAATTAATACTTTTTTAATATTCTCAAATAATAAATGTTTTTAAAAAATTTTATTACACATAAAATAAAAATAATAAATTGTGTGTTATCGCTATTGATTGATCTGTGCAGTTGCAACACATGGCTAAACTGGGTGCTAATCAATCTACAACGAATTTAGAGTTACAAATAGAGTAGCTTATAAAGCTGCATTCTTTTCAAAATTTTAATTTGATCGATTAATGTAAGCACAAAACTAAATCTGACTTTCAAGATGTTTATATAACGACCTAATTGCAGTTCAGGCTTGAGAACCACTGCAAGAAAGTTGCTTCAATTAAAACTGCACTTGGGTTCCAATCCCCTCTTCCTCAACAAAAAGAGAAAAACAAAACACTACAATTTCCATCGTGTTATCCTGTATCGTTTCTTTTTTCCTAGACATCCCATCAATATGAGTATTTCATGACATATCGTTATAAATATCTTTGAGATCTTGTCATCCATTATTCGGCTTTTACTTTATTTGATGCGGTAAATATCTTTCCCCAACCCACTTATTGCGTTCATCTTTGGTTTACTTGCAATGTTGGCTAGAATTCCTTTTGGATACCACTAGTTAAGGGAAGGGATTGATTTAAAAGACAAAAGGAAGAT
Organism: Castanospermum australe; assembly: GCA_019955255.1. NCBI lineage: Eukaryota > Viridiplantae > Streptophyta > Magnoliopsida > Fabales > Fabaceae > Castanospermum > Castanospermum australe. The sequence goes on from NSJW01000209.1 coordinate 827,175, forward strand.
TATTAATTATTAATAAAAAAAATTAATAAAAAAAATTTTAATAATCTCATCATTTATTATATGTATGTATGTATTTTATTATAATTTTAATTATTAATTTTTTATTAATAATTATAAATTTTTACTTTATCTTTTAATACTTTAGAAGAGTTAAATTTTTTAGTTTTGAACATTCATATCATATTTGATTGTGTTTGATTATTGTGATTTTTGGTGAAAATAATTAATTTTTAGGGGTAGAATTAATTTTAAGTATGAGACCTAAAAAATATTCTTATAATTATATTTCAAAAATATTTTTACTTTACAATAATAAATTCTTTTAAATAATTTTTAAAATATTATTTCCAAATACAAATTAATTTTTTTAACATAAACTCTTTTACAATTAATTCTCTTAATACTAATTTTTAAAAATTAATTCAACTAAAATCTAAGTCAAACAAAAGCTGCATCATTTTTTCAAAAGCAATGGAAAGGATTTGGGTAATTTTATCAAAGTAAATGCATTTGAGAAATGCTATTTATCCGCACTATTCGAGTCCAAATATAGTCGTGTCACAAATTCTGAGAGAATTACCGATTAATTGCGTAAATAACATTTTTTAACCAAAATATTTTTATAAATATTATTATAAGATTAATTTTTTAATATATTTATAATTAATTTTTAATTAAAAGATTTTTTTAATAAATATTTATTTAAAAATTTAAACTTTAATTTTTAAAACGTGACTCAATTATCATCATCTAATTAAAATATTTGATTTTTAACACATAGTATTATTATCGTTAACTTAAATCAAGTACTGTATATATATGTCTCAATTCTCATCAAGTTTAAAAATAGCTGCAGGGTGTCGTTCATCAATTCTCATCATACTGTGTATGAATGACATTTCTTCTTTCTTGAAAGGAACTGCTGTGACTTCGGTCATCAAGTATAAGCTGGTTGACTGATACCAAACCATGGCTCAGTCGAAAAAATAATGGGTGCCCAGGGCCCCCACTTTCTTCAGTAGCACCGGCCTATCATTTTAAAAAAAATGGGTGATTTAGTGGGCTTTCCACTTATCACACTGCAGAGTTCATAAACTTTGCTGTCATTTGTCTCCTATCATTTCAAAGGAGAATTGGCCGAATTCAATTTTGTTAGGCCTTGAATGGATTTAATGCTCTCGTTGCCTTCTTTTTTGCTGGGTAGATTAATACTACTCATTCTAGATTCTTGTATGTGCTTACCTAATTTCACCACCACTCATCTACAACCAAATATCATTCATGATTCATCCTCTATATTTAGATTATGGTGCTAGCTAGGGTGCTATGCCCCATTGCCTAATTAAGCTAATTAAACCCAATAATGTTGGAGAAAATCTAGTTGGTTTCATATTTTCATTTGTGAAATATGTGTTTGATGTGGTTTTGAGCAACTAATTAATAATTAGAGTCATGAGGTTTAGTTTAATTGGCTGGATCTCTCAGGCTAATTGGGAATCTTCTTCCAATGCTAGATGTAGCCATGTTTTTGGGTTTTCGTCTACGAACTTTTAATGAAGAATCTTTTCAAAGGTTGACTGAAATTGTTATGACATGAGGTATATAAATATTGGGTTGATTGCAATTATTTCAGCTGAATGAAACATAATGTAAGTACTCACTTGATTGAATTATGATATTTACGTAATAAAAATAAGTTATATTTTAAATATAAAAAAATTATGATATAATTTTTAAAAATTATATTTTATAAAAAATATTATATTATTATTATTTTAAATTTAAAAAAAATAAATTTATAAATTATTTAAATAAATAAAATTTTATAAAAATATTTTTGACTCACATAAAAAAAATATATTCACTTGTTGATTGAACTATTCATATAACTTTACATTTATAATTTACAATACTGTTTTTTGTATATTATTTTTATTATATTATTTTTAAATAATAAAATAAAAAAATACATATTTTAATATATATATTTTTTATTTTTTTAAAATAAAAAAATATAAAATATAATATAAAAATTTAGTTTACAAGAATGAGAACATGCTTTGCCATGGATTGCTCGTGCAATCAACGTCTAGTCACATCTAGTCACATCAGAATGATGGGTTTGCACACAAATGCGGGCTCAAATTAAAGTCCTTGTCAGATATTTAATCCTTGGAAGTGGTTTGTTTCTCATTGTGCTTCTCTCCGCAAGTTGCTAGAAAATGTCCTGAGGTGTCAAACACCAGCCGTACAGTGTAAATATCCTAAATTCAAGTTCAATAAATCAAATATGATTCATGTAGACTACATAAACTAGAAATGTTTTTCCCGTTGTCATTGAGTAGTTGCACATTATTTATAAATTTTATTTTAAAAAATTATAATTTTTAATCTTTCACCAAACAAATTGTAAATTTAATCTTTTATAAATGCGTGTAAGTTTTGTCTTCTTATAAAAAGCAGACTTACAACAATAATTAAAGCTACACGTTTAAAAAAATTGCGAAAAAACTTATTTTAAAATGTCATAAGTCCATCATTTTTTTTTGTAAATATCATAAATGATTTATCAGCATCTATTTTTTTTCAATAGTGTACCATAAAATGTCGAAAATAAAATAATTTAATTAGTTGCTCATAATATATAAACATTACTAATCAATTGAGAATTTCATAACTATAACTTACATAGTTTTATTTAAATTTTTAAAATCTCACTCACTTATCAATACCTCCCCAAAAAAAAAAACTCACTCACTTAATAATTACCTTATTTTTTGTTTGGTATAATGGAGATGAAAAAAAAGAAATACAATAAAAATATTATTTCAAAATGTCATAAGTCTATAATTTTTTATAAATATTATAAATAATTTATCAATAAATAAATTTTCTCAATAGCGTACCATAAAAAGTCTTAAAAAAAAGAATTTAATTAGTTCCTCATAATATATAAACATGACTAATCAATTGAGAATTTTATAACTATAACTTATAGAATTTTACTTAAATTTTCAAAACCTCACTCACTTATCAATACCAAAAAAAATCTCACTCACTTAATAATTCCCTTACATTTTATTTGGTATCAGAGAGAGGAGGAGAAATGATAAAAAGAAATACAATAAAAAAATGAACCGAAAGAGTTATCGGTTTCCTTATTTGTTATTATCTAATAAAAAAGAATAGACCTTTTTTTTTTAGTTTTGTTTCATCGAGAAAAAATAAAAATATATGTAAATAAATATTAAATTACTTTATTATCTTTCAAAACTTATAATATTATTTAATTTTAATATAAATAAATAAAAAAATAAAATTTTAAAATTTTTTTCTCATAATTTCTTAAATAAAAAAAGAATACAAAAATATAAAAGCCCACAACAAATTCACCATTATAAATTCTTTCTTCTTCATTATTAAATTAATACTAAATAAAGAATTAACACAATTCACATATCTATTCTTTCACATTAAGCTTATTATAATTTTAATACTTTCTTCGTCTACTTTTATCTCTCATTTAAAATAATTACATAAAAAGTTAAAAAGTTATTACGTAGTATTAATTATAAAAAAAATATAATTTAATACGATTAAATTATTTTTTTATTATTTTATTAATTTTTTTATTAATTTAATTATTCTATTAATTTTATTTTTATTAAAAAATAAAAATAAAATTTAAAAATTAATTAATATTTTTTTAATATTTTAAAATAAAATATTATTTTATATAATAAACAAAAATAGACGGAACAACTATTATACAACTTATACCCCCTAATTATTAGTGTCAGTCAATTGGCCACGTGAATTTGAGGCACGTCTCATGGTAATTAACGCTTTTTTTTTTGGTACAGTCGTTAGTAATTTACGGACAGGTTAACGCTGTGTCTTCAGGGATTGGGTATGGATCAAGCATTATTTACGGATAGGAATTTGTTTTGATTGAGAAAAGTTAACGGGTAGGAGAGGATCGTCTATTCGAATAGAAGGCAAGAACATGTAACATGTATTTTTCTTTTGGGTTTTTTTAATATAAAAGAATACGATTAGGTTCTCTTCATAAATAATATATCACTGCACCAAACCCCGTATAATATATTACATATATTTTAATAAGACTTACAATGATATCTATGAATTATTTATTAAGTAAAATTGTTAATAACGAGATTATGTAAAGATAATTTTGTTTATGAAATGAATTGAATCAAGTCAGCCTGAATAATTTTTGAATTACTTAATTTATTCACAGAAATATATATAAGGGGAAAATAAGTTTTTGGGAGTCAAAATTTAAGATATATTTAGACCGAGGACAACGAAGACAAAATAATAGACTAGAAAAAAATAAAAGGCAATATTCAACTGGAATCATTCTCTTATTTTATTTTTAATTATTTAATTTAAAAATATTTAGTTAAAATTTATTATTTAACTGCTCAGCTTCTTTATTGTTGTTAAGTTTTTCCTTTTAGTGGATGTTTAATAAATTTTAATTTTTAGAAAACATTATTTTTTTTATAAAAATTATTTATAAAATATTAATTATAAATTTTTTAAGTATAAAATAAGCTCTTCTTTTAATTCTCGCCTGCAAGGTAAGTAAGTGTGAATGACGAAACACCATCAATTGGTGTCGTCATTCGAAGGCCAATGGGTTCGACCATAAATGGCCACCAATGCAAATTAATGGACAAACCAAGAAGATATTATTATTTATATCAGAAAAAAGAAAGAATTGAAAGGATGTGTTTGAAATAATAAAATTTGAAATTTAACTTTATTTACGAATTAAATTTTTTATTTAAAAAATTATATATAAAAATTAACATAATTTGAAAATTTATAAAATTTAATAAATTTTAATTTGATTAATTTAAAAATTTGCTTTAAAATAAAAAGATTTAGGTAAATTTTAGTTAATTTTATATAAATTTATTATCTTTCTCTTAATAAAGATAATAATTATATTATTATAATGGTAAAAATATAAATTGTTTAAATAAAATTAATTTAATTTCCTTTTAATATATTTTAAATATAAAATTAGTTTTTAAATTAATTTAAAACATAATTTTTACTATGAGTTATAAATACAAGAAATAATTTTTAATTTAATTTAATTTTAATTTTAATAATTTCAAAAATACTCAAAGCATAATACATAAAATCAAATTCAAAATGTAATGAGTGAGCGTAGATAGAATGATTTCCGTGGCACGGACCCTGGAGAATTCACCAAAAGCTTGGAACAATTATAATGATTATTCCACTAATAATTAATTAGGTATCATTACTAGGGAAGCATAAATAAATAAAAGTGCTTTACATCTCTTATACACGTCACATTAGTTTCAATCATGTTTTCTCCCATATGATAATGGGTTTTTTGTTTTTTATTCAGAAGTCATCATGGTCACTGTTTGAACTTAAAATTTCAAGTTTTGATTAATGTAGTTTAACTAGTACTTACGATATTATTTCATGCCAATAAACAATGATTTATCAAGTCATATATAAGTTAAACCTATATGATTTGTGATTCGGTTAATTTTATTAATAAATGCAACTTGCAATTAATATGTTACATGCCTAATTAGCATTTATGTTAATTTTTTTATCTTAAATCACGCGGTAATTAGTTATTATCATTACATTGTTAATTAAATTAGAAAAATATAATTAAAATTAAGAAATATATTTTTATATTTTTAATAATTAAAAATATATTAAGAGAAAAAAATTTAGACGTTAGCATTACTCTTCTAATAGGGAGAACTTTCGTCTAAGTTTTGCCCTTATAATTTAATATTATAAAATAATAATATATTTTGTAAAGAATTTATTGTTCATTACCTTAGTGTTGTTGGACAGGATAACCAGATCAATATGCATGAGAAGAGAATGAAACTCGTCCCTCAAAGACAACTTTTGACGTTATTTATTTATTTTTTGGTCAACGACGTTAAAATTATTTGGGTTGCATTCTCGCCACTAACTATACCTTTTGATATCTTATTAGGAGCAAATGGCCCATTATCACACCACCCCAGCACGATTGGGTTAGTGCCTAAGAGGTATTATCTTTATGGGGACAGGACCACGATCCCTCAAATATTTTAGAAATTATTATAAAAATACTTTAAAGTATTACTTAAGACATTTAAACATTATTAAAATATTATATGATAATCTAAAATTTTAGTCCAAGACTTGTCACTACTTAAAGCATGTTGGAGAGCTTAACAAACCAACTATAACTTTTGATGCATTGTTAGACAGTGTGGCCATATTGTATATTGGCTCTCTCATTTAGGGCTTATGGAGATTGACAATATATGTGCGTTGCAGCCTCACTATTAATTATAACTTTTGGTGTATTAATTAAGTACGTACTAGTGGACCAAAAACAAAAAATTACGTACTAAACTTAACATATTGTTATCAAGTTTCTTAAATTTTACTTTCTATTGTAAAAAAAAAATTCATTCTTTTAGAGTACGCTCCCTTTTAGTTCTCTAAAAATATAAGTACAATCAATTTAATTTTATAAATAATTTTGACATTAAATTAGTTTATAAATTATAAAAATAACATTAAAATTATTTTTCTGTGTATGGATAGAAACTAAATTGATATAATTTTTATAATTTAATGACTAAATTGATGTTAATTTTATATCATTGAGAAACTAAATTGATAATATCTTTTTATGATTACGGAAATAAATTAATATTAATTTTTTTAGAGAAACAAAATAATGTCACTTCTTATTATTTAAAGGTTAAATTAATATTAAAATTTTTTTAAAAATAAAAAACAATGACACTGTATCTTCTAGAAGACTAAAAAGGAGATTGCTAAGTACAACAATAACCTAAATTTTCATTTTCTTTTTTACTAGGTGTAACCAAGCTATGATTACTAACTCTTTTTATAAATTATTCTTTAATAGAATTTGAACAATTGTTATTACAAGTAAAGTTTATTTTATTAAGGATTTTAGACTTTTATCTTATTTACCATTAAGCCTCATTCTTATGGGTGACCATAACCTAAATTTAGGGCACACGATCATTTAGACTTAACTCATCGGTAAGTTTGGTAAAAAATTTTGGTTGAAATCGCAGATTGAATTCCATATGTATAAAAAGAAAAGGGAAAGAAAAAAAAAATGCAGACCGAATTCTGTCAATATCATGTGCATCTAACGACACTATGAATAGGGCAAGCACTGAATAAATAGAAACGTTGGCCATTGACATAATAAGTTGCCAAATTAATCAAATATGACTAGCTGATGCTTAGATAAGGCTTATCTTATCACATTTATTAAATGGGTGAATCTTTATATCCTTCACCACTTCACTCCTCTTTTCCTTTGTTTCTTATTTCTTAAGCGGCCAACAAAGCCAACGCGTGCAACGAACTCATTTGCGCGTCGACCCGGGTATGGAGGTACAGATTTCGTACACAATGAGCACAAAAGCTAGCGCATGCTTTTCTCCCTATAAAATTGTAAACCAATGCGGATCCCATGCTTGATGCTTGCTTTGTGTGGCCATTATATATGTGTTGAGTAATTGAGCAGTCCACATAGAAATCTATGCCAGCGGTAAAATTACCCTCACGTAATATTTGATACACAAAATAGTTGTATTATAAAATTAAATTAAAATAAAATAAAAATAAAATAAAAAGAAATAATTATTTTTATTTCACATTTTAGTATATTTTAAAATAGAATGTCTTTAGTATATGAAATCGATGTAAAATAAAATTAAAATTAATATAAATAATATAAATATTCTTTATATAAAAATGTTTGAAGATCTTTTTGTGGGATTTTAAATAATAGTTATGTTTCACTAAATTATTATAATTTTTTATTTTTCTAAAATTTTGAATATAATTGTAAAAATATAAAATAAATTATTAATATTAATGTTCACATTTTTTTCTAATTATATATGATTATTTACACAAGTTTATAGTATAAAAAATAATAAAGTTACCCAGTGTGTTAAATTTTTATTTGTTAGAGTCATCTCATTATATAGGTTAAATTTAAAAAAGATAATAAATGTAAATTTGTGAAATTAATAAGGATATATTAAACAAAAAAAATAATGTCCATTCTACGAAATATGAAATTCTAATCCCACTTCTTTGAAAAAGAATGTATTTTATGCTTCATTCTTGGTTTGTGAAATGGATTTCATGTTAATTTTTTTTTTTTGCTAACAATCACGGGAGTCCTCTATTTTGTGCTCATTTTATTCCACTTCATGATTATTTTTGCATGCTAAATGTCACGTAAAGAGAGTAACTTAAAGTTACTATATGGTCAAATGAGTGACTCATCTAAGAGAGAGTCTAAACATTTAAGAAATGTTATAATTATATTATTGAGTGATTAATTTTATGGAAGGGTCGGCAGGTTTTTCCATTGAAAAGTTATATTCTAATATTGTTATGATGAAGTATCTTTGTCCCTCCTAGAGGGATCGTGGACTTCTCGTAGGTTCTTTCGCTGCACAACGTAATGATGCTGACATGGTAACATTTTGAAAGTACCATTCGTTTCTTCTTGAAAAGAAGGTCGTGCTCATATATGGGTGCGAATTATCAGTCACAAAAGCAGGGGATATGAAATTGCAGGAAGGAGCAGATTGTTGCTAGAAACTTTTGGGAGATAAAGGGAAACAACCAGATATACGCGGCATTTTCTGGCTGATACAAAGATTCATATACCAAAACATTAGCTGTGTTAAGGCATCAATTATTTACAATCGTGTGAGAGCACGGCTTAGCAAAATCTGGTGTGTCTGTGATTATCAAACTGAATTAGGTTGTTTCTGTTGTTCGTGTTAACCATGCCTAAAAGTAGCTTTAGCTAATTTTGATTTTAAGGGACCTCGCACAATTAGTTTCTACTTCCTAGAGGCATGCATTACATATTTATATATAGATGAGATTTGTGCTACCTTTCTCCAAACACCAACTGCAATGTTCAAACACTACATCGATTTTTAGTTTTGAGTTTTACAAATCCTTGCAATATATGTAGAATGGGTAATGATATCTTGGACTTAGTGCAAAATTGAATTTACACATCAGAAAAATTAAAGCACATTGAAGCGCAATTATACATATTTCATAAACCTTTTTTTCAATGAAGATTTCATACTTTTTTTTTTTGGAATATTTCAGAAACCTTTATTTATGATGCTGCTATTCATATATATAAAGGATAAAACCAAATTGATCACGTAATTGCATAGACAATGAAAAGTGGCCCGCAATGTGATAACCTCCCACTATATGCTTGGAAGTTTTGTGATTAATATTTTTAATCATCACTAACATCCAATACCCTTCAATCTATTGAATCATTTCTTTGTTGTTCGTCTTTTGAGCTCATCCCTATGAGTTAATATAGTAAGGAAATAGACCCCCCCCCTCCCTTTTTCTCTCTTTTCTTTTCAGTATAAATTCTATATTTTTCAAACGCTTCAATTACAAGTGATCATATAGATCATAACCAAATGTAGACATTTGTTTTGCATTTTGCTAATCCCACATAGTAGAAATTCTTGACAGAGAGGTCACCTAAAACATGATAACATTTTGAACTTAGGCACACATATCTACAAGAACCACTAACTTCACAAAACAATCAGAAAGTTGCTGAAAGTTTTGACACTTGTAGTGTCGGGTCACGGTCTTTCCATGAGAAACATCTATGAGACTGCTTTAGTGGGGTTATCTAGCTGAAAAATTAAGGTCTATGCTTTAGCAATCCAATTAAGCAATGAGACAAGTGTATAATGCTAGGGAAATCCGCAAAATAAAATAGATAGAGCCATAACTGGGGTGTTGCTGAAAGATCACTTTCCGCGTCTGTGTGTCATTAGGTAGGGTAGCTCGTGTGTGCATACGTGTTCCACTAAGGTCACAAAAAATGAAGGACGTCTTACTGGTTTGTCCAAATCAAGGTATATCAGTATAAAAGTTATTCTTTTGAGTCTCTATTGTCATGTCTTGAACCGGGGGTTGCAAGGGCCAGCACATCCACTAACTGGGTACTACAACAATTTGTCTTCCGTTAGTGTCCACTATCATGGCATAGTATAAATAGGGTCTCTCTCCAACTAGAGGATCTCCAAGAGAGTGAAGTGAGTTAACCAAAGTCCAAGAGGAGAAGTGGAAAATAATAGGGAGAGTAAAGACAAAATGGAATCAACTCATGTAATATCTATTACGAATGGAGATGAGCATCTGAAGGAGAATAAAGCATTCCGATTTCCACTTCCATCTATTATTTCCCGTCTCAGGGAAAATAAAATCCATTGCTCTCTTGTCCCCGTTACTTCCTGTCTCAGGGACAAGCAGAAGAAAAGTGATCAGCATGATCACACTAGGAAGATTATCCACAGTGTCAAAGTTGGAATCTCCCTGGTTTTGGTTTCACTTCTGTACCTCTTGAATCCTCTCTTTGAGAAAGTAGGGGAAAATGGAATGTGGGCTATCATGACTGTTGTCGTTATCACTGAATTCTCTGCAGGTACTTTCAGTAACTATATATATATATATATATATATATATATATATGCATATATATATTACGATTGCTTCAATTCTTATCCCTTGAAAAAGATGCTAGAAAATATATTGTCATGGCTCTGATGAAGCAATGATGAGATACTAATGTACATTAATTAATTTGATTAACATGTCAGGAGCCACACTCGGAAAGGGCTTAAATCGTGGAATGGGAACTATATTAGGAGGTGGACTGGGTTGCTTAGCAGCAGTTTTAGGCAAAAACATTGGAGGGGTTGGCATGTCGATTATCATTGGTGCTTCTGTATTTATCTTTGGTAAGTTTTTTATTCAATCTCTTACAGTTGGTGTGAAAAAGACACAAGCATTGTGGAGGTTATAGCTAGTCAGTTCTATTAGTATATAACATATAACATTCTGTGGCGATGATCGTAGAAACATGGGATAAAAACCTCTTTCCGTCGGATCGAGAAGATGAAGGTTAATTTAAGCATGGGATGGCAATACAAGCAGTGGAAATATGTTTTTTTAAACAAGCATGATTTTAATTCATATGAAATAATAATTGATTTTTAAAATTATAATTAATTATTGTATAAATTTATGTAAAATATTCATAAGTAAAAGACAAGACAAGTAGAATGTGAGTTTTGCATATTTTCATAAAAACATGTTTAAAATTTGATTACCAAATGGGATTGCATCGTACAAAAATCTGCCACATTGTCATTCTTATTAAAGTTTGAACCCATATTGGAAATCCATATCTTTAAGTAGTTGGTAACAAATGAAAAATATTTCTTACACACTAAATATTCACACCAAATATTATGCATTCTTGTTTGAAAATAAAAAATTAGAGAGAGTATGTGTTGGAATATACATTTCTCTTGTTTTATTACTTAAAAAAATAGTATAATAAATAACTTTATTGGTAACAAATATCAATTTCAGGATCTGTTGCGACATATTTGCGACAGGTTCCAAGCATCAAGAAAAGACACGACTACGGAGTGATGATATTCATCCTCACTTTCAATATGGTTGTGGTGTCTGGCGTGCGCGCTCACGAGAAGGTCTGGGAAATAGCCCGTGAACGTCTCTTAACAATCATGGTGGGTTTCGTTTTGTGCATTTGTGTGAGCTTGTTCGTCTTCCCCTTATGGGCCAGCGATGAACTTCATGACTCCACTGTCTCAAGATTCCTGGACCTTGCCAACACAATTCAAGGTATATCCGATCGCTGACGCAGAAAAAGTTTCAGCCTTTTGATATATTTTAATTTCTAATGGACATGATGAATAAATAACGTACTATTGATGTGGTCCCAGGGGAGATTTATCAACCAGAGACATATGAAATCATGCATAATGATTGTGAACAATCTCAATTCTCGGTGGTTAAAAAATTAAATAAGGTTCAACTACAAATGCGTTATATGTTTAAGTCGAGACTTCAAAATGTTATAGAAATTATTTTATTTTCACAATTATTTATATATATCACCATAAATTACATTAAATTAGTATGAAATTAAAATGAGTGGATGGTGTTCACTATAACAATGCTATGAACATATAGCTAAGCCAAAAAGAAAATGTTCGTCTTTTTTTTTTTTTTTGGGGTATACATGAAAATGTTCGTCTTTGGTTGTAGGTTGCTTGGAGGAATATGCCAAATTCGTTAGTGAAAAAGAAAACCAGCCCGGTGCCAGCTTCCCTGTTTGCAAGTCGGTGTTGAACTCCAAGTCAAAGGATGAGTCACTGGTACTGATAGAATCGTGTATATTTTCGTTTATAGTATCATGTATTTTTAATTAAATGCTTTTCTTAAATTAGTTAATAAAAAACTATAAGCTGAGCCATCTTTTTTTTTTTTCCCATTGGGGGACAATACTTTTTACCGAGACACAAGGATATAAGTGTATAATCAATGTTAATTTATTCTGTTTATCAGGCAAATTTCGCAAAATGGGAACCCTGGCATGGAAAATTTGGATTTTCCTACCCTTGGGAGAAGTACTTAAAGATTGGGGAGGTTCTTCGAGAGCTGGCTGCGTTTATTCTTGCAGCGGGTGCTTGTCTCCAAGCCTCAAGACAGGTAGGTACATTCTCGTCTTTGTGTAGTTGCAAAATGACAAAGAGATATTTGATGGGCTCAGTCATTTGTGTTCAATGACTGTTTTTGGTTACTAGCCCATGGAATCTCTGAGACAGTCTGGCCAACTGGAACGGTGCGAAGCAATTGGGTCAAGCGCTGCGGGAACTCTTCGAGAACTGGGAGACAGCATGAAGCAAATGAGGAAGTGTGAAGCAGAGCCCAGCATTTCGGCCAAGTTGAAGGCAGCGAAAGCAGAGCTGAGCTTGGTGATTTCCTCCTCCAAGATGGCAGCACTTGAGAATGGCCAAGTGCTGGCAATTGCGAGCTTCGTGTTCTTGCTCTCGGAAGTGGTGGACAAGGTAGAGGAGTTGGCCAAAGAGGTGGAGGAACTTGGAGACATTGCTGGGTTTCGCACTCATTTAACTCCACTCTCTTCGTAGACCCATTATGCTATGCATCTATTATTATGTAGTATACGAGGTCGATTGCATTACATGCAGTGACTTCTTTTTTTCTTTTTTTCTTTTTGGTTACAATACGTGCAGTAACTTTTGCACACAAGTATAACCCATTTGCCAATTTTGGGTAACGAAATTAGCCACGTGTTTTTGAGGGCTAGCATCCAATCTCTAGGTAATAGGCGCATGATAGATAATAATGTGAAATTGGCATTACTTTTCCTTCCGTTTCCTTTATTATACCCATCTTTTTACAGTTTTAGATTTCTTTAACGTCCAGTGCTACTTAAAATTTGAAATAATTCTAGATTAAAAGTGATTTAAATGAAGAGTTGAACGTTTTAAGGTTTGACCCATTCAATCATTATTTTGTTATAGTTCGTATAATTATTTAGTTAATTAATTAGAAAATCTGACCATAAATGGAAAATATGATCATATATCAAATTATTTAATTTTTCATTAAAAGAGTTCTCTAAGAATTATCCTTAAATAAGGGGAATATTGAACCTAAATTCTATTAAGATCAATAATTGGGTCATTTGACCGTTAGTTGATCGATCGATCAATCGAGAAGCAGTATATAAAGATTAGATACAAACTGAGTAAAGATCATAAGTTCGATTTTTTTGTAAAATTATTACATGTGAATATATATAATATAATTCTAAAATTATCTCTATCATTAATTGTTATCCCCTTATTAATTATATTTTAGATGAAAATATGCTATTAAAAACTCGTATATCTTAATAAAAAATTTAAAATAAAAAAAACACAAGATTGTACTTTTTTATTTTAAAAACAATTAAAAATTTAGAGTGCCCAATTGATGCACCGTGCACGCCAAGAGAGAGAGAGAAATAGCATATACCCATATGTCTAATAAGTCTCATTCATCAATGCCAATATATAACTCATAATTAATATTTCTTCATATTATGTTGTAAGAATATTATAGTCCATATAGTTTTTTTTTTCCTCATGCTAGCACTTATTTATGCCGGGTTACATGTACCTTTTTTAAAAAAAATATATATGAGTCAAGATCCTTAATTAATAAACTCTAAATTCAAAGCACTTCTTCACTTTTTATTTGGAACACTTTAACTTTAGAATTGAAAATAATTAAGTTGAAATAATATGATTTACATATATTATTAAAAGTAGTAAAATTTGCAAACTATAAATGAAATACTATACACAAAATAATTTGCAAATAAATTAAAAATTAAAATTAACATCATTCCAAACAAATTTCTTAGAAGGAATATTAATTTACATAAAAAATAAATTCTTTCAAATTCAAATGATTTTTGTTGAGTGAAGTCACAGAAAGAAGCAAATTGAGATTGACTTTGAATGACAAATGCGTGGCCATTCATCAACATATAAACCAAAGTTTAAATGGCCGGCAACAAAGTAGGGCACGGTTCTCTTCCAGAAAGCTCCGCTACAACTTGTCCATATCAGCTCTCAATATTCAAAGAAATTTAATTTAATTTTTATATCATAAAACGTAATTTTATTAACATAAACTGTGATAAAGCGATAATAACCTTTTATCAAATCATATATCTAAATAAAATTTAGAGTGAGTCTATAGAGAATTGAAATTAATGTATAAAAATTTTGATGTACATTTAATGAAAAAAAAACAACGTTTTAAAAATTTGTGACGAGCTGTCTATAAACTCTAAAGGAGCTTATATCACTTACCAAGCAGCGGTGATTTCTAGGCCTGCAACTATAACCTAGTGAGGAGTCATGAAATCAGGCCTAGACCTTGGACATTTATTGGCAAGAAGTGCAACAAGACTTGGTACAAGAACAGGGCTTTAACCGTTCATTTACAAAAAAGCAAAACAAAAACAACAAAAAAAAAGTTAAAATAAATAGAAATGGCAGATTGGATTCCGGAATAACAAATAGTGTCATTACAACTAGCAAAAAACAAGGTGAAAAAAAAAAAAACAAATAGCTAAGGACAAAAGCTTGGTATTGAATATTGGAACATGGATGGAGATAAGCCAACCCACAAACAGAGAGTATCGCAGACAATAGCTAGGAAGATGGGGCTTCCTCCAAAAACTGTAGCAATTGTGATTGGTTTGTTGTGCCTGTGGAGGGTTGCTGACAGTGTTCCAAACACCAATACCACCAACGTTCTCTGCAACGCAGGAGTGTACACCTCAGGTGACCCTTTTGCTATTAGTTTAGGCTATGTCATCGGAGACTTGGAGGCGGCGACTCCAACCCAGCAAAATTACGACTACCACAACATTTCTCCTTATCCTAATGCCTTTGCCTATGGACATGCTGCTTGCAACCTCAATCTGACAACCTCTGACTGCAAAACCTGTCTTGGTGCTGCTAAAACGGCATTGTTCAGCACGTGCCAGACACGGATAGGGGCTCGTTCGGTGCTCCATGATTGTACAATCAGGTACGAGCAATACCCATTTGACGATTAGAAACAGATAATTGGAGCTTTGGTTTACAAGTTTCCACCTTAAGGCTTTGTAATTGTATGAGTAGTTATGTTGTGTACCACGAACATGCCTTAGTTATCAACTCAAAATACTCCCTCTTCTTTTCTCAAGTCTGATTTCAATCTACTTGTTATCTAATTCTGGGTCGTGATTCTTCTACATGTTGAAGAAAGGAACATTTCTCTTAGTTCGCGTAATTTTAAATAAATCTTCACAGCAACAAAGTTAATTAATAGGGGATACGTAAAATCGTTTTATATGCCTCGTTTGCCGGGATCTTCTTGGATGAATAAAGATTTTAGGATCTGTTGCATGAGATCACAACACTCAAACACACTTCAATTGGTATGAAACGACATTCTAGCCCAAATTTTTGCCTCAAACGTGATTCCTAAAATATAGAAAGAACCTTTATAGTTTAAGCGTTTAATACTCAAGCTGAGGAATCTCAACCAAATATGCCCTTAAAAACCATAGCCAGTGTGGCTCAAGCAAAGCATAGAATGTTAATTTCAAGAAACTTTAAATAACGTATCTGACTCGGAAGTATTATTCAAAGGCGATTTTCAATGCAAATAAATCTTGAAACTTGACCAGATTACATGAGTGAATCCCTGATAGCGCGGTAACGATCTTCTGGGGGTCAGTGTTTGAGTTAAATTTAAAACGTAAACAGGTAACACAAGTACATTGGATTATGAGCAAATTGCAAACTTGGAAGGGTGAGAGCCACCTGCGTTCATGCATTCTTGAAAGGAAGCAGAGAAAGGAATTCACGATACAAGCAGACTACCAAACAAACCAATTCAACCCAAACAAAGCAAAGATATAAAATGCCGTCTGGCATACTCAGGCAAGCATCTGTACTTACAACTTAATAACATTAAATGTATAATACCATCATCATCAGGGGCAACTTCCTTGCATGTTGCCATTTACAAAGCATGTTTTGAAATTTTGCCACAAAAAGACATGCATGAGAAAAGAACATCAATATTATTATTTAGTGGGCGTCACTTTATCATGCTTCTAAGTGCTAGAACAGAAAATTGTCATTATATGGTATCTGTATACATACCGGTGCTAAAGCTCCACTCTTCGTCATTTAAGAGGATGAAGATAATCAGATGTGGAGGAACTTGCCTTGATGTGTTATTACTAGTAATAGACTGATACTGTAATACGATTCAAGGATGATCATCCCAAACAACAGCCAAACCTCAACAACCCCCACACCCTTTTTCCCTCAATAAAGACAATAAATTAACACAAAGCACCACGCATAGGAATTACTCCAGGGTATTTGTCTGTATAAATGAAAACAATTGGCCATAAAATCCAATCTCTTTCTATATACTATGTACAAACAGCAACATCAAGGACTCGGCCTATATCCCTCTACGCTTTTGATGACTAACATTGTATGAAATTTACAAAAATTGTTATTGTATGCCTCCCGATTTATCAAGTTTGTATCTCAGTGATTCTTCTTTTACAAGCTATCCCCGAAACTCACCATCCAACATTAAGTTCCCATCTGGGTATGTCGACCAATCACTGCAGAAGTTCCCTACACAGTTTGAACACCTACAATGGCAGACCACTACAAAGAGGGTCCAGCAATTATTTTGCTACAAATTAAAACAGCCTAATTTCTTTGCTTGCTTAGAATAAAACTCTGTGGCATAGGGCAAACTAACAAATGGTGAGGTGCATCAACTAGCGAGACTGACCACAGAGATGCCAAATTCAACTTGCAGCTTCACATCATTCACCAGTCATAGAGAAGGCAGCACAGCAAGGATTGGTAAAATTTTGTGTAACTTAATGCATTCTCAGCAAACTGTATAGACCAATCACGGCGAAACTTGAGAAACTTTTGTTGTATTCCTTTCGCGAAGAGACTCCCGCTTAAGAAGAAGTGCATAAAGAATCTCATTCCATGAATCAGGGACACCAGGTAGGCACCAATGGCTGCAGTCTTGCCGCTGCATGGAGGCTGTGCCCTTGTCTGGCCCAAGATAGTAAATAGATGCATGGCCATCTTTTCTGCGTAATGACATTTGAGTGACATTTAGCAAGTCCAAATTCATCACTTCTGATTTATTTACATGCTCTGACAAGACATCAAAGACGGTTTTGAAATGGCTGTCGGATAATACTGGCAAGGAGCCTAAATCAGGTAGTGTTTCCAAGTGACAACCGCCACCAGTATTCCAGCCACCACCCCTGCTACACCCATCCAATGTGTTATGACTCATTCATATCTTCTTTAACATGTTAATAGTCAGTTCACATACAGATGAAGAGTAAGTTATTAAAAAAGATTTCAACAGTTTGTTCAAGAAAGCCACCAGCCAGAAATTAATGGTAAGGAACAAAACCAGATAAGCTAGATATGAAACCATGCCACAAAAAACATGGAGACACAGCCATATACTGAGAAATAATGACAACACACATTCTACATGAAATTATGATGTGTTTAAAATTTAGTTTTCCCTAGCAGCAGTCAAAGGATTAATGCCTGCTAACATTTCTTGTTTATTGGATTAATAGATGAAAATGGATTGGAAACTTGATGTCAGTTGATGCCTCCTATTATGCAGTTAATGTGGTTGGAAAACAAACACAAAATAGAGCTCTTAATCTCAAACAGCACCTCTTTAAAACTACTGCCTTGGTATTTCCAACTCATTGCATTCCATATGGTATTCACACCCAGGTCTTAATTGTTTACCCCCCACGGGCTGGTTTATGACTAATTTGATAACTTGGTTCTAAGTATAACTTATTAATTCAATAAGCGTACACAGGTTCCATCTCCTGGCACTTTCTTAATGACATTTTACTTATCCAAAGTAAAGCACTGAAAGGCACTAAACGAGTTTTGAATGGCAGAACATCATGCAAAATTACTTGATTGCAGAAAAGAGTGAGGACTCAGGAAAATAGCATCTACTGTCTAAATCCCTAATACTTGGAGCCAGTTTCATGAATCCTCAACCAAATCTCGAGATCCTCTCCACTGACAACAATAATAATCTAGGTCAACTATATTAAAGAAACATAACATGACATTAAGAGTTATAGAAGACAAAAGCATATACATCTGCTAAAAGGAAGGCCCTTAAAAGGCAGAAAGTTTTAGGCCCCTAAGTCTTACAATTCATGCCAGATTTAATAACAAAATACAGTCCAAAAACTAAAATTCTTTCTAAAGGAGGGCATTGTTAAAGGACAAGTCCTCTAAAAAGCCATGTAATAGTGTAAACTTGACTAAGTTTACACCATTGTCATATGTTGTTAACCCTAATAAATTTATTGGAGAAAAAGGTGGGGGGAACTGTAATGGAAGGCCCAATTAGAAAATTATTGACAGACAAATATTAAGCAAATAAAGATACAATACAAGTATAAGTAACGCTGCTTAAAAGTTTAGGCAAACCTGAAATGCACAGGAGCATAAGTTCGGAAAAAGACATAAGTCTTGTTCATGTTTACTTCACTGGCAATCCAACCAATTACAGTCTCGACTGATTTTCTGAATGCATCTTCTATAGTCATATTCATCTTCACTTCCGCCCCTACTTGGAAGTAACAACCCCTAAGAAATAAAATGAGCCCAAGATCAAAATCACATGATAATTACATCTTCAACCAATGATAGCTTAAAGAGTCAAAATACTGCTGCAAACTCATAACAAAGTTTACACCCAAGCTTTTCAATATCTTGGAGGTAAAAGAAGCATAAATAATCATAAATTAACTATTTCAATAATATCCTAGCCAGATTTAAGCCATAATTTCATTTTCCAATTTATAGGAGGGAAAGTTTACAAAAGAAGAGGCTGAAAGTGAATTTTTCCCCCTTGTTACTTTCATTGAAGAATGAAATTGATGAACCTCTCCAAAATTTGGTCTCTAGAAGACAAGGATGCCTTACTGTCAAAACATTTATAACAAAAAAGATCCTAGTTCAATCAATGAAAACCCTATACATATATTTTCAATGTAATGAAAATAGTTGCTTGTAAATTTCAAAACTAAAGTATACCACATCATTCATATAAATCCATTCCTTCTTGCTAATAATGGTGTCCAACTTTTGCAATGTTCTATGGGAATTAAGCATATCAATCTAAAACAAGAAATTTTTCTTCTAAAAACATTATCCTTTTGTGTATTAGTATCACATAATTAATAACTTCTTTTCACATGTCCTTGTGAGAAAGACAAAACAAGGGGGCACACAAAGATTGAATTATTAAGAGTAACAATCCAGCCCATCGGAATAACAGATAAAAAAAATGCTTACATTTTTACAGTCTTCTCATAATTCCACCAATGTCCAGCATTGAGAACCAGCACATCGGCACCTCTCCACAGGGGAGAAGTCCAGTCCATTTGATCCACTCTCAATGTCATTTTTACCCCATTAGGTGCTCCAGGAGGAGCATGACCCTGCACTACTAGAAATGGTGATCTGTAGTATTCAATGGTGCAGTTGAAATCTTCAAACTTGAATGCCAAGAAGCCTGTGTGCTTTGTAATTGGACTCCCATTAACCTCATAGACAGTAGCCTTGTTTGTAATGGCAGAAGAGAGCATACAAAGGAGTGATTCCCACTGGTTCCTTCCAATTGAGTCACCAACAAAAACTAGCCGCTTGTCCCGTAGCTTTTCCAACATCTTCCTTGCATCAAATCTGTTACAAGAGTAAAGCCTCACATAACATTACATCCCAAGAACCAAGCAAAAATACTCAGCATATTCAAATTAAAATTATATATATCAAAAAGTATAAACTAAGGTTGCTTCATGGTCCCAACATATTCTCATCCCTTATTAGAACCCAAAGGATAAATTCTAATACTTTATAGACAAAGCTATTCCCTAAGATTTTTTTTGGTACTCCTGAAAACATCAAATAGGACTTACCAATAACAAGAGTACAATGAAGTAATCTTGATTCTCAAAGACATTAAACACAAAACATTAACTACAATAATCAGGAGAGGGTTAGAGGCATTTCAAGGCACCAGCTAAATGCTCCATAAGATGCAAGCAGATAATTGCAGGCACAAGAGAGAATAAAAAATCCAACAAGCTGTCCAGTTAAGAGCAGGAAATACAAAAGCAGCTTACCCCCAAAATAAAAAATGATTTTCTTTTCTTTTGAGAAAAATAAAAATAGACACTCTGAGTAGTGTTGAGCGATCAACGCCAGAGTTTACGGATAGGCAGCTAATGACAAATGAAATTGACTCAACGGCCAAGGGCGGACAACGACAATTTAGTTTAGGTATCATCAACAGAAGAAAACCAATGACAGAAACGTTCTTCTTCGTTTTATAAATTGCTCATACTCTAATTTACTTCCTACCAAAAAATTATTTTTGGATTCAACAACCCAAAAGACAAAAAAGAACGAACATATTATTCGTACCAATTAATACGAAGTATCAAACAGTTAATTGAAGAATGCTTGCAACGAAAAGGGCAAATCATGCAAATAAATTGGCTTAGCGGCATATAAAAAATTTAATCAACTATGAGACAAAACTCTGAAATATTTCGTGTTCAGATGAACAACATAAATAACGATAGCCAAACACTTCCCACTCTGGACATAGAACAACAAGAAAACTTTGTCTTCCTTATTTCAGCCCTATCTTCCACCAACCAGAAGCAAAATCTAAAAGTAAACCGAACCAAAAAAAAAAGAGGACGTGGAACCTGGGCAAGTTGCAATCTTTGGGCTGCCAGCGCCACTTGGTGTAGAAAGTATCAGGCCGACCATTCTCAGAGCAGCGAAAACCTTGATCCAAGAAGGAACAGTTTGCGGAATGATAGAGCGGATAGCTCTCATCCCAAACCCAATTCCCATCGAATACATCACACCTATCACCATCTTGAGCGAGGAATTCAACCCTGGCATCCCCAATCAACGGTGAAGCCGAAGATAAAGATGAGATATGCAACCCAAGCAAAGTGGTCCCCCGAGAGCGTAACCCCCTGACTACAGCCCGGTAATCCAGGTAGAAGAAGCAGCCCATGAAGAGGACAACGATCAAGAAGAAGCCAACTATGCCCAAAGAAGGTTCAAGAGGATTGAAGCGCTTAAATTTCTTGAAAAAGTGCAAGTGGGTCATTGTGTCGCCTGAGTCCTGTGAAGCTTCGCTCTTGGTCATTTCCTTCTTCAGACATTAATTCGTGGGCGAGCTGCCAAGAGGTACAAACCACAAAGTGAAGGCTTAAAAGAGGGTAGGTTGTGAACAAGAGAAAGTTTGGAACTTTGGATATGGGGATGAGGAAGAGAAGCTGGGGTCCTGGAGCAACAACTACAAGGCTTTAATGGCAGATAACAAAAGTGTTTTTATTTATGGGCTTGGGGATTCATGGCATATAAATCAGTAAGTAGCAGGTAAAAAACAAGAAAACGAAACCGTAGTTGCTGCAGCTTTCAGAAAGCCGCTGAAAGGGGGATTATGAAGATGAGGGAGCAATGAGATGGAAACACTGGGGCACCTGTGTTGATAAGAAAACGAGATGATTCAAGCGTATAAGGTGGATTTCGGGTTTGGGAAAGACTGCCTGGTGCTTGGTGCTGAGTGGGGGTATAGCATATGACCACTAAAAGGTGAGGTGAGACGAGACAGAGTGGCTCTGTATTTTTCATTTTTTCTTTCATTTTGGGGAAGGGCTTGGAGGTCATGGACATTAGATCAATGGTGCGGAAGCGACCCACTAGTGACTTGTGAGGGTCTAACTAGCAAAACCAACTTTAATTCAGCTTTGTTTATACAGATTGGTGATCTAAGCTATTTTTAAAAAATTAAAAGATGTAATTAACATGTTTAATTATAATAATTCATACATATACTACATACAAAAATAATCGATATATATATATATATATATATATATATATATATATATTAAAAATAGAATTAAATAAAAAATACAAAATAATTCAAAATATAATATTTTTTCATTTTTTATTTCACGTCCTTGCTAGGAATGATTCTATATATAGAAATTTATTCAAATTTCATTGGATTCAATTTAATTTTTAATTATTTAAATTAATAATTTTATTTTATTAATTTAATTATTTAATTTATTCTAATGAACATAATAAAGTAAATTTATTTAAATTAATTCATTTTAGATATATTTCAAATATGAAAATTTTACAAATAATTTCAAATCACATTTTTATAGTAAGCTTCAAACATAAAAAATATCTAAAAATAGTTCATTGCAGTGGAAGTAAATTATAATTATAGGCAAATCTTTCCTACGGTACTCGGAGTTCAAATCTTAAAGCTAAATTAAATTAACTCAATTCAAATCACTCGTATTTAGCTATATTGAAAAAATAACTCTTATTTTATTTCCTTTCTTTTCTTTTTGTTAATTCACATTCATTGAAATGTTTTTAAACATAGTAGTTGCATTTGAGTAAACACATAATCATTAATCAAAAAATAAAATAGGTTAGAATTTACTTGTATTATTAAATATTCTTTTTAAAAAAATATGAGTTTTATTAATTTAATCATCAAATTATGTGATATTAATATATTATCTTAATATAATGATTATGCATACTAAATTTAAAATAAATTTAACATTAATTTAATAGTTGATATTTATTTATATTTAAAAAATATATTATACAATAAAATAAAGTAATCAAATGAAGATAGATACTAATTAATTTTTAAATGTTAAGAAATCTTGTAAGTTTAATATATTTTATAAGAATTTTTTATTAAATTAAGAAAATTTAATATTTATAAAAAATTAATTCAATAAATTAATATATTAAGTCTTATCTTAATTTGGAGGAGCACATCTCCATCCGTAAAATATATGTAAGTTGGTGAAGTGACAAGGAGCTTTTAAAGCAACCACAACCGGTATGTAGAAAATGAAGACACGAAAAGCATACGCTTTTAATTACATTGAAATTTTGATTTCTTTTCCTTTTAGAATGGGTTGTTTTCGCATAATGTCCTGGTTAACAAAGTTGCCCATAAAGCACTGGTTCCAATAGAGCTCGATCAGAACCTTCCAATTGCTTATTGGATTTTTTTTTTCCCAGGACAGTTACACGTCCATTCATGGTTTAATTTTCTTTTTCATTTGATTGTGATATTATTTTATCATTTATTGTGGTTAGATAGCACAGCAGGAATGGTAGGAAGTCGATATATGATTATGTCATTTTCACTGGATCAGTTGCTAAATACATTGCACCCCAAAATCTAAATTAGGTCATGTATTGTGTGTAGGTCCCCTTTCCTATCATTGGAGTTCAAACTAGTCTGTTTATATATTGAGTAACCACCTTCAGATTTTGGTAAATGAACAAAATATAAAAGACAATTAAGAGGTAGAGCTATTTCAGGTTGCTAGAAAAATAGCTCTCATTCTCATAAATTATATTTACATGAATTAACAATGCAAAAGCATAAAAAATGAAAAAAATAAAACTCAACTATCAACATATCGAAAAGGAATTATTTCCTCACTCCCTCCTCAACACAATGGAAAGGTATGAATTCTTATGCAACAATATTCTACCCATACAATCAAAGTGAGAAAAGAAAAAAGAGAAAAGAATAAAAATGGCAGTGTTTGTTAGTTGGTGCTATGATGGGGAAGCACACAGACAACCAAAATCTAAATCTAAATCTAAACAAATGCTTTTATAGAGTTTGCAAAGAACAGTAAAATGAACTTATCTTCCAATGTCCGATGTCCAAACAAATTTTCTATGGAGAAATTATTAATTTAGTACACTTTCATAAATAACAACTAACTTGATTTGCTTCTTAGTAAACATTTGTAAGGCAATGTATCATATCCAGTATATAAAATAACAAGTAATATTGTATAAATAATAATATTATTTTTCTTTATCGTGAAATAAAATATATAAATTTTACATATAATTTAATATATTTATTATTTTTATATCCTATTATTAATTACTATTCACCTGAAATAAATTATCTCTCTCATTTTTGTTTGGTCATAAATAAATTATCTCTCTCAAAAGTCCAAAGTGGCGTTTGGCCAAATGGGCTCCAATGTCCAGCCCAAAAGTGAAGAGTGTTAGGCTAATTAGCACACACTTTTAAAAGGAAATTGTACAGAATGTGATTGGCACCAAGGTAAGTATTGATCCTATGCTACTCTATATCTACGTATCTATGACGAATTTACAATGTCACATTTAGCATTATATTGCTGCCTTTCTCTGTGGTGGACCCCAGAAGAGCAAAATACTTTGAAATTTTTGTTTCTTTTTCTCCCAAAATAGGATTGGTTTCACATTATCGCTGAATGACAAAGTGTCCAATACAATTAAGCACCCCTTCGACTCCATATAATCTACAGAACAAAATGAAGGACCTTCGAAGTAATAGGGTATTGATCATTTCAGCTAAGTTGCAGGTCAAATCACGGAATATAAATATGTTCATATGTTTTCAATGATTGTGATATCGTTTTATCATTTAGGTGTAGACTGTAGAGGAATAGGATACCATAATAGCTAGATTTTGATGGATAGATAAAGACGGGTGGGGAGTACATCTATTTACCCCTTCACCTTATCAAATTGGTATTATGTTGCTTCTGGTTTAGAATTTTAAGAAATTCATAAATTTATAAATAGAATAACTTTACAAATAATTTTCTTAAAATTATCAATTAAATGTCATAATAAAATGGTGTTTGATATTTTTTTTTTCTTACAAAATCTTTTCACATACTTTGAATATAAGATTATCTCTAATTCTCACCGAGCATTCTTTTCATCCCATTCGAATTTTAACTTCTTACGAATGTGCTTAAATTAATATATCTCTCCCTATCAAAATATGCTTAAATTAGTTTATATATACTAATTAATATACATTTAAAATCACTTTAGCTTACCTTCCTCTTTTTGCACCAAATTGTAGACTTCCAAATGTTATGCAGCGAAATATACATCTCAGACAGAGTTAGACCATTCAAAATATGGAGAAATTTTATTTGCAATTTATTTTAACAATAGCATTTGCTTGCTGATGATTACCTTCTCTATTGTATGGATGATCTGGATCATTGTAACTATATCATCCAGACTTAATGCTAAGTTAGTGAGAAATTTAAGTAGTTTTTTTGCAAGACTTAAATCCCTTATATAATTATTGTAATAAGAAAATGCTTATCTAATATGCTCTAGGGCAAAATTTGGACTAACAATGAATCGAATTAATTCGTGAGTAATTTTAGACTCGAATTATTAATTAGCTCGATAAACTTGATTCATAAATTAAATAAACAGAACTTGAGCTTAAATTTGAATTCGTTAAATAAATGAGCTGAACTTGAATCAAATTTTACTTAATTCATTTAGTTTATGAACAAGCTTAACACACACACACACAGATATACATACATATATACATATACAAAATAATATAATTTAAAAATTAAATAAATTTAAAAAAAAATAAAAAATTATAATTGACAATTGATTAATTTAATTTATTTTATTTCATTTTAGTTCATATAACTCAAGTTAACGAGCTGAACTAAACAATTTACAAATTTGATCTATGCCAAATTCGAGTTAAAAAACATGGTTCATATATTTTTTATTGAGCTGATTTAATTCGGTTCATTTCTAACCTTAGACAGAACTAAAAAAAACTTTGGAGGTGCAAAATGAATTTTTTTTAAATAAAAATAAAAATTTAAGGGACTTTTTAAAATTTTCGAAAGTTTGGGGCCACTGCCCGCTCAGCATGTACTGAAACATTGTTCCACCCCTGAATATGCTATTTTTTAAAAAGAAAATTCTGAGATGCCAAGCTAGTGTACTATTCACATGTGATATGACCAAGGCAAAAGCTGAAGGGACAGTGGACAAAATGACTCGTTTGAAAGAGGTTTTTTGTTTTTTTGTTTTCATCTTTTTTCTAATTTGTTCCCTTCCCCTCTCTGAGTGCTATTCCGCTCTCTCCTCAACATAATAATAAGATGTGAATTCTCAATAACGTTGGTACAATATACATTCATGAAATATTAAGTCAATCAGTCTTATATATTAACATAATCAGCTGACAAGTTTTTTTTTATCGATATTCAATTAATAAATTACATGATAGTTGTATAAATGTGTTAAAATTCTATACAATTTGAAAATTTCAAAAAAAGTTTAAATAAGATACAATTATTAAGTAGTATTTCATAGAAAATTTTATCAAGAAAATATGTAAAAAAATTTAATTTTCTTATGTATCATTTCTCTTCAGTTAACGTATTGTATCATTTCTCTTCAGTTAACGTATTAATTGATATGATTTTTTCCCAAAAGAAACGAAGAGAAAAAAGAAAAAGAGCATGTTATAACCAAGGAGTGGCTGCTTCCATCACCAGGCATACATGCAACCCTTGCTTTTTGCACTTGAAGCATCTTTGTTAGATAGTCTCCGATCCTTTCTATTTCTCTTTCTCTATTTTAATTTTATTTATACAAAAAAAAAGCTATTATTAAACATTTAGTGTGCATGCATAGGCCTATTTAATTATTTTAAAAATCAATTTAATATATTTAAACGTCATATGCAAACTTTCTGGCTAGAATATTCTATTTAGCATATAACTAGTCTATATAGGAATGGAGGCGTGCTTGAACAATCATCAATTCGTCATTTCCTTATTTAAAATTTTGTGTCCATGTTTGAATTTTGATGTTGACTTTTGGGGACATATCATGTCAGCCACTTTCGACCCATGACGTGAGTTGGGATTATGGACAAATAACGTATCATAGACGCCGACTGAAATCCCATACACACCCGCGTTTTTTCTCCCTCTTTTTCAAGGAAAAGTATTCGGGAATATGTTGATTTTTATCATAATTAAATGCCTACTAATAAAAAAATCATTAACAAAAATTGAATCTAAACAAAAGCTTTTATATCAACTATTTTTATCATTCCAATTATTGGAGTATACAGTTAGTGTGGTTAGATAGTTTGTTATATTATGTTAGAATTCAGTTGTTGATATAATATGTATAAATAGCCTACTGTATCAGAACACAGAATACACAATTGATCATTTTCTATTACATTCTCTCTTCTCTTATTCTCTATGCTCTCTGTCTCTCTTCTTCTCTGTAAAGCCTTCACCAATTAATTAAAACAGTCCCCATTCACATATACACCAGCCATTTTAAGAGTCAACGAATGGCGTATAGGTGACCATTTGAATTTGAAAATATATTATTACTTGTGTTTATGTAATTATATTAATTAATTCGTTAACTGATTTGTAGTTATGCATATATAGTTACCTAATAACTTTTTAGATATGGATATTATTATAATTTTACTAGAATAGTTAGTTTTCCTTATGAATGAAATGATTTGATGCTTTTATGTTTGAAAAATTCTCACTCATGTGTACGAATCAAACCCTGCCTTATTTCTTTTCTTGGTGAGCCATTTCCTTTTATTGAAAAAAATTACATAAAATTTATTTTTATAATTAAAAATAAGTTAAAATAAATAATTAGTCTATAATTTCACCTAATTTAAATTCTGGTCCTTATAATTTTTTCTTTAGATATCGGTTCTTATAGTTTTATTTATTTAAATTTTGGTCTTTACTGTTAAGGTATCAGTTCTTATATTTTTTACTTATTTAAATTTTAATTTCCATAGTTTCTATTGCATAAGGTATTGGTCCCTATTTTCTATAAAAAATTAGTCTCTATAGTTTTCACTTATTAAGATATTGGACTTGAAAGATTAAAATCTAAATAAGTGAAATAATAAAAACTAATATCTAAAGAAAAAAATTATAAAGATCAAAATTTAAATCAGGTGAAACTATAAAGACTTTAAATGATTATAAATCTTATTACAGAACTGACTATAATTTTTATTATATATGTGTGATATCATGGATTCCATCAAAGTTTATCACAAAACATTATACACTATTATACATGAATCAATAATTTTCGATATATTTCATATTTCTAAGTAAATGTTAAACTTAATGGATTCAAAAGAAAAAACAAACTATTTACTTAACCTCATAATCTTAGTGAAAAAATTATTAGAAGAGCGTAAGTTAATATAAAAGCTATCAGGAAGAATTTTAAAATAGGCAATGCTTACCACGTTACTTTCAGGCAACATCACTCATTTATTGACATATGCAATCAACTTATATTAAAAAAAAAAAATCTATTTCACATTTCTCTTGTTTTTTTGCCAAGAAATTTACTCATCAGCTAGCACTGGAAAGAGAGATTTGCTCCCACTGCGGTTGTGAAACCTAATAGACAGTATCTCGAAAATCTGTGGATTCATTGGGTGTTGTCGATCTGTGGGTTAAAAATAAGGAAAAAGGTAGATCTATAAAATATGTTGATGATATTACTAACTTACTGGGCATTGGCGGATTATAGGCACACAACCCTTTTTTACTATATCAATGCAGAGCCCAAAAGTATACGTTGAATTGTATATAGATAGCAAAAACCATCAATGGCGATACTCAAAACATAATAGTTAGGTTGATGTCTTTGATGAGGTATTTATGGCGTTCCCTTCTCAGGTCTTATAATCTATATATATATATATATATATATATATATATATATATATATATAAAATCCATACCATACGGTTAGAATGGTTAATTAAGACCTTTTTGGCTGATTTTCAGTCTGGTCAAGTTTTCCATAGAAAATATCTTCCTCTCTATTCATATCATCAGATCACAGCAACGCAGATAACTTTAAAACAGTAAGAGTGCAATACACTAAGAATATGTAAGAATTTTTCAAGTAAGCCAACTGAGAAATGCATCACATCACCAATTCTTTGAGAGAGAGGTTAGATGCGTGAGCCAAAGTTTTAAATGAGTAAAGTGAGGTGGTAGGCATTGCTCACCTGATAAATTCTCAACCATGACAAGTTGATATTTTCTTTTTTTTTTTGTGAAAAAAATTTAAATTGAGAAAAAGTTTTGTTCTAATTTAAAGTTAAGGTATGTTTGAATTCAAATTATGATGAAGTATGAGGTAAAAATCGATCAGGCAAGCTAACCCATCGGCAGATATTGATATTTCTAAAGAGAAAAACCTTACTCTTAGTGCTAAAACACATGGGGCTTGCCTATATGCTATCTCTCACGTTCATACGTCCACGAGAGTAGAATGAATAGATCGAAGAAAGCAAAGGGTTACGATTGAATTTAATTATGCGACGATAATTTTAAGTGCCCAGAATATGCAAGAAGATTGTATGATGACTGAATCTAGGGAGCGCAAAAATGACGTTCTTTGAGCATTTTTTCTCCGAAAACAACAAAGTGTGGATTGTGATTTGAATTGAGACGTGATGCTGCCTGCAATCCAAAAGAAACACGAAAAAGGAATCTTCCTGAGAAATTAATGACGGTGTTGTGTTGCTTTCCCTAGTATTTTTGGTGGCCACATGATTAGTAGCATTGTCAATGGTGTTTTTTTGACGTGTCAACGCGCGTAATGAGGAATATTAATACTAGGGTTTCTTTCATCATCTTAGTGGAAATTTTCCAGGCATTTCTAATTGTATAATGTTATTAGCTTGCATAACACTGTTAAATTTATATAATTATAATTGATTTTTTTTATTCTAGTTTTGAAATAAAAAAAATTAATGTAAGTAGAGTTGTATTCTTTTTGCTGAACTTTCATTCTTTGTAATATTTCTCTAGAGCATTTTGTGATGACATACACAACTACTGAATTTGACATGTCAATGAGATATGCATCTTGGACAAATATAATAATACAAGGAACAGAATATCCAAATGAGATTTATTGCAAAGCAATGAACGCATGCTTCTAATGTTCCACCATTTAATGCCATGAATATTCATAGAAAATGACAAACATGCACTCAACAAGGAATAATATGGCCCGCATCAAATTATACGCATGCATAATCATTATGCTAGATCCAAATTAAGAACTCTTTTTGGCACGACAGTTTCTACACGAAGAATGATGAAATGCATGAATACAAGTGGGTTGGCAAGTTTCTTGGCCTATTAACAGTGACTCTTTATAATTT
This sequence comes from Castanospermum australe, assembly GCA_019955255.1. NCBI lineage: Eukaryota > Viridiplantae > Streptophyta > Magnoliopsida > Fabales > Fabaceae > Castanospermum > Castanospermum australe. Next base: position 857,949 of record NSJW01000209.1, read on the forward strand.
ACTTTCAGACAAATTCCCTTTGGCCATTCAAAGAGATTTCACGAATGCTTGAAAAAAATGTGATATGTGATATTAGTGGATTGACCAACTCGTCAAAGCTTATGAATTTTGTTGATGCACGGAAATGCTAAGAGAGAAAATACAAGAAAGAAGGAAGAGTAATGATATATCTTCTTAACAAATCTTTTTAACATTTTTCTAATTATTTAAAACAAGTAATATTAAATAAAATACTAAAAGTATTTAACATCTTAAGATCTTAAACAATATTTATTTTATTTTTTAAATAATTAAGGAGATTATTAACCTGATTTATCTAGAATATTTAGAGTTTTTTAAGAAGGAAAAAGGACGTGCTCCCAATGTCCTACGCAAGCCATGTCACGAGGTCGGAGAGAATTTCTATCCTAAAACGGGATAAGGATCTCATCGCATAGTGCTATCATAAGAGGATAAACTGCCATAATATGATCATTTCCCATGAAACAAAGTATAATTTGAGGGGAATAATTTGTGGCTATTAACTATAGAGATTGTTAGGTGTTTAAAGAATAAAATATTTTTTCTTTACTGATAGTTATATAAATTTTGTAGGTCATTACAATATATTTAAATTAAATTTTTTAAAAAATTACAATAACTGATATAGTTACCGTTAAATAACACAAAGTAAATTTTTTTTTATTTTTTTAAGACTTAAGAATTTTTCATTAACTATCAAGAAGGCATGAAGCCCCACAATAACGTCATGAGCGTATCTAATTCTGGGCTTCTCATAAGTCAGGGTTTATGGCCCAAAATGTATGTGAGGATGGCAAACTGCACTGTGTGCATAGAGCAAACCTGACCCAAGTCCCACGTGCAAAATTTTTAAGTCTGGGTATATGGCCCCAAATGCATGTGAGGATAGCATACGGCACTGTGTGCATGGAGCAAACCTGACCCAAGTCCCACGTGCAAAATAGGACAACAATAAAGCAAAAACATATATGGGATGACCCAAAAAATTAAAAAAGCAAAATATATAAGTCAATGTTCCTCTGTCCTAAGGTGGCACAGCATTAAGTTGGACATCTAGAAAACATTACACCATATTAAATGAAGAGGTGTCATAAGATAAATTTCTCGTAAATTTAAAGTATGTCAACATTATTTTAGTTCTTGAGTTGTAAAAAAATTAAATATAAATTTTAACTTTGAAATAATATAATAATTTCTAATATTACCAAACTCTCTCATACCCAACAATTCTTAGACCTTTTAACTTCATAATTTGGGTTCATTATGCTGTGTATGTCTTGGAAATTCGTATATGGTACATGAAAATTTGGAAAAATATATCCTGACCAACAAGTCAGCGAGAAACTGACTGATGGTAGGATCTATTTCAATTCTTTTAAATATAAATTTTGGTGACTGATTTAGCGCAATAAAAATTCTTGTTGCTCAGATTATATTCATGGCTGCTCTGAACCCTGATGCAGAAGTATGACATCAACATTCAGCCCAACATAATTGTTTTTTTTTATTTTTTTAAAATAAATTCATGCAGTTGTGTTCACTACTCAGCATTATCCACGCATTACTGCTGCTGGTACACAAATATGAAGCACCCTCAACCTTGAAGTCAGTGAAGCACAGTAAATCTCATGGCAAGGCCCCTTCATATGGTGACACTTTCTTTCCGACGCAGAAACATTTGACTGGAGATTTAATCAATACCATGATACCAATGCCACCGACCAGACCAAACCAAGAGTTTCCCCATATGTTAGGCGTGTGTTTGAGATTTTGAACACTACAAATTAGACTTGGAGCAACGGATGCGGAGCTTTTCAACGAAAGAGATCCACCATATCTCCTAGATAGTGATTACGGGGAGGTTAAGGGCCTACAATTACTCATAGCAAAAAGATACAAATGAAAATAGGACCGAATGCTACAATGATAAACATTCTTCAAAGTAAAAAGCCACGCAGTTGAAACAAATATGGTTATATGCTTCATAACTTGTAGAGGGGGAAAAACAAGTGCAATATTGATATCTCTAGTTCTTAGCCTGATGGAGATAACATTCAAAACATGTCCGTTATACCTGCTGCTGATACAGTCAATCTGTAAAATGATCATACTCAGGGAATTTCAACTCTCAAACCAGTGAAACTTCCATTAATTAATGTCTTTATTGGGGTAAGCAAAATCATATTTTACATAGGAGGGGCAAAGTCGAACTTTGTTAGAGCAACATTAGCTTATACCGTTAAAATGAACTATGCGCTACCATTTCACAAAACGCAGCACCAGAATGTCATAAAAGCAGCAATGCCACTTAAAATACAAAGTCTATCCAACCTGCTTTCGTTTCTCATCTTCTCCTCTTTTAACTCATTTTGCACTTTTGAATACATGTGACAAGACTCAAGTACTTCGCTATAATTTATGCTCCTTCGGCAGCTAAGTGCTTCCTTAAGAATAAGTAGACTGTTTCTTCCATTAACATGAGCACCTTCCATGTCTTCCAACCGCATGCTCAGCTCTGTTAATTTAAGAGTTGTTTGAACCCCCTCTTCTTCAGTGTGAACCACTCTAAACTTCATAACAAGGATGCATTCCACTACTTGACAAGGAAGAATGTCCTTGGCAGGGAGAACAGATCCAAAGCGAATAACAAAATCCTTATCTGTTGGCCAATGTCTTTGACCACCAAGAGGGCTCCAGCTAGCAAGATTAGCAGCTTGCTTTATTTTCCTGTTTACTATAATCCAACTGAGCTCGAGCCCATCACAAAGCTCCCGCCACAGCTTCCCGTCTTTCCTTTCCCTTTCCATGGATGTAATTGGTGGCAGACCATCAGACACAGAGAGTGTAACCACTCCATTGTTATCATCTCTATCTGCATAAGTGAGAAGATCAATCCGGAAAGGACAGTTATAGAACCAACCATGGTAGCCATTTGCATTTGGAATTCCCCATAGAACTTTGGAGCAGATTGGTTTCTCCTTGAACCTAATATCTACAATAGAAACAAAATCTGATGGAGAGATACTTTCAGATTCATTCATGTCCCCATAATATTCAGCTTCAGTCCAATTGTCAGGGTACTCAAGATAGTTGTTCCGTTGATACCCTTCAACCTCCTTGTTTACTATAAGTGGAAAACAATCTGCATAGAATTTTCTGAATCCACCGATAGAAGAGATTAAACTTTTGACATCCTCCCTATTGGTTGAAGGCCACATAGATGAACATACATTTTCCCATAAATTCTCTTCTTTTGAGATGTAACTAAATGCTGCACAAGTGCATGCTGCACTAGCCAATGTCGGGCCATCAAGACGTAGTAATATGTCATAGAAGAGATCACTACTTAATGAGGCGATACTCTCAACTGGTGCAACTGACATGGCGATAATCCTCTGACTGTCAAATGAACATAATTTATATAAAAAAAAAAGTAAGAAACCAGAATTCTTTTGAATACAGGAATGTAAAATAATTTTTTTTTTCAGAAATTAGTCAATAATGGGGCATATAATGCTTTGCTAACAGCCAACACAAGTATATGTAAAGACTAGTGTCTGCACAGTGCTCTCCAGGACTATCAGAAATAAGTTAGTTTATCTTAACCATCAAAACATACAACTCCTCAATGAAAATTTTGATGATGACGACAAAACAATGTATGCCTATAAAGCTACGCTTACTTCATAAACATGTTTCACAACTGCACAATACTCAACTCCATTAAAATGCCCCACCTTTAAAATGCCAAAAAAAGAAGGAAGAAACACCATATTTCCAATCTACCATTTTTCCTCAATTTCTGGCCGAAGCATTTCTAACACATACAATGGCAGAAAAAAGAAAAAGCATTCCTAAAACATACAATTTAACATGTGAGGGATGAACATCTATTGACCCTGAGTCCAAATCATGTAGCTGCATAAAAGGCTTCTTTAAAGATACTCTAATGTTCCTATAAACTTGAGATTTCCTAATATAGGGATTTTATGAAAAATATTAATCAGGTATACATTTAGCCCAGTATAACTTGCTAAGGCTTTGCAATCTGGAAGAAGAGTGATGTTGGACAGTTAGGCTGAATTTGATGGTTGATAATTTGGGAAGGTTTAAAATTTGGTGAGCCAGTGCTATTGCTATACGTGCAACAGTACAAGCAGGGTGAGAGTCTGCCAACCATATTTCACAATCTACTCCAGGATTGCTCCAGTTCTGACTTCCAAAATTGTAGTCCAGAAGGCTGCTCTAGTGAGTCCTTTGTTATCTACTTGGTCAGAAGATTCCAAAATTGTAGCCCAGAAGGCTGCTCTAGTGAGTACTGAGTCCTTTGTTATCTACTTGGTCAGAAGACTAAGAACAGGATAATTTCGAAGTGGAAGAATCATGGAGGTTTTAGAGAAGAAATTCTTAATGAGCTTGTTTGCTTGTTTGTTACTTAGATGATCTGTAATTTTATATTTATATATTTTCTAATCCATTTACTTTTTTGTTTTAGTTTTTCTTTTTCTTCCAAAGTAACTCTATTTTGTGATATTCAGTGTAATTGGGTGTCATTCATCTAAGGTATAGACAATAATTAAGCAAGCAATACTCCAATACATGAAGAGGTCAAAAACTCCATATAGCCACAAAGACTTTAGGCGACTTCCTACAAATATAGCCACCATACAAAGCAAATGAAAGATTCTAATTGCACGAATGAATCGGATATATTGGCATGTTGAACAGAAACAGAGTACTGATTCAGTCAAGAGTCAGGACATCAATTACGATAAAAAAAAAATTCCAGAACATGATTGATGGAGACAATCAGAAACTGGATTTGTATACATACACGAAAAATATACAGAGATGAGAACATCAGCTTCAAACAAATTCAGAGTCGAAGACCTTATCAGAATTCAAGCTCAAATTCAACTGTCAAATGGTACTATAGTTTTTATTTATATTGATTTGATATAGTTAGATATTACTCCAGAGCAAGTTTAATGCATTGAAAGCCCTAGGAAAAATATAAATTGTCGTTGATGTCTACTAAGTAATTTCCACTCCCTTCCTCAAGTACATCACAATTCATAGCCAAAAATGGCTGCATAGGAAAAAGGGCTAGATGCTTGCATAAACTTATCAAATTGAAATAACTAATACACTAATTTTGATTTCAATGAAAATATCAATGCTGACTTATTGTGGGAGAGTAATTGAATCAGCTGAACTTTTTGAAGTCGCAATAAAAATTCACGAAACTTTTGTAATCTAAAACATTCAGTTGCGCATTAGAAGGTTGAAATGTCAAAACAAATACATGCTTTCTAAAACCTGGGATTAGCAGAAGGAGTAATGCATGATACGACATGACAAGTAAGAATATGGCCTGTAACATCAAAAGCAGCCGGAATATTATTATTGCCAATACCAAATAACATATCATGTAGATGCTCCTATACTGCAAATCAGGTGAATGTGAACAAGTGGTGACTGGTGACAGATACTACTATTACAAACTACTAAACGGGGAACTTGCAATATACGTGCTTATTATTGAAAAGTAAAGAAATGAATCACTTTTAGAACTTGTTCCCATGCATTTAAAAAACAATTGAAGTATTGCAGTGAATATAATGTCAGCATTGAATCAGTTCTTTAGAAACTAAATTGACAATAATATAGGACCAGCAGTACTATATAGTATATTCTCAATAAACATCTTTGGTACCACATACCCTTGTGTTTAAGAAAACATTTTTATAATTGCGGATGATTAGTGATTGAAATTTATAACTACTAATCCAGTACTCAACACTCAAGAGGTAAGCTACAGAGAAACACACACACACGCACTCTCTCTCTCTCTGAAAAAGATGCTTCATCATGAATGTATACTAGAAACCACATATGAAGCATGGTAGACAACAAAAGGAAACTACCATAAAAATCATCTATTAATTCAGATATCCTAAATTGATTGCTGAGGATAAGTGTTTCAATAATTTAAGACATTCAATTCACATCTAAACAGAAAGACCAGAATGTAGCAATTCCATGTGCATGAATATGCATTGACAACAAATCATTGATGGCATGTCCTACTCCAGGTATCAGGTATGAAAATTTCCAAGTAGAATCCATACATTGAACTCAACCTGGTACTTCCACTACACTCCCTATCAAGAATTCCAAGGGAGGCTTATCAAAAAGCTCCAAACTTGAAGCGTTCAACACATGCCAGCGATAAAAACATCAAACTAGTATAAGATTGGGATCCAATTCACAACACTACATATACCTACTTCAGAAAGTAAACTTTACATGAATAATTTGCAGCGCTGCATATGATTAAAGCAGAATGTAAATGCTTCTTCTGCAACATCCTCAAGTTACTTAAAAAATGATTAAAAAAAAAAGATTGCCTTCCATTTCTATCCCCAAACAACAGTCAATACAAACACAAAAAACTTGAGAAATGCGATGCATAGATGGAATGAGCTGGGTTATTGTCAAATTCAACATCTCGAAATAAAAAAAAAAAAAGAAAGAAAGAAAGAAAGAGCCCAGGCCATAAAATACAGTAGAGGGAGAGAGAGGAGGTCGTCAGTTGTCACCTCAAATATTAGACATGATTAATGATGAACACCACGAGTGAGCTGAAACAGAGGGAGCAAAAGAGGGAACAATGGGGGCAAAACAAGTGAAGGAATAATGCAAAAAATGAAGCAAAGCAAAATGAAAGGACAATGATTTGGGTTCAATAATAGTGGGAAAGGAGCGGTTTATGGGTCACAATCCGTTTCATTTGGGAAGGAAGGTCTCTACTCGCTACTCTCTGGGCACTGTAACTGTGTCTGTGTGCTTGTGTCGTTCTCTTTCTCGTTCTGGTTGGCAACCTTAACACGAAACCAACACCCAACACCACACGGGATCTGGGGTCAGCGATTTTCTTCTCCGCCTCTGAGGCGAACGCCGTGGCCGTGCTCTGTTCCTTCCGTCCACAGACAAACTTTGTCACATCATCATGTGACGAACGAATACAATGAGAAATTCATTTATTAATTTATTGTAAGAGCAAGAGAATTCCAATTTCGACTCATTTGAACTTATTAATTTTTTGGATAAAAGTGATAATAATATATATTTTTTATAAAATATTAATTTCATTAATTAAATTAAAATCTTTTAAAATTAATTATTTATTAATTTATTTTTACAAAAAAAAATTAATGATGCATTATTCTTTTATTAATTTGCTTTAATCAAATTATATATATTATAATAAATAATTTTTTTTATTTGATCTTAAATTTTTAATTTTTTATAAAATTTATTAAATAATTAATTGTATATAAATAAAAAAATAAAATAAAAAATATAAACATTATATTATATTTATACTATATATAAAGGAGATTTTTCTTTTTTATATTTAATTTTTATTTTTTAAAAAAATTATTAATAATTAATTAAATTAGATACAAATAAAAAAATAAAATTGTGAATATAAATATTATATTTTATAATTAAATTAATTTTAAATATAAAGAATTTTTTCATATATATATTATTTTAATTAATTTTAAATATATTTTATTTTTTTATAAAAATATTTAAATTTAACTAACTGATTTATAATTATAATAAAATTATAAATAATTAATTTAAAAAATAAATATAAAGAATTTTTTTTATATATATTATTTTAATTAATTTTAAATATATTTTATTTTTTTATAAAAATATTTAAATTTAACTAACTGATTTATAATTATAATAAAATTATAAATAATTAATTTAAAAAATATTTATATAATAAAAAATAAAAAAATATAAATTAAAAGATATGACAATATCACATGTTAGTTTAAATAAAGACTTTAATTTTTTTTTTTATCTTCTTTGATATTATTTTAATTTAATATTTAAATTATCATACTATTTATAAAAGAATTATAAATTTTGCATAAAAATTAATCTTCATATAAAAATATTACAAAGTATGCAAGAAGAAAATATATATACGTAAGCTAATATTTCTTTTTATCACCAAACGCAAAAAGGGGAGATTTTTTTTTTGGTTTTATTACCATAAACAGAAATCTATTTTATTTGTCACTCTCCACAAAATTAATCGGATGACAAAGTTAAACAAGTCTGGTAACATTCTTTCAAAGTTTTAGCCATGTTTGGCAAAAAAAAAAAAAGGAAAATATCAGAGAAAAATAAGAGAAATATTTTTATTTTCTCTATACCCAATAAAGAAAGCAAAAATAAAAAATATTTATTTGAAGGTAGCAAATATTAACTCTTAAAATTATTTGAGAAAATATCTAATCTCGATTAAAGTAAAAATTAATTTAAAAATATCTTTATCATACAATTTTAAAAAATAATAGTTAATTTTTTAAATAATAATTTAATAATTTTAATAATACTTAATAAAAATATTAAATAAAATAAAAATATTTAGTATATTAAAAATGAAGCAATATTTAATATTTTAATTAATCAATAATTAAGATAATTATTGAATTTAAAATTTAAGTAGATTCAGATATTTCTTTAGAAAAAGTCAGACATTATCTCAAGGGCGTGATATGCAAGCAACCAATTAATAAAGGAGTCTAAAGAGGACCTGAGCTGTCATAACTGCGCTTGTGATAATATTTATTACCAACCAAACCTCCAGGATTCCTCCAACATTGTTTTAGTTTCTTTTTTTGGTTTAAAGAATATGAGGTTCTATTAGCCAAAATTAAAAAAAGAAAAACAAAGGATAATGAGTTCCACCGAGAAAGTGGCATTTGGTTACAAAATAGATATCTTGATGAACTGATGATTCATTGATTGTGTTATATACAACCTAAAACATATATATGTTCTTCCATCTAAGCTTAAGCATCAGAAAATTGTGTTATATCACATTCAATCTAAAACGATTTTATTTTCTTCCAAACCAAGAAGGAAACAAAACAAACTAATGAGTAAAGACAGTGATTTTCATATATTAATTGGTTATTTATTTTACTATTATTATTATTTATTTATTTTATTATTTAATTGATATAAAAGTAATGACTATATTTATTTATTTTTTATTTGATGTGTATAATTAAATCACATAACATAAAAATTGACATAGTTATATATCTCTTGAAACTCTTTATAATCTCTTTTATTAATTTAACTGTCAAATTAGAAATAAATATTATATGTATATTGATATTTTATTTTTCTTAGTAAAGTATATTTTAAGACGTTGTGATAGACCACAAAATAATATTATTAATATAATAAAAAATATTTTAAATGAAAATTTTTAATAACTGTATTGATATAATTATGAAAAATTATTTATTTGAATAAAATTAATTTAAATTTACATATCTAATCATTTTACATGTTCCTAATATTTTTTGGTGAGATGTCAACATGTTGCAACTTATTTAGTAAATCAGCTTAAGTTATATAATTGTTGAAAGGATAATCTTACTATCTTGATCATGATTAGTTTCACGTTCAAAGAAGGTGAAAATACTGAATAAGGAAACAAAAACCTTTTGGTGAGATGTGATGGTTAGATTAATGTGGCACACAAAAGCAAACGAGAGATTAACATTACTTACTACTTAAGTTGCCTAATTAATACGTTAAGAAAGTCTTTAGAAACCGGACAGCTACCAGCTAACGCTGTTACTATTAGTTTAGGTGGTTAATTAAATTAATTAAAAAAATGGACTGAAAAATAATCTGACGTTACTACACCAACAAGCGCACATGAGTGACTCGTACAAACGTCTCCTGAACCTGTCTGGAAATAGGAATACGAATAGGAATTTGAGAATTTCATTTCACTTTTCAAGCTCGCTGCCTAAAAGAAAACAAAAGCTTAACAACTTTGTATTTATAATTCTTCGCGTGAGTAATTGTTTTAAATCGAATTTCTTTTATGATTATTAAAAGAGTGAAAAAAATTCTTACTCTTTCAAATTGTGAGCATAAAAATTATTATTATTTTTTAAATGATGACTTTAGAATTTAAATTTTATTTGTACTTTTAAAATTGCAGTGCATTAACTACTGCAATTTTAAAATGAAAAAGAGTTAGATTTATTAATATACTACAGGACAGAAATAAAAAATATAAAAAAGAAGACACATGTATTTCTTAGTTTTTTCTTTAATTTGAGATTTAACTTTAAACGAAAGGGGGGATAATTCACTTATTATTACGTGGAGGAGCACCAGACCTAAAATCTTATGAATGTATACATGTTTCTTAGTTTGATGCGTGGCATTATCGACATGTCTTGGTTGAATTGATATTTTTTCATATAATTCAACTCAGATGTGGATTAAGAATCACTGGTTGCATTTATTTTTTAAAAATAAAAATATGAGTTTTACAATAAATAAATGTAATAAGCTGTTGTATATTTATAAACACAATAATTATCTAGATAACCAATAAAAAATTAAAGTGTTCAAACATAAACGCATTGCTTGGATAGGTAAAAATGAGGGAGGAGATAAAGGAAGAGAGAAGAAAATGAGATGAGAAAAAACTTTTCTTACACGTGGTTAGACAAGAACTCTGGAGAGAAAGAAAAATATAAAATGTGAGACCCACAAAAAAAATATCTTCTCACAACAGGTGTGAAAACTAAGATCTTGTTAAAACTAAGATGGGGCGAAGAAAATTATATAATTATAATTTTATTAATTTTTCTTTCTTTTCCAACAACTTCATTGCATTAGAATAATAATATATTTATCATTTTACATAAATATATTTTTTTCCTTCTACTTTTCGATACCACTAAATAAGAGAAAAAATTTTATTTTCATTTTCTCCTTTTTCTCTTCATCCAAGCACAAGAAATGAAAAGAAAATTTTCTATTTATTTTCTCTTCTTTTCTTTCTTCTCTATTTTTCATCTTTCCTATTTTCTCTCTTCATCCAAGAAAAATAAAAGTCTAAATAAGATATTTATTTTTAGTTCTTAAAATATATAATATCGTTTATAATATTAAAGTTACTTTTCTCATAAAATAATCTCTAATAAAATTTAAACTCATGATATTATTGGTTAAGCTTGTGGACTGAGTGACAGCCTTACATAATACTTAACATAAATGATTAATGACAAAACATATACATACTTGATGTTTATATCCAAATAATTAAAATAATTAATTGCAATATGATAACGTTTTGGATATATATATATATATATATATATATATATATATATATATATATATGTGTGTGTGTGTGTGTGTGTGTGTGTGTGTGTGTGTGTGTGTGTGAATTAAATTATATATGAATTAAATTATTTGAAATCATAGATTTGCAATTCAGTTTTATGTGAGTTGAGAAATTAAGGTCACATGTTTAAAGAATAACTGATAATACTCAAATTAATTGACTTATGCAAAAGGAGTGCTAATTCATGATGCGGAGTAGCTACTTCTAGACTTTGTGCTATGTAATTTTCGTTTATTTGGGCTTTTGCCCCGTATTACTAAAAAAATATGAAGTAATAAATAACTTCGTTAAAGCTTACTTTATTAGATCCATGACCCTTCCATTGTAAATAAAAAACTCTCATTTGTCCAAATAGCAAACTTTCAAAGTTTGAACATCACACCAATACTTTCCACAACCCATTCAATAACTTTATGCACAAAATGAAAAAGATTATACGTTTAGCATGAAAACATAAATTTCTGGAAAGTAAAATAATAGAAATCTGACGAAATCATGTAGTGTCCTAAACTGTTATCGCTGGCTGGAAGCAGCAATAAGACAGCAAATAACTAGAAAAGCAAATTCCAATTTCTGTACCTACTATTCAATCCTAAGATTCCAGTATTCCACTAACCATATTCCACTAACCAGAAGACATAATAGATTTTTTTTGCAAGATAAAATTTTTAATTTAAATAAAAAAGGTGCTACGTTTATTTCATTTCGACAATTTTCAAGTATCATTATCATTCATCATAACAGAAAGAGAGAGCCCCGAGGAGAGGACCGCAAATTCAGGCGTTACCGTCGCTATCACCGGCGGGTGGAGGCGGGGCACTGGCCTCAGCGTCGGCAACGTCATCGGGGTCACGGGTTGGGTCGGACTTGTCGATGGAAGCGCGGGTCCTGTCAAGAAAGGGCTTGAGGGCGAGCTCTATGGCCAGCCACGCGAACGCTAGGGCTCCCACCACCACCACCGCTTGTTTAGCCGCCGATCCCGATGTCTTCCCCATCCCTTTGAAGCTTTGCTCCTCCTACTCCTAGTCTTCGCCCTTCCCTTTATCCTCTCTTCTGCTCAATTTCTGTACCGCACTTCAACGATAAGGATGAGGGTGGGATTCGTATGTACGCCGATGGGAGATAAGGAGAGCAAGATAGGGGAGAGTGATCCAGACGTATTTGCAAGGTTCTAAGCAAGGTCCCTGTCACAATTTCAACCCATTTGATTTACAAATATAAAATTATAAAATGAGAATTAAATAATTTGTCGATATATATATAAATATTTGGTTAAAATAGTAAAATACATGAATGCCCGTTGAAAAAAGAATAATTAAATTACAATCTCACCTCTTTATAATTCGATTCCTGGTAATGCAATATCAAGCTTGAAATTCAATCACCATTTCATAAATTTTTTTTTTCCAATTTACTAGTAAATATGTAATTGCTCTGTCCATTAAGTAAGACCTATTGCTGCAAGCCAACAATGATATTAGATATGGCTTTAAAAAACTTGAATTTAAAAGTAGAATCCATCAAAATACATATGAACACATTAAATTTTGTAATATCACCATATCTGTTCGCGTCCTGAACTACCTGTTCAAGTCTTTTAATATCGTTACCGCATATTGCATCATTGTTGAAGACTTTACTATAGGATCAAATCCGAAGGTAGGATCAAATCCGAAGGTAACTGGGGGCGTTAAAGCTCAAGAATCAGTCCAGCCAGTAATAAAACTACATAAGCTCCATCTTAAACTTTGTTTTTGTCCCCCGAAAAAAGTATCAGCTCTAAGGTCCAGCATATGTGAACAAAAAAATCTTAACACACAGATCCCCACCACGAACAAGGGAAATCATCAGTAATTCCCATTAACTTCTTCACCTTATCCCGCACACTACAAATATATGCAGTTTCTTTCAGTTGAGAGGCATTAGGCATTTATCCAAGAGGAAGGAATTATACACTAGAACTTGAAAGCACTAATATAAGAAAATAGCAACATTGACAAAGTCAACATGACTAATCAACTATAACACTCCTTTGATGTTCTTAAATTAAAACCGCCCAGAAATTTTCCCTATGATAAAGGTAAACAACCATATGCCACAAATTCCAGAATATGCAACTTAACGGCCACGGCCACGACCACGTCCACGTCCTCGGCCCCGGCCCCGCCCCAAAGGCTTCCCTGGAAATGAAATAAAAACTTTGAAAACCAGAAATCACCAGATAACAGCAAACCTGAACTAAACATAAGATTGAAAAATATTGCAGTCACAGTCAAATAATATACAATACCAGCAGTTGGCTTCTTAGGCTTGACCCTAGGTGTCTCTTCAACCAGCAGAGTCTCAAGATTCAAGCTGTCTGGAAGGATATAATAACGAATGTTGTTGCCTCTCACACTGATATGATCCAGAGTCACTGGGTTTTTCCCTTTCAGTGTTAGTTTAACTGTTTTCAAATGTGTATTCATACTGATATCAACACCTGTAGCATAGCAACAAGTCCAAGGATCAGTACAACTAAAGCTTCAAAACACTTCTCACTCCATTTCAAGAACAAAAAAGGCTTTGATTGAGACAATAAGTGGCGAGCTCTTTATTAAGACATGATGTGATATGTATTCACTAATTACTGCTTGATACTTAAGTTAGATTGTGTTTGCTTGCAAAATAAGGAAGTAGCAATATATGCCCAATTATGGTACAAGGATTCACTATCCTTCATAACCCAAAATCACTTTCAACTAATCATAAACATTACATAAAGGTAAGTTATTATGTTCACTGATTATTCATCATGCAGCTGGTCACACCTGAGCCACAGACATTCCAAAGTTTAATACAACAAAAGATAACAGATGTAATATATTTATAACTTGTGAGTTTCATATTTATGTGACTAAGTCGAACAAAATCCAGATGGCTGTTCAATAGAAAATTCCACAACACAGGCTGCATGGGGGTTAATCAGAAGCCAAGGAGGATAATGATGTATTCCTGCCAAGTTTGGTCTAGCCACCTACCAAAGACGTACTGGCTGAACTGGGGATCAGTATCACAGAATAGAACAGGGATAAGGGATTAGCTTCCAAATGATGGAGATGCAGTGCGGGGATTCTAAATTAGTAGACAGTCTTAATAAGTATACTTGTTCCAAAGGGTAAGAGGTTGATTACTGGCCTATAACATAATTGCAATACATTAGCCACCCAAGTAAGCTGTCCAGACTCCAGAGTTAAATATGCCCCTTGCCAAAATGTTGTTAGCAACAAACATCTTCCTAATGTTCAAGTCTAAATTTTAAAAAGTAATAGCATTAATTTTACATCAAACATTATTATTTGATAGAAAAAGAAATTTTATTAAAGAGAAAAGAGGGACAGTACAGTACAAATAAGGGGAGGTTAAGACATAGTCCAAAACAGAAAAGACAAGAATCAACCCATTCATTATGTAACAAATGTAAGGTATAACTATGAAAAGAGCAAAAAGCGGATCTTAAAAAAAACCAAGAATGCAGCAAAGCTTTTTAATCTCTCTGCCATATAAGAAATAGCAACTCCCTTTGAAAAAGCCGCAAAAACAATACTATCCTAAAGCAAGTTTAGGTGCAAAGAGATATTTCAGACATTATTAATCTAAACAATAACCTACCTGGAGGCTACCAGTGAATTTTATGTCTTAAAGCTGGCAAATAGATACAAAGAAGCAGAAAATTACAATAATCTCTGAGCAACAAAACATCAAGATCTGCTCCCACTAAATTAGGGAAAAAGAATTCCAAATCATATTAGTTATGTTGTAAGTTGTTACCTATCATGCTGATATCAGAATTCCCATCTTACTGTCTCTTTGAAGATGACAGAGTAATAAGCTATTCACCTTGATTTGATAAGAAGTTGTACATATTGGAATTACAAGTATAAAGAACTCAGATATCAAACATAGAAATCTTTATGGAAGCTGCAAATATGTCGGTATGGTAAAATATGAAGTTAAAAATGGATCTTATTTCTTAGCACCTGAAATGATAGTTTGCAAGTGATGCATGATAATGACTATTTTTTTTCTTTTGGGATACAAGATTCATTATTACGATAAAGCTACCGCAATTAGCAAAAAAGACACCTGATATCATATTTCAGATAGATGAACTTACTAAGATTATCCAACACATTTCATTAGAATCCACATAACTCTAAATAATCAGAACCTTCGTAGTTATCTTAGATTGATATATTATATGGCCTATAAATAAGGGAAAGAGCTAGGGTGGGCGTCACACATAACATCACAGGCATAATTACAGGTACTTACTGAGGAATGTGCAATTCAAACTAGTAAAAGAACGAGTAAAATTTTTTATAAACACTAAAATCTGCGTCCTATGACAGAATGACATCTATGATATCCATTGGATCCAGAGGCCATGAGAGCTATTGAAAAACTCTCATATGTGACTGTCTGACTGATATCTCATCATTTAAATGCTTTGCACAGGCAGAAGAACTATTGCAGTCTATTTCCTAAGAAAAACAGATTTAAACTTCTGGTAATGTTTAGAGTTTGGAGGATGCCGTAAAAAATTGCATTATACTTAACAACTGTGAAACCAGTGAGCATCACTGCAATATGCCATTCGTGACTAATATCAGGTACAACAACTCGACCATTTGAAACATTGATTCTAACCTAATCATTTGCTCCAGACGCCGACTAAAAGGGAATAATGCTAAATGCAGGTATTAACGATAAATGTTTAAGCGTGAAGCCTGCCTAGGGTTTAACGAAACCAGCAACAAAATCAGAAGGTCAAGAACAATACGATACAAAAATAGTGAAGGAGTGATGAGCAAGAGGGAAAAATACCTGTAATGGTGCCATGAACAACAGTACCGTTCTTGAGCTCGATTGATACAGTTTCGTTGTTCAACTTCATCAGAAACCTGCTCGAGTTTTCATAGAAAGTTGAAAAAGAAGATAGTTAATTGAAAAAAAAAAAGAGAATCGCGGAATGAGAAATGCGAGAAACGAGAAAGAGAGACCTGACGAGCTTCATGGTGGCAGAGACGGAGCAGATCAAAGCACAGAGGAGAGGAGACTCGAAAGTATAGTGCTAGTGGAGCTGCACAAGTACTGGTTTTGGGCTCTAAACGACAGCGTTTGGTAATACTCCTTCTCCTGGTTAATGGTGATGGCAACTTGGCAAGAAACGCACCGCCATAAACAAAAACACATATAAAGGAAAAAATATTGTTATTTATTTTGAAAATTTTTATATTTATTTTATAATTTAATTTTTAATTAAATTGTTAGTATAAAATTTTTATATATCATTATTTGATCATTGTTTATAAATATATTAATAACATAAAAGATTTATTTTTTCACTGATGTAATAATAATAATTGAATAATAATTATAACATTCTCAAATGTTTTTTTAAAAAAAGTCAGTTGTATTATTTATAAGCTTTTTTATATAAATAATACTCATATTTTTTTATTTATCATTTTGTACTTTTGTAAATTATATATCAAAATATATTTAATTTTGTAAAAGAATTTGTCATAATGGACAATAATTTTTTACTTTTAATTAAATTAATTAAAAAGTAATTAAAGGTCATAACAACTTCTTAACTAATTTTTTTAAAAAAATTTAGATGCAACTTTATAATTAACTTGAATCAAAATATTTCGTAAAGTGTTTTTTAATATAAATTTTTTAAAAATTAGGTGAAAAGTTACATTAAGTAACTTTTTATCTATATTTTTAATTTTTATTTAAAAAATAATTAAAAAATTATCCTATTCTAAGATAATTTATTTCTATTACAAAATCTAATGCCTTTTGGTAATTAATTTAAAAAAGCATAAAATAAAAAAATAAAAAGATATTAATTATATAAACAGGCCGTTAGTTGATAGTTATAACGAAAATGAATAATTTATATTTCTTATTACAATTTTTAATCATAATTAAAAATAAATTAATATTTTTAAATTATTTACTTTTGTACTGTACGTGTTTTTCAAAATTAAAAAAAATTTAAAAAGAAAAGAGAGAGATAAAACGCAGAGGAAAAGGAGGGTGGGGTTGTGTCGGTTCCTCCATGAGAATGCAACGAGACGCAAAGCCAGATATCTGACTTTGAGGCCTATGCCTAAACCTATGGGTGCAGCCGCGCCCAGATCCTTTTACTTTATACTCTCGTCTTCTTTCGTCCCTCTCCCAACCAGAACCCTAACCCGATTCTTTCCTGCTTCACTCTCTTTTCTCTTTCTGAATTTGTAACACTACTCTCACCCATGAGCTATGACATGGTAGATTCCTCCTTTCCAAAGCCATTATTTTCTTTACTTTTTCTTTTTCCTTTTCTTTTTACCTCGTTTTGATTTCGGTTTTGTTAATTATAACTTAAATCTAGGTTGACCAAGCATCACCAGCACGATAATTAATACTGGAGAAAATCAAGTTAATTGTTGTCTCGTAAAATAATACCCCTCTTTTTCTCCAGAATCGAAGATTATAGATGGATGTAACATTTTTTAATTTAATATAAGACGGTTTCCCAGATTCAGTGGCACGCGAAAACTTCGCTACCCTCACAAAAGCGTTCATAATAACTTTATAAATTGCCAAATTCAATATACCCATGAAAGTTGTTACTGTTAGTTTTGGTTTGGGGTGATGTCTTGCTGTTGACTTACATCAATGAACTCCACTATTCTATGATGGGCACGTTTTGCTTGTTTTCAGACACGCGTGTATTGAAACATATTGCCCTTCAGTTATACTCGTTCACCGCATTTTACTCTTGGCAATCTTATGCATTTTATTAGATTGTTGCAGAATTGTTATCTCTTGTCATTTTGTCAAGATAACTCCTATGCTGTTTCTTATTATGTGTTCTTTATTCATCAGAACAGTGAAGAAACACGCAGAGGTTTGAAAAGAAAGCCCTCACATATGGATCGAGGGCAAGAACGGGGATCTTACAATATGAATTCTAGACCTTATGATAGGAACATGCTTCCTCCTGGTGGGTTTTGATTTTTTTTTTTCTTAAATACAATACAGACATTTGGTTGTCAATATTGAAGACACCTGAGATATTGCATTGTACTTTAATCTCATTGTAATGTAAGAACTTTGTCTTTTTCTTATCATCTCTATTTTCCTTTTTGGAATTTAACTATACAAATTAAGGAACCCCTCTAAATAAATGAAGCAACAAGGAACCTTTGGCATTGGAGGTTTATTCTTTTTTCTGTACATAGTAAAATTGTATGGAAGATGGGTGTGTATGTTAAATGTCCCGGTTGTTCAATTTGGGTGAATGGTTTTGTCATATTATGGGATTGTTAACTATATGCTGCAGGAATGGTGATATATTGGCATAGTTCATGGCCCTTATTATAAACTAATACTTTATCATTTAGATATTACTATTTTTGTTGGAATTTTTTATGTTGATGACATCCTTTCAAATGATTGTTGCGATTCCTTATTGCCTGAAGAAGACATTTTTCTTTAACTAATTTACCATTTTAGTTTTGTCATAGACTAGTATAACCTTAGTTTCCCTGTAAGTTCCTTTCGTAGTTGGCTTCATGATACATTTTTCGTTATGTGCTGGTTCAAATGTTGAAATGTTTTTTTAATGCTCTTCATGCTTATAATAATGTTACTACTATTATGTTGTGCTTCTTTTATAGTTTTTTTATTTCTAATTTATTCTATATTGCAGGTTGGTTAGGCTGCCCAGCTCATGGTCAAGAACTAGGATGCTTCATTCCTTCAAAGGTTCCACTTGGTGAATCCTTCAATGATTACATTCCAAGTCAAAAATATACCCCCAAGCAAGCAATTCTTCAACAAAGACTTTTAGGTAGAGAAGTAAGTACAGCAAAAAGCACAGTGGCCATCAATTTACTCAGTTGGTTAAATATGTTTTTCCTTGGGAAGCTAAGTATATGTTTTCTAAGTACATAAAGGGAAAGAATAGTAGGATTTGGTGTGCACATGCTATTGATCTCATTATTTGATTTCAGTGATGGGTTGGTTTTCTTTAATCTTTTGATGTGACCTTTCATCATCTTTTATGTGACTGATCTTTTTCTTCAGCCAAAGTTCCATAAATTGTCAAACATTTTCTCATTTTTATTCCTTTCAACATTTAATGGAGTTTATTCTATTGTTCACATATGCCATGATGTATTGTGCTTTAGATGAATTTGGTGGTCCAAGGAAATTTTATTGACAATTGACAGAAGGCAACTTAGATTGCAGTATAGAATTTGAAGAAAAAAAAAAAGACATGAGTAGGAAGGACAAAGATAGTGTTTATATTTTGTTATTGTGTGTTAACAAATGAATAGAAAATGAGGAATAATCAATGGGCCAAATTTGCAACATAGTGGGGGCCGTGGGGCTGGACTTCTACGTGTTCTATCTGTTACGTGAACAGCTGAACCAAAGATTGTGGGAATAAGATAATGATTTTTAGTGATTTAAGAGTATCTCTCATTGTTCTGATTTTACATCATGTCCCATGCATAACATGTCGGAATACTTTCTGATTTTCAGCCTTATATAAATTTGCTGCTTCCAGCATCATAGTGCTTAACTTAATTAATTTTGCAGCTTGGTTTGGTGATTGATCTGACAAATACTATTCGTTACTATCCTGTATCAGATTGGACAAAAGAAGCGATTGATCATGTCAAGGTAGCTAACAATCTTTCATGCTATTGTTCATGAAATGTTAATTTCAATTGAATTTCAGATTTTTTACTCTCTTGTCACAGATAAGATGCAAAGGAAGAGATTCTGTACCTGATGATGAATCTGTAAACAAATTTTGCAATGAGGTAGGTTCCCTTTGTAGCATTGATATGTGAAAGCTGTACAGCTCATTGGCATTACTTTTACTTCTTGGTTTACTGCTCTCTATCCGATGGTCATGTATTTTCTTGTTGTTAGCGTTCCAAGGAATGATGCTACAGTTCCTGATATCTCACTTGAGGTTTTATGATTTATACTTGTTAGACATTCTTTTTAGGTTCTGGATTTTTGCTCCCGAAGAACAAACACAAAGAAGTATATACTTGTACATTGCACACATGGGCATAATCGCACAGGTTATATGATTGTTCATTTTCTTGTGCGTACAAAATCAATTTCTGTCACTGAGGTGCGTAAAATCTCAGGACTTTTCATAGGTTTGTTTTCAATGGCTGCTTGACTCCAATAATTGATGTGTTGTTCATATTTTGTGCTTATTATTTTCCAGGCAATAAATAAATTTGCTTGGGCACGTCACCCAGGAATTTACAAGCAGGATTACATTGATGCCCTATACATGTTTTATCATGAAAAGAAGCCTGAAGAAGTTGTTTGTCCTCAAGCTCCAGAATGGAAGACACTCTCTGATCCTGATTTTCATGGTGTGGCTGTTCCAGCTGTACACAATTATGGAGATATTCCTCAGCAGGTACATATACCTTCTTGGGGGCTTTGTTTGTTTAGCTTCTTAGAGGATATGATTTGCAGCGGTGCTGCTTGTTTGAATTCCTTATTTGGATGCCTGGAACTTATTACCCACAAGTTTGTATGTGCACGAGTGTGCCAGTTATGCTTTTCTTCTTCTTCTTTATGTTGAAGAGCATCAGATATGGCCTGTAAATAGAATTGGCTGTCCTGTTGTATCTTTCTGTCTTCTTTGTTGAGACTTTGATGTATATAATGATAACAGACTTCTTATTTGCTTTGATCTGGAATTTTGAACTTCATTCTATCCTCCACATCTAAGCAAATTTTTGTCACAGATGGATAGGAAAATTTGCTTCAAATTATGAAATTGTCTTTAAAAGTATGTTGTTTACAGAACGTCTGATACAGCCCTGGATTCTTCAACCAAACAGTTACAGAAAAATAGGAAAAATGGAGGAATTCGATTTAAGGAAATATAGATTGCTTTATGAATAAGTCTGAAGTACAAGAGGAAGTTTCCCCTTCAAGGAGTAATCTCCTTCTCTGAGAACACTTTCCCAGATATCTACTTCTTAATTCACCTAACCACTTCCTAATTGAGGATTCCTCTTATGACAAATAACTGCCCCTAACCACCAAGGCAGAAAACTGTTGATAAGAACTGCCTACATAATACAGAAACTGCCACACATACAGAAACGCCACACAATACGAAATTGCCTACACAATACATTAACCATAACTAGTATACTACCCAACTGCTGTTTAACTGAATCTATTATGCCTTCTAGTATAACTTTGAAGGGCTTGGACCACTAATTTCTTGTACATATCAATCCCCGGGTAGAGAATCAACCTTGTCCCAATGTTGAAATTAGAATTGATGTTGAATAGCAAGTACATCTTCCCAAGAAGCTTCCTCTGCTGGATGAATTAGCATTGAACCAAAACCTACTTGGTGGAACACCCTGGTAGCGAGGTACGTGTACCAGCACGGCAGAACAAATGGAGTGCTGTCTTGAAATTCTTCAGCAGTGTTCTTCACCGTGGATTTCCAATAGCTTTTTTTAATTGAGAAACATGAAACACGGATGAATACGAGCTTGAGGAGGAATTGTAATTGAAAAGCCACCGCCCGATTTGTTTAAACAAAAAGGGACCATAATACGAGCTACTAATTTTGGATGTAAACAGCCTTGGTAGACAATTTCTATGGGGTCGTTTTCAATAGACCCAATCACCAAATTAATGAGAGAAAGTGTCCGGCAAATTAGCCTGTTTAGCATCTGAGTTTGAGCCTTTGTCAGATGTATTTGCCGAAGAGCTTCATCTCTATCCACCAAATCCCTGGCCACCGCTCTATCAAAGTTTCACCAGGAATATACTTGATCAAGAAGGTGGAGGTTTGCCATAAACCACTCAAATGGTAGTTTGAGCAGTAGTATGGAAACTGGTGTTATACCAGTATTTGCCCAAGGCAAAAATCCCCCCAAACCTTAGGTGTTCAGCACAAAACATCTCAAATAAGTCTCCAAAGTTCGATTCAAACACTTCTGTTTGACCATCCGTTTGTGGATGTAAGCGTACTAAACTTGAGAGCCGTCCCCTGCAAACGAAACAATTCTTTCCAAAAGCCACTAATGAAAGTAGATCACGATCACTTACAATAGAAATGGGAACACCATGGAGACGTACAATCTTTTAATAAAATTTCAGCAATGCTTCTTGCAGAATACGGATGCTTAATCAAGATGAAATGAGCATATTTGCTCAACCTGTCCACCACCACTAAGATTGTATCAAAACCTTTATATTTGGGCAATCCCGTGATAAAATCTAGGCTGATTTCCTCCCAAATAGCATTGGAATAAGGAGTGGTTGGAGAAAGCCAGCAAGCGAAATAGCCAGATATTTATTGCGTTGACAAATTTGACACTCAGCCACAAACTTGGTGATAGTACCCTTCATGCCGACCCAAAACAAAGATTGGGCTATCCTCCTGTAAGTTCGAATTACTCTAGCATGTCCACCCGTAGGAGAGGCATGGAATTCTTGTAGTAACCGTGGAATTCAAGATGAGGAAGCCGAAAGTACCAACCTGCCTTTGTAGAATAATCTACCATTCTCTAATGTATAAAATGGGTGAGAATTAGGATCAGATGTAAGATCAGAAATGATTTTGGCCAACATGGCATCTTGTTGGACCTCTTCATCAATGGTTGCGACCTCCATCCAGAAAGGCCTAGAAATAGCTTGAAATTCTTTTTCCTCTTCTCTCCTGGATAAGGCATCCGCGACTTTGTTATTAGACCCCAATTTGTAGATAATGTCAAACTCATAGCCCAAAAGTTTAGCAAGCCAGTTCTGTTGATTTTGAGTAGTAATTCTTTGTTCAAGTAAGAAATTGAGACTTTTTTGGTTAGTATAAACTGTGAATCTACTACCCAAAAGATTAGGGCCTCCAATGTTGGATGGCTAAAACCAAAAGCCATCAATTCCTTTTCATAAACAGACTTATTGAGAGAAGTCTGCCCAAGAGCCTTGCTAAAAAATGCAATAGGATGTTTGTCTTGTGACAGGACAGCCCCAATTCCTCTTCCACTGGCATCACATTCAATCATGAATGATTTAGAAAAATAAGGTAAAACAAGGACGGGAGCAGTAGTCATAGCTTGCTTTAAAGTCTCAAAGGCATGAGAAGATTCAGGTGTCCACAAAAAATTTCCTTTCTTTAGCATATCTGTCAATGGTTTAGCAATCTTACCATAGTCCCTAATAAATCTTCTGTAATATCCCGTGAGTCCTAAAAATCCTCTTAAACTTTTGAGGGATTTGGGTTGGGGCCATTGTATCATACTCTCCACCTTTCTAGGATCCATTAACACTCCTTGCTGAGAAATAATATGTCCCAATAATCGATAGTAGTCTGACCAAAACAAACATTTCTTTTGATTGGCAGAAAACTGATTGTGAGATAAAACAGACAATACCTCAGACAAATGCTGCAAATGCTCCTCCCAACTGCGGCTATATATAAGAATGTCGTCAAAGAAGACCAATACAAATCTTTGGGAGAAACTGTTGTAGTATGGAGTTCATAGCACATTGAAAAGTGCAGGTGCATTAGTAAGACCAAAAGGCATCACCACAAACTCGAAGTGGCCTTGATGTGTTTGAAATGCGGTCTTAGGAATGTCAGGTTCAAACATCCTTATTTGGTGAATCCAGCCCTAAGATCAATCTTGGAAAATACTTTGCTCCATGAAGTTTCATCCAAAAAGTTCTTTCAATCACCGGAATAGGAAATTTATCAGGAACTGTTGCTTTATTTAAAGCCTATAATCCAACAAAAACGCCAACTGCCATCCTTTTTTTTAACCAAAATCATTGGGCTTGAGTAAGGACTGTTACTAGGGCGTATGATCCCAGAAGACAAAATCTCAGCAACCAACTTTTCCATTTCATTCTTCTGTAAATGTGGGTATCTATAAGGTCTCACGTTGATTGGATCTGTCCCCTCTTTAAGAGGAATCCTGTGATCAACGACTCGCTTTGGAGGCAGCCCTACAGGATTGGCAAACACCGAAGCAAATCGAGTTAAGACTTCTTGTAACTCATCCGATTGAAAGGAACTGAATTCCAAATTCTGAACCAACTCAGCAGCAAGTAATTCCGTGTCCATAGAAGCAAAGACCCAAACTAATGCTGCTGTCTCAATCTCAGTTAATTTTGAAAGAGCCCTTGAAAGATAAAATCGAATGTGACAAACTCGGATCACCTTGGATTTGAACAATCTGTCCATTGTGCATAAAAGACATGTGCAACGTCCTCCAATTTACCTTAATCTCCCCCAAAGTCTCTAGCCAAGCCACACCCAATAATGATATCAACTCTTCCCAATTCAAATATATAAAATCACCAGACATACAGTATTCTCCTAACCTTAGAGGCAACCCCAAACAGCAGCCCATTGAATCTCTTTTTATGCCCATCTCCCAAACGAACTGCCAAAAGAGCAGTAGGGGTCACTGTTAAAGTTAACTTCTGAACCAATCCTTGATGTATGAAATTATGACTTGCTCCACTGTCAATCAAAAACCAAAACTTCCTTTTCCACAAATTTCACACCTTAATTTCATCGTTTTTGGAGGAGTCAAACCATGGGCTGAGTACATAGATAAATCCATCCATTGCAATTCACCATCCTCAATTATTTCCTCTGCATAATGCTCCTGCGATTCTGTCACTCCAGCACCTCCAGTTGTCTCCATGTCCAGCGGCTCATTCTCACCTAAAATGGTGAGTCGCAAACCCTTGCTGCACAACGATGCCCAGGAACGAAAGCCAGTCCGCAGTGAAAACGCCTCCCTTCCTCTCTCCGGCGAACAAATATCATCATAAGGCAACTGGCGGTTCCTCTTCCTCTGCCAGTTGCAGTTCCAGTAGTGGGTCCTTTGTTCACAGAGAAGATGATGGGGAATTTGTAACAGGTTTTGAAATTGACCCACTAAATCCTTCAGAATGGTTATTAGGCCGCAACCCAGTTGGATTCCAGGTTTGAATAACCCAATTTCACAGAACCTGTATTTGTTCCCCAAAAATCGTGACCCATTTCCTTTCAAATTTCCTGCAGCCGCCATGGATGGAACTCGAAGTTCTGCTTCAATGTCTTTGGCCAGTTCTATGGCTCGAGTGATCTCATTTGGGTTATGAGTTCGAACTCTATATCGTATCTCCGGTTGTAAGCCTCCCAAAAAATATCCTAATAGCAAACTCTTCGTCTTCAATAGGAATTTGGGCTACCAAGACTTCGAATTCCTGGACATAATCAGTGATTGAATCACCCTGCCGCAAGGTAGACAACCTTTCATACACACTTCCCTGAGAACGATCCCCGAACCTTTGCACCATCTCTTTCGTGAGTTCATCCCACTGCAATTGAGGTTTTCTTTTTTTTAAGAATCGAAACCAGTGAATTGTATTACCCTCCATACTCACAAAGGCGAGTTTCACCCTTTCAGATGCTGGAATCTCCTGCATTTCAAAAAAACTTCTTGGCTCTGGAAATCCTCCCGAATGGATCTTCACCAACGAATAATAGGCATTTCCACCCTCTTAGTCCAAGAATGTTCATATCTGTAACTTCTGCAGTGGAACCATCCCCTTCATTCTCACCTACTGGATTTGGCATCTCTGCATTTGCATTTTCAATTAGTTTGCTGTGTGAAAATTCCTCTCCAGCCTTCTTAGACATCCACCCTTTCAACAGAGAACGTATTTCCTCAATTCCATCTAGTTGTCTTCCATAAGATTCCAATTTTCGACTATTCTCGCTGGTTTCCCTCCTCAACGAATCAATAATATTTTCCAGGGCTTCAACTCTCACTTCAATGGAATCCATCCCTTGGATCCGGCAGGTCGGACCAATTGATACAGCCCTGGATTCTTCAACCAAACAGTTACAGAAAAATAGGAAAAATGGAGGAATTCGATTTAAGGAAATATAGATTGCTTTATTGAATAAGTCTGAAGTACAAGAGGAAGTTTCCCCTTCAAGGAGTAATCTCCTTCTCTGAGAACACTTTCCCAGATATCTACTTCTTAATTCTACCGTAACCACTTCCTAATTGAGGATTTCCTCTTATTACAATTCAATAATTGCCCCTAACCACCAAGGCAGAAACTGTTTTCATAAGAAACTGCCTACATAATACAGAAACTGCCACACAATACAGAAACTGCCACACAATACGAAATTGCCTACACAATACATTAACCATAACTAGTATACTACCCAACTGCTGTTACTGATTTTCTATTTATGCCTTCTAGTATAAACTTTGAAGGGCTTAGGACCACTAATTTTGTACATATCAACGTCATTGTATTTCATTTTGTCACTTATCATCTTTCATGGCCTTATTGTGTGAACATGTTGTCCTTTTTGTGTGGCTTGTATTCTGATATGCAGTTTTGTGAATATCAGGCTCTGAGATTAATACGGGGGTCAAGTTAATATTGGATTTCTTTCCTCTTATCTCTTTTGTTTTTCGCATAAGTTAGTGTGCTCTGTTGAAATCATGAAAAATCTTTAAGCAACCTTAAATCACTTCAACTTTTTTCTGGGAGTTATATGTTTATGTGGACTTTCCTTATATTTTGTTTGGTATTTTAGGAGAATATCATGAGGAATGAAATATTGACAAATGATGATGTTTTGGGAGATCCCATGCCTTCAAATCAGCTGCATACAATGCAACAAGTTTGTTATCAACTGCTCAAGTTGGGCACAGGGGTGGGTTTCTGAAGTACCTTTTTGTTGCATTCTGTATATTTTTCTTGAATCTGACTGAACATATATTGGATATTCAAGTGTGGAATGAGGAGATGCTGTCATATGAAGAAAACCATCTATACCATACTCATGTTTTTGTCATGTGGCACTCAAAACATCATGTAGCTCTTACCTTCCCCTCATTACTTTCTTTTGTCTTGATTAGACAATTGTTGTGCTTATCTCATGGTGAAAGGTAGTTATGTTTTGAATTATCAATATACTTGAAAGACAATTGTTTTAAAATAAAGCCTTCTATCCCTAACCATTTGGCAGGAATGTTGTCAGATCAAATTGTCAGTTTGCACATTGGTGGTATTGCTAATTGTCCTCAAAGCATATTAATCACTTGACCTTTTCCCCTTTCTTTTTCATTATTGGCATGTATATGTCTATTGTAATTTTCTACTCTACAAATTTCTGAGGATTCAAACTTCAGCATAGATTTTGTCACTGCATCTGCATGTGTAAGAATCCGATTGTTTCACTTAGCAGTTATCTCTGGAGTTTTTTAATGTCTTGAGTGTAGACTTTGTTTTTTAAGGCCTTCAGGTGATGCTCCATCATTAATAGTTTAGGTCCTTTGGCATTCCTTTTATAAACAATCTTTTGCTTATTGAAAAGAACAAAATGACCATCTATTATCAATGATATATTAATAATCATTGTGGAATGAAGTTGGTTGCACAAAAAATATTATGGATTTTGAAATTGCAGAATATTAAGTATTAAACTGTCTGCTGCTATAAGCAACCCCTCTAATACGTCATTTTATATTTGTGTCTTGTCAAGTTTATGGAATGTATTAAATCTTTTTATTTATCGTTATTTTTAGGATGAATGATTGGAGAGAAATGCTAGAAATTTAAGCATAGTTTTGACCTCTATCTTTTATGTGCAAAGTGATTTTATTGGCATCATTATGGTGCTGGACTATTTTAAGTGTATTTTTCTGGGTGCTCTGTCAACCCTGGCTTAGTTGCTGTGTATTTGTAGGATAAATGATTTTTCTTTGGCATCCTTTGCCTGGCTTTTATAGTTTCTTGTTTCTTTTAGGATGATATCTTATCCTCTGCTGCTATATGTCTCTATTTGCCTTCTCTAATAACCCTTACTATATTAATTATTATAAAAAAGTTATGCATATCTAGTTTAAGGGGTTTTGGTCCTGTTTAGCATTCTCCGCATCTCATTAAAATCCAAAACTAAGTTTGAAGCCAAATAATTATTTGATTTGGAAACATTTTATTTGAGTAATTTTAGTTTTTTGCACATAAATTTGTAAAATGATTTGCATATGCATTATTTTTGCGTACTCAAGTTTGATAATATTATCTGTTTTCAGGGAAGAGGATGTTCACAGTTTCCTGGATCTCACCCTGTTTCTCTGAACAGGTCCAATATAACTACATTTGATCATTAATTTTGATTTTTATTGCATTGAGAATTATATATAACTTCGTGATCGAGTTAGATATTTTACTGAGATGGTCATCACTCAATTCTATTTTGTCTAAAGAAGTAATAATACCAAGTATATTTGTGTTCTCAATTGTCAACATTGTCAATCTCTTTCACATGCAGACCTGGAGTTGCACATAACATAATACCAGGATCTTACTAAAAGGGATATGTCAATTCTTACACCAGGATGTCGACGAAAAAGTCATTTGGTTCCATACTATATTGAATTTGTATTAGTTTAATTTTGGGTAAATTATGTGTCGTAACTATCAGTTCCAGATACATAACAAATTTGCATGAGACTAAATTGTAGAATTTCAAACTCCAGATTTCTGTCTAGTGTATATTTTAGCTTGATTGTGTCAATTTTTCAAATTTCTTCATCTAGTATCAAATTATATTTTATCCATATTAATAAGATTCTTTTTAGAGTAAATTACTCTCTCAGTCCCTGTATTTACGTTTACACTGACCATCCCTTTATTGTGAAAACCTACCAAAAACTATCTTGTGTTTTAGAAAATGCTACAATTGACTCCAAAGTGTTGTTCGCCCTAAGAGATTTACTAATTGATCTGTAGTTAAAGGATGTTTTGTGATCAACTGTCATTCCTACCATTGTTTAGTTTTGTATGTTGAGAAAAAGGGAAGAACATGTTAATTTGATGCAGTTGGATTTAAGGTCCATTTCTCAAATTGAGCAATGGTAGGAATGACATTTGACCACAAAACATACATTAGCTAACAGCTTTATTAACGAAACTGTTAGGTTTGTCAAGATTTCGGAGTAAGTTGTAGTGACTTTATAAATTGGAGGGAGTTTTGTATAGGTATTCATAATAATGGGAGGTTGGTGTTGTAAATGCTAAATACAAGGGAGGGGAGAGTAATTTACTATCTTTTTAATCTTTCTATTAAATTTTGGATTTTAAATCTGCCTTGGATAATCTTCAACTTTGGTTTTGTCAACTGAAATCAGATCAATGTGTTAATTGCAGGGACAATCTGCAACTTTTAAGACAACGGTATTACTATGCCACATGGAAAGCTGATGGGACACGATATATGATGCTGATTACTTGGGATGGATGTTATCTGATTGATAGAAAATTTCATTTCCGAAAGGTCCATATGCGGTTTCCCTGCAGATACTCGAATGGGGTATATATGTTTATTCAATTTACTTTTGTTGCCATGTGAGTTATATATGTCAGGATATCAGGAAGATTAGTGGCTTAAATTTTATTTCCGATTCTCTAATGTGTTAATCCTAAAGTTTTTTATCACAAAACCTTTTCAAGGGTACACCTGAGAGGAATCACCACTACACATTACTTGATGGGGAGATGATAATTGACATGGATCCACATACACAGAAGCAAGAGAGAAGATACCTTATTTATGATATAATGGCAATTAATCAAGTCTCTTTGACAGAGGTACATATTGATTGACAACTGTTGTGTCAAAATTTTGCTGACGACTTGGTTGATTCTTCACTTCACCCTATCCATCCCACTGATTACTGTATGAAATATTGAAATTTATGTTGGTTGACTCTTGTTTGTATTTTGCAATTTTGAATCCCTATATTCAGTGGTCAGCCAAAAATAAATCATATTGCAGAGAAGGTATTCGAATTTTATCACTTAATTTAAGCATCCTAAGAATCCTGAATGGAAATGAGCACCTGTAAACTTTCTAGTTGGATTTGGTGCTACTTCTGATACTTGGGCCCCTGAGTTTTTGTCTGGAAATTTATGGATCACAAGTAATTCATATCTCTGGTTCTAGCTAGACATTGCAAATGGTGAAATAATTTGTAGTATTGTTTCCAAAGCTGTGGTTGTAATTAGTGATACAATAAGATGCTATTCAAGAAAATTTATGTTTTTGGTTTTCAAACTTCTGATTGAGGTATGGCTGCAACGGCAATGTCTTCTCACGAGAGTATTTGGGATTATTGATAAAACATAATAAAATGACTTCCAGAATATAAAATAATGAATGTTTGAATCCTTGTAAGTCTGTGGATTGATGTTTATCAGCTTATGCATTTGCATGGCAGACTTTTGACCTGACCGTTTTGGCCTAATGCTTGCAGCTGCCATTCTATGAAAGGTGGAAATTGCTAGAGAAAGAAGTGATTGAACCTCGTAACATGGAACGTGAGGCTCTTTCCAAGAGTATAAATCCTTATTACAGATATGACTTGGAACCATTTAGTGTATGTATAATGATATTCACTATTATATTTTCAGAAATATTTTCCAGTGGGATTAGCTATTTTTTTATATTTTTGTATTTTCATTTTAGGTAAGGAGGAAGGGTTTTTGGTTACTCTCTACTGTGTCGAAGCTCCTTGATAAATTCATTCCCCAGCTCTCACATCCATCAGATGGTCTTGTATTCCAGGTATTTAAGCGCTCTAGAAGACTGAATCTGGCAAGTTGAGTGTGGATCTGGTTTATCAACCTGTCTATTGTTACTGTTGTTGGATTCTATCAGGGTTGGGATGATCCATATGTCCCTCGCACACATGAAGGCCTTCTGAAGTGGAAATATGCTGAGATGAACTCTGTTGATTTCCTCTTTGAGGTTGTATAAGTACCTTTCCTCAAGTTCCGGAATTGGTTTAGTTTATGTGGCATAAAATTTTTCTCTGTCATGACAATCTAAATCTAAATATGTTGGTGATGTCTTTGTCGACAGGTGGGAGCTGGTGAACGTCCCCTGCTTTTTCTGTTTGAACGTGGAAAGAAGAAGTTAATGGAAGGGAATAATGTTATTTTTAAAGGTTCAAGGCCCTCACTAATAATTTGTACCATTATCGGTGTTGTTATTATTATTATTATATAACCATTCTTCATATATATATATTATATATATATTCCTTTAGCAAGACTCCCATGTCAAAGGGAGTCTGTCATTGTAGTAAAATATATGTTGCAATGATAAACTCTAATTCTGGTTGGTTTTATCTGAATTTTTTATCTGCAAAAATCAAGTCATAATTTTTTTTTTTTGGGCTCTAAATCATTTTCAGATGCGTCAGATATCTCTTCCCATTCAGGGAAGATCATTGAGTGCTCCTGGGATCCTGCGGAGCATCATTGGGTCTGTCTGCGGATCAGGATTGACAAAGCAACTCCAAATGATATCAATACCTATAGAAAGGTTATGCCTATTATCTTTTACCTTCCAATCCCACTCTCTTATTTAGGTTGTTCGTGTTTTGCTTTAATTAGTTTGTGGAAAATCTGTTTATCAGTTTGTTTTATAAAAATTTTCTGATACAGGTAATGCGAAGCATAAAGGATAACATTACAGAAGATGTCCTGTTGAATGAGATCAATGGGATCATTCGCCTACCCTTGTATGCTGACAGAATACAAAGGGATATCAAGGCCCACCAGCATATGGTCTCTGCACGGCGCAAGTGAATGATGATCAAAGCCAAGCATGTCCAATGCGGTGCGTTAATTGAAGAGCAACCAAGACTGCTAAACGAAGTGCCAGCATAGCTGTACACTTTTGTTGCCAAAGTTCATATATTTGTGCTACGCCATTGTCACGGTCAGCCTCAGCCCCCAAGTACCTCAAGAAAGAGGTTTAGGTTGTGTTCTTGTTCGGGTAATAAGGTTTAGGTTAGTGTTGTATATTAGCAATTTTGTCTATTTTTATTAAATTTTTTTGCCCATACAGCAGATCACGAGTTCCTAAGATCATGTTGACATAAGCCCAGCGCAAACGGCATTGATAGGGATGCATTAACACAATTTCATTAGCTTTTTCCAATTTTCTTTTCAAAAGAAATTTTCGTAGCACATACCGCTGAACTATCAGACACTCAGACAGTTCGGGCTCTTTTCTAATTTTTACTTTCTTCAAATGTTTGTAATCACACTCAACCTGAAAAGCTTTTAACTAAACAATTTTCTAACCAGTTGCTATAACAGAAATTCTTTATCTTTTCAGGCCTGTTACATGTAAGCACACCATAACAATATATAATCGCCGGCCTTCTGAGCACCAAATAATCAGACATGGTTTGAACCATATTCGTGTAGCTTCCATGCCTGTCTGTTTAACTCTTGAAGGCTCCCCACAAAACAAGCAAAAAAAAAACTGATCTTTCACTAATGAATTGCACTTTTGGGTTGAATTCCGTTGCAGTTGGTCGTGATGTCGCACAGTACGCGTCTTCAATGATAGTTTTGCTTCACGTTCTGGAGAAACATTCAAACACAGCAGAACTAATCACTATGAAGGATTGGTCCTAAATAGCTGAGAATAAACATATATATAATTGAATTTCAGAAGACATTAGCAAAGAAACCGAAAAAAAAAAAAACTGGACACTTGAGGAAATATGAAAATTTTTGATCGGGTAAATTCCAGTTTATATTCTGTAATTTTGGCTCGTAGGCATTAAGGTTTGAAAAAGTATAAATGACCTAATGAATTTTACATTTGTGTGAAAAACACTATCTTCCAACAAACTATTAAATATATGATGGTATTATGTAACACTTGAAAAAATTAGTTAGAAAATTATTGATAGTGTCTTAGCTATGTTAGTTATTCATTTAAATTTGATTTTTCCCTTAATTATAGTATTATTCTAGGTCAAAATATATTTTTATTATTTGATTTTTATTTTTTTCACTAATGTTTTAGCATCACGTTGCAAATTCCGTCATATT
The DNA here is from genome assembly GCA_019955255.1 of Castanospermum australe. Lineage (NCBI taxonomy): Eukaryota > Viridiplantae > Streptophyta > Magnoliopsida > Fabales > Fabaceae > Castanospermum > Castanospermum australe. Next base: position 891,229 of record NSJW01000209.1, read on the forward strand.
TTAACTATTTATTTGATGAATGATATTTTTCATACGAAATATGAAGTTCAAAAGGATCATTGGAACCTTTTTAAATTATAAGACTTAATTTGCATGTAAGTCAAAATTAAAGAATATAAGCTACAATTTATCCTTATTAATTTTAAGAAAAAATTAAAGAAAAAAGGGGACAATTTATTAAGTGGGTTCTATCCTTATAATTAAGACAACGGGGTAGCTAATAGTGCTCTTTAAATTAAGTGTTCCCTTCTGTTTCTTTTTTTCTTTTCCTTTTTCTTTTCCACTTTTCGTACATCCCTCTCTCTTGTTTAATTTGATCAAATCTATAATCTATAAATGTTATATAAAATTTGGTCAATTTAGAGTAGCTAGGAGCCATTATATTATCTTCGCATCCAAAGTTAGGAAGCTGCATAAGATCTCGAAAACGTGTGATTAGAATAGATGTGTAGGACCAGTCCAAAAAAAAAAAAAAGAATAGATGAGTAGATGAGTAGGACAGAGATTGATCGTTGATCATGATCAGATCGAATTTCCGCGGGATACGGTCGCATATTCGCTTTATTCATTATTGGTGGTCAATTGACTCTCTATTTGTTTTCTTAATATTTTAATATTAAATAATTAAAAAATATACTTTTAAAATAAAATTAATTAATGTTATATTAATAAATATATTTTTAATTATTTAATATTAAAATATAATTAAATAAAAACATAGTCTTAATGATGCTCGTATGCAATAATTTTTCACTCAAAAGAGTTCTCCAGAGAACACAAGACATATACTGCCAGTAACATTTTCTTTTTCTTAGCTTACGATGTATGGAATCATAAGTTGGTGTTCTTCTCCAGGAATACACTCGATGTAAGTGCACTATGTTCCTTATTAAAAATAGTTCGTACACACACACACACACACAAAATCTGTTTTTAGTTTATAAAATGATGTATATATGTGCCGGTTTTATAACAGGGGTACTTGTTCTCTGCAGAATAGGTTAAGGTTATGAGCAATAAAAATCTCAGCAAAATTGACGACACAGATTATTTGATTAAGGCTCAATTCTATTAATAACCAAGCGTCATGTAATGATTGTCAAATCCCAACGCGACAATTAGCAATTATTGGATAGAGAAGTCTTCCAAACCAAAACCAAGCAAATTATTATTGTTAAAAGTTAAAACACAAGTTTTTTTCTTTATTATTTTTTTCAAAGATTGTTAACTTTGGCACGTAATAGAAGAACAAACAAGAAAGCATATATATATATATATATATATGCTAATCTATACAAACAGATAAGGCGCTATAATTAATTCATTTTGGTATTGCCTTGGAGGATCGCTATAAAATAATTAATCAATAAAAATTCAATCCCGGTTTCCCTTTTTTATTATTTTCTTTTCCAAGACAAAGTCAAAACAAACTTATACCTCATTCATTCACTTTTATTTATTGTATAAAAAAAATTATTTAAAAATATTTTTTATTTAATAATATTAAAAAAATATTAATTAATTTTTTTTAATTTTATTATTATCTTTTAATAAAAAAATTAATAAAGTAAGTAAAATTAAAAAAAAAAAATAAAAAAATAATTTAATCATATTAAATTATTTTTTTATAATTAAAATTATTTAATAATTTATAAAAATAAACGAAAAAAAATATTAAATATTTTTTATATTTTTAAGATATTAAATATTTTATTTTTTAATTAAATACTTATTTTTTTAAGTAATAAATTTTTTTTAAAAAAAAGATATAACAAAACTCTTGTGAAGCCCCGGATGAATGATCATTCATAGCCGTTTATTTTCCAAGAAAATCAGACAAGGCTGAATACTAATTATTCAAAGTTCAGACCCACCCATGAATGCTAATTAAAGTTGCATAGTTCCACTACGCAGTGGAGGTGAAGTTGAAGTTTCCACATGTAGTTTGCCTTCCAAAGAGCAAAGAGCTGAAGCCTAATCTGGACGTTGCCAAATCGAACTGCAGAAGATTGTTCTCCAGCTGATACCCTCCGATGACTATTGACGTTCTTGGGTTGTCTCCGCCATTCACAAACCCGAGGCACAACACTTCATCGCTCACGTCCACGATCGAGTTCGCTCCAAAAATCCTCCAAATCACGTTCTCATTCTGCAGAACAAGCTCGACGGTTGGCACCGCCCACCCCAGCCGTGTGCTGCCCACATTCTCCCTGCTGAAGCACACCTCGAACGGCGCCACAGCAGCCACCCTTGTGATGTTCCTAGCAGCAGACGCATTGATAAAAGCCTCCGTCACTGCTCTGAAGATTGATGCCTCCAAAACCGTGTAAGGGTCCACTGTGCTAATCTTGGTTCCGCCGACGCCGTGGCTATCCATGGACAGCAAAGTGGCGTTCACGGGCACGACCTTTTCGTCGATTCTGATGGATTTCACGCCGATGAAATACTCGGCCGAAGGCTCTCCCTGCGAGAAGGCCTAAGCGGTGCTCACTGGGTTGATGAAGAGTGGCGTGAAGGTGAGCGACTGGGCGGCGTCAACGTTGGGAAGAAAAACGTAGGGGCCATCGCCGAAGAAAACGACACCGTTCGATGAGGTCGAAGAGGAGAGGCAAATGGCGAATTTTCGGTGGAAGCTGAACGCCGAAGAAAATTGGGAGGGAAAAGCGATTCTGGTTCTGCCCAGGCCAGCCATGCCCGAGACTCCATTGGCAAGTCCTTGTAGCAAGAAAGTCGGTGCGCAGGAGAATAGGAAGCGGGAAACGGTGACGTTCCGACCCGGGTTGAACCCGTTCGTTCCTCGGCGAGCTCGCCGATAGTGGCAGAGTGGATGACGGTGTTGTCCGGCAAGACAGCGCAGGTGTTATTGTTGCAGCCCGGCCCGGGAGGGGATAAGCAATCGCCGCAGCCGCTAGCTCCGGCGAGCGAGCACCGGGCGGAGCCGCACCGTGCGGGGCGGTACGTGGACGAGACATAGTTGCGTTCGCAATCGACCCAGAGAAACTTGCCGCCGAGATCGACCACGAGCTTCAGTGGGAATAGCGGGGTTCGCTGGTGAATTTGAGTGAGGTATTGGAGCGTGGATGCGTCTTTTGTGACGGGGACAAGGAGGGCTTTGGGCCTGAAGGATTGCTCAGCAAAAGATTGGGTAGTCAAGAATAGGAGAAGCAGGAGGAGTGCAAGGAGATGTTGGAAGCTTGAACTAGCCATAGCCATGGACATGGGGAACTTGAAATGAATGGAAGTCACCTCCTCTATTTATAGAGAAGATTAAAGTTGCCTGCATTATTATGGTAAAGAATGTGGTGCTGTATTTAATATATGCTAACGTCGTCAAAGAAAGGCAGCCACACTCTGTATATGCAGTGACTATGTACTCACAAACTAGTTGCGCACGTCCGTTCGTTTGATTTCTGATATTGACCTTAAAACATATATTCACAGACTAGGTGCGTCCTTTCATTTGATTTCTTCATGGTAAAGAATGGGACCTTGAATCATGTAATAATAACAATACTGGCAGGTAAATGTTAATGCTTCTACTCAATTAGGTTTAAGTAATAAATCTTATAATTCAAAAGTCCTTGTCTAATTTTTTTTTTGTCTATTTCTCTTTAACATAATAATTATTTAAAAAGAGATAATTTAAATCATTTATTAATTAACCTATTCAACAAATTTTTACACATTTTTTCTTAACATCACTCTAATTCTTACACACTAATTTCTTTTCAATTTTAACACGCAAACCCGTAAAATATATGACTTCTACATATGAATCAATATCTTATATTAAATATAATATGAAAATAATATATTATAGAAATAGTATGAAATAAGCATACTTTTTTAAGGTAAAAAGCAGAATCATTCATTCGACAACGGAGGAAAACGAATCTTCCTTAATCATGTGTTAATTAGGAAAACAAATGCAAACTAAAGTACTACATCAAAGAATCCACTGATCAAGACTTAACATAAGCTTAGATTGTATATAGAAAACTTAATTTGGGCTTTGACGATTTTTTTTGGTATCTTTGATGATTAATTTAACTTCAGCACTCAATTGAAAAGATTTAACCTTGGAAAAGAATTAGTAATGTTTGTTTAATACAAATTAAAAATGAATATAAGTGAAAAAAAAATATTGAATACATTTAGCAGTAATAATTATTTTTTTGGTTAAATCACTAGATAACAACATTTTCTTTTAATGTATCCTTATTTGTTAATTAAATGCTAATAATTTTTTAATAAAAACTTTATACAATTTTTTAAAATAAAAGATAAATAAATTGAGTTAAATTTTTTATTCTATCAAAGATGACGGTAGTCGGTCAATAATATTTGGTAATGGATATATATTTTAGTATACATACGTATATAGTTCTGTTGGTTTAATTTTATTGTTCAAATAGCAGACAGTTTAGTGCAAGCTTGTAGAATTGGAACATATATAAGCATCATATGTGACGCATCTATAAGTCTAAGAGTTTGCTTGAACGAAGAGAAGAAAGTTCCTTCATCTATAATTAAGTTAGAGCCAAATTAATGAAGATTTCAACATATCTTATCCACTTCTTATATATTTTGGAGTTGATTTTGAATTTAAATCATATAATATATGAACAAATTGAATCTAATGTGTAATGTGGCCAATGGATTGAATTATATATGCTTTTCAAACATGTGGTGGGACCAATATTAATTTGCAGATTATCATAACGAAATATTGTCTGTATATTTTCTTTTGTTCAGTAAGATACGTAACAATTTAATCTAGTACTTGTATAAATATGTATTTGGATTAATTTATTTTGTAATCAAAATTTTATTTGAAAGAACTTAAAAAAAAAGCAATTTTCTTAAAATTAATTTGTTAACAAACATGTACTAATTCTCTATTTGTTGATAATGTATAGAGTATAATTAATACCAAAAATTGATACACACACGCAACTAGCTAGATGATGGTGAATCATAGAGGAAAGATCTCATTCAAAATGGCGGAGCTCATGCAGTCATTCTCAACTTCTCAGTTTCAAAACGACAGCTAGATAATTCGCATTGACGCAGCTTTGTTTCCTTCCATTTGATCCAGGACGTCATAATCGTCTAAAATCATGCCACTTATTCATGATTTGGATTTAAAAAATGCTATGAAAATACCTCTTTTAAGAAAGGGGCTAATGTGTTACAGAAGATTATGCCACAGTTAAAATATACCTTAATACATCAAATTTTATTGTATTGTTGTGTTTATATTCTTGTTTTGTCCTTATTTTATTTATATCAATAATAATGTTCTTAGCAAATATGTAAGTGGGATCGATAAAATTAAGTGTTGTATCTTGCTAATAATTTATATATTTTTTAAAAATAATAAGTATAAGTTACTTTCCATCGAGGAGCCAGCAGCACACAGAGGCTTATTTCCTTTGTGATTTCTTTAACCAGTCAAGTCAATTTATATACAAAAAAATTTATAACAATTTATAAACAATAAAAATAATAAATCAGTGAACAAAATGTAAGTTATTAATAACTCTATAACAGAGAAGTACAGTTTATACCATTGTTTAGTTTTTCTTTTTTATTTTTCTTTTTATTTTATTTTTATTTTTTTGACGCCGGACATATAGGCTCACACCAGTAATGGATTACCAACAGGACATTAACAATAGCCGAGGGAGACAATACATGTTAGTATTCTTAGAGCTTTTCTAAATAAAATATCAACATACAAACAAACACACAAGTAAACCTTAACAATAGCTAGAAAAACAATAGAAGGAGACACAAACAAGAACCTACAACCAAAATTGTCCGAATCCACCACCTTAAAAAAACACATTGTTGATTAAATCTTAGACCCCAATTGAAAGAGGAGCATAAGTCCATCATTGACTTTAACTATCTATATCATATGAATGAATCATAATCCTATGTAACGCTCTGATAACATATAATAAATCTTAATGAATGTATCTAGAACATCCCAATTTACAAAGCTTCAACTATGGTTGCCGAAGAGTTCATGTTAGACCTAATCTATCTACTTCGGTTTAGTAAATGGTTCAGATTTATTTTATCCACTAGGCGTTATATAAAATTCATGGTGTTTCATTACACATAGCTAAACCCTTGAATTCACTTATTTTAATTTAAAGATAGACCAGCTTATCCAAAAAATTTCTCCCTCTTGCATGATTGGTCTCGAGGGGATTGCGAAAAGTAAAAAGCTTTGACCAATATACATTTTTAAAATTTTTGCTATGTTATAGAATACATCGATACATAAAACTTTATTATGTGTCATGTAATTATGTAAACTTTCAGAAAAATAATTAATTTTGAATCTTTTTTCTATCTAAGTCACATTTTTTCCTTAAAATCTAATAGCTGAATGTACCATAGCTTTTTCTTATTGATTAAGCCTGCCAAGCCAACTTTATCTTTATCAACTTAAACTTAATATTTGTTTTCAACATTGTTCCTAGCTTGTCCATATCTTCCCTTAATTGCTGTTTTTTATTTTATATAACAATATCTTTTTTTTAAGAAGTCTACATTTGTTAGTCAATGAAAGGATAATTTAAATATGATCCCTTGAGAAACTTTTGAATCGGAGCAGGTGAAAATTTCTATTTTCTCCCTGCTTATATAAATTGTTGGGCCCCACAGAAATATATTATATGTATATATATGGGAAAAAAAATCGAATTGGCCGGATGGGATCATTTTCTGTTGTTGCTCCTGAATTGACTCCACATAAGGATAAAATATTAAAATTTAAATGCAATCCGAAAAAGTAAGACTAAATCATTGAATTGATATTTAAAATTTTTTATCAACTTTAAATTTATTTTTGAGAAATTTTAATTTTATTATAACTTTGAATAAATTATTTTATTATTTAAATTAATATTTATTAAGAAAATCAATAAAATCTTTTGATAACGAATTTAGTAATTTAGTTCAAAGGTAATTTGAACCTGACGTTTCAAGTGCAACTTTACATCTCCATGCCAAGACCTTTAAATTGTCCAGGCATGAGATGAAAAATAAGTTTAAAAGGGAATCACGTGTACACACACGCGCACGTATATATGACCGACAGTCTCATAATCAACATGGTAAATGCGAACATAGCATAGCGTTGGAACCTATAAAGCATTCAAATTTCTTAGATTTCTTGACTTAGATCTCCCACACCAAATGTAGTGTACCCATGTTGTTCCCAGCGGCAATCCAGTTTTGATTGATTTTCCTGATATAATAGGTGTAATATTTTTGGTCCATTACTACTCACTGGGTCGCCACCCTGTTCTCCGGGACCGTGAGTGGGGCTTAACTTATCAAGATTATTACTCGCTCACAAACAGTGTCTTCCATGAGTATGCCCAACACCCACCCACCACTGCTTCTTTATCCTCCTCCTCTTCTTCTACTCCGACCTTCCTAATTCCTCTTCCCAAAACCAAAATGCCTCTTCCATGCCTCTGCACCTTCTTCTTCTCCATCTCTCTCCTCCTTTCCCCCATCCCCACTCTGCAAACCCCTCTCATTGCGCCCATTTCCAAAGACGTTTCCACCCAACTCTATACCCTCTCGCTCTACCTTAAAACCCCTCCTCAGCCCACCAAATTACACCTCGATCTCGGCTTCTCCTTCACCTGGCTCGTCTGCGACGCCACCTACAACTCTTCGTCTTACCGCCACATTCCCTGCAATTCCTCTCTCTGCGCTTCCTTCCACGCCGGCGCTTGCTCCAATTGCTTCGACTCGCCGGGCCCCAACTGCGCCAACGACACTTGCGGCCTCTTCCCGGAAAACCCAGTCACCAGAAAGACCATTCTAGACATCGCCCTCATCGACTCGCTTGCTCTACCCAGCACGAACGGATCGACTCGGGGAGGCCCTCTCACTCTCGTCTCCGATTTCGTCTTTTCTTGCTCGAGAACACCGCTACTCCAAGGCCTCGCCAACAATGCCGCAGGTCTAGCGGCGCTGGGCCGGTCCAACCACTCCCTCCCGGCGCAAATCAGCGCCGCCCTGTCGTTACCGCGCTGTTTCGCGCTCTGCTTATCCGGCTCGCCCTCGAGCCCCGGCGCGGCTTTCTTCGGCTCAAGCGGGCCTTATATTTTTCCTTCCAATATTGACCTCGCGAAATCGCTTATTTACACCCCTTTGATCCTGAACCCCGTTGGCGACACCGTCATCACCGACAGCGGACAACCGTCCGATGAGTATTTCATCAACTTGACCTCTGTTCGGGTCAACGGCAAACCTCTTCCCATCAACGCGTCGATGCTGGCCGTTGATCAGAACGGTTTCGGCGGGACCAAGATCAGCACCGCCGATCCCTACACCGTTCTGGAGACTTCCATCTACAAAAGATTCGTCGAGCTGTTTGCGAACGAATCCTCCGCCTTCAACCTCACGGCGACGGCGGCAGCCGTCGAGCCTTTCGGCGTGTGCTACCCTGCGAGAGACCTCACAGGGACGCGCGTTGGGCCCGCGGTGCCTACCGTTGATCTTGTGATGCAGAGCGAGGACGTGTTCTGGAGAATCTTCGGGGCGAATTCGATGGTGAGGATCACAGAGGAGGGGGTGGATGTGTGGTGCCTGGGGTTTGTGGATGGTGGGACCCGCAGGAGGGCGGCCATTGTGATTGGAGGGCATCAGATGGAGGATAATCTTCTTCAGTTTGATCTTGAGTCTAACAGGTTGGGGTTTAGCTCGTCTGTGTTGCTCCAGGCCACCACCTGTGCTGATCTCAATATCACTGATTTTGCCATTTACAGTATATAGTTCCCAAAAAAAAAAAAAAGAAAAGGATGGCTGCTTGTTTGCTATAGTTTTTTTATAGGATAAACTCTGAATATATGCGTTTGATGCGACTTTTTATCACTGTTTTTCTTAGTTTCTTCTTTCTATTTTAATTCAGTGTGAATTTTAATTTAAATATATTTTATATTATTGACATAAAATAAAAAATATTTGCAAGTAATCCTTGATACTAATAGAGGTTATGAGTTCTTGAAAATTAATCAGCAAGCTATTTAAAATTTATAAAAGTAATATGATTCTAATCAAGGAGAGGGATGACCACATCATTATTTCTCATCTTCTAGTTATGTACTTTTCTTCTCTTAAATTATTCTTTTATCAAAATGGAGCACCAACACAATCACAACCTTGAACCTAGGAAATCATCTTTCACCGTTGCCGTTTATGAGAAAGGAGTCCAGCATAGGATTTGTTATAATGATAAAATTTCAGTCTAAAATTGAAAGGACAAAAACCTTATTAGATATCATTCTACTTCTACTTAATTATTGGCTGTCAGAAAATTATCAAAGTATGGGTCCACAAGCCTCTTAGCAATATAATCCCAGTTTTTACGTAATCATTTTCGCAACTCAACTTCTAGATAAAAGTAGTAATTATGACAATAATTATAATCAAACAGATTGGGTATCGAGTTGAGCACAATCAAGAGAAGAGAAACAGAGTGATGGGTAACCTTGGTTGATAAAACCATGAAAGATAGAATTACAGAGAAAAATTAAATTTAGGGCTTTCAGAGACAAAGCGCATAGTTTGTATGTGTATTAGATGATGAAGGTTTACTTAGAATTTAGGGATTCCAAATTCCCTCCGTCACAGTTGCGCGCCCTGCAATTTAGGGACGGAAACTTCTAGGATCACGGGTTGCTTAGAGACTATATAGCTTTGGGACAATGCAAATAGATACTTTGAAATTGAAAGTCCAATTGTTTATTCCCCTAGTTTTGGGTTGTTGTACCGTTTAATGGAAAAACACGCACAATCCCATACGCAAACAATTGTCACAGACCTTTGCAACGTGCAAGTTAAGCCGAAGAGTGAAGATATGCTCTTTTGCGCAAGCAAGTGAATATTTGACATGATCCTCAGCCAAACAAACCCAGAACATAAATAGAAACATCGTGTAGCAAAAATACTTGAAAAAAGCAAAAGAAAAAGCAGAGAGAGAAACCTTATAGAGGAGAATATATGACCAAAACCGACCTGATAACAAACCACATAAACAACGCCCACAGACCAATTTATTCAACTCAAATAAATATGACTAGCATACCCACGTTTATGTATATAAAATTCAGAATGATGAGAAATCCTTCGCTTTGTGATAAAGCATCATAACAATTCAGTACTCCAATTACAATTAAAGGAGGTATTGTCATCCAATACATCTGTTGGTGCCAACTACATATTCTGCAATGCTAGGAACAGGACTAGACCAGAAGATACCCTTCCATCACCGTAACAGCCTTCCCACGCAAAAGTACCCTTTGTTTCTTGTCATCAAGATGAATTTTGAGAACTCCCCCTCTAGGTGATGCCTGCTCAAATGTAATCTACAGAGTTGGTAAAAGAATGACAAAGATAATCCCAATGAGTCAAAACAGAGTACCTGATAAGCATTTAAATCACATTTTTCCAGCTTCTCGCTCCAGTAGCATGCTAAGGCACAATGTGCACTCCCACAAACAGGATCCTGAAAGGAAATAGAGTTATTAAACATTATGTCATTAATACTACTTTGATATATTGGGATTCATGGAAGATTGCATTTGCTTTCTGTTTATACCCCGCAAGTCTCTAAGCCTTTGTGGCTATGTCCTACATGGCAAACAGTGCTGATGTCCACTTCAGCTGGCCACACCACCAGCTAAGGGCAAAGTGAGCCCACCAGGAGCTAGTACTAAACTTGAGCGTCGCCAGGCGCACAAACCCAGTCTAAAGAAAACAAGGGGCGATGTAGGGCTGCGCATGCTGTGTGCTGTGCACCCATAACCTTCAGGCATATGTGCCCTCCATTGAGCCTTCAGTTTAGGTAGGACTCGGACACTCAAAGAAATGGTACTGGTGTTACCATTCCTCTGAAAGTACCAGAAAACAAGCATTTAGCTGTGGCTTGGTAGGATTTAGATAAACTGTCTCACTATGCAAAACACACACGGCTCCCCAAAGTCCCTCAAGCAAGTTGGGTACTATTAAGCCATTAATCCTTGGCAACCTTACCTTTTACACCACCCGCTACCACTCCAAGAGTCACATCCCCCGACTCCTCTGCTTATACTAAACTGTAGCCTTCTTTCTTAATCTTGTCCTATCCCACTACCCTCCACACTCCTGTCAGTCCTTATACCTTCAAACCATTTTATTACTTTTTGTCCCCATCTCATTTAATGTGCAGCAGGCCTAACTTGTTTTTAGCTCCTATAAATAACCCTTTCCCCATTCCATGAAGAACGCTTGTCACATTCATCAGGAAAACCTAGTATTACATTTAACATTTTGCTCAAGCTTTTCTCTCACCTTTCATCATCCTCATCTTTCTTTCTGCAATGATTAATCACCTAGTTCTGAGATAATTCCACCCGTGAAACTCTGAGATCAAAGTTTGAGTGCCCCTCTCATAAGGCTCATTCAGTGCATAGATTGCTTTATCTTCCATCTTGCTTGAGATGCTCTCTCCTTTCTGCCTAGCAGCTATGCTAGTTGTTTGGCTCCACTGATTAATTCCACATGGGCAGTAGAACACTTTCTACAATATCCTTCCCATTCTACTAAATGATCCAACAACAGTGGACCTTGTAAAATTGGGTAGTAATAATATTATGTGTCTATATATAAAATTTTTATTCAAACTTGTAAATGGGTGGATTTATATTGTCAGACTGAACCCCAGATCAACTACCATCTAACACATGTAGCAAAGCAGCAGTCCGTAGGGTAAAACAACAGGAAAGAAGAGAATTGATGTTTTAAGGGATTATGCAGTTCAAAAATTGCATCACTATTCTATTATTGAGTTCAAAATCAAACTCTGATCTTTACCTTACTTAGATCTTCTGTCCTCATTTATTGCACAATTAACAAGACATTAGCAATGCAATTGGAGGAACATTATAGTAATAATATTTCAGCCACTTACCTCATTGATTCCAAATTTTGGGCAGAAGTAACGACTGTAGAAGTCATATCCTGACTCTGGAGGAGCAACCCCTGAAACAATTATCCCATTTCCAGGACATTTAAGTATTGCATCAAATTGTGGCTGTAGTTCTGGGACAGATTTTCCGGATGCGACTACAACCTAGGAGAAATGATAAGCTTCATTATGAGCATATTTGTAGCACAAATTACTTAAAAGTCAAAACACATTTCTTCTTGCTATTTTACAGGTAAGTGTAGAATAGTATGAGATATAGTTTTTTTTTTCGAAGAATCAATCAGGTTAGTAGATATGTATGATGCATCAAAAAAATAACAATTATGAAAATATGGTTTTCACCAGTATCGCAAGCATATGTTGTTTTCTGGGAAATAATTAAGCTGTAACTCATGTGTATGAGACAATAATGATGATGGAAGAGAACAGATTTAGGAATTACAAGTAGGTTGTCTGCATTTTTTGTCCTCTTTATATCAATTATGGAAGCGCCCTTCAATGCCCCAGTAATTTGTGAAGTCTCAGCAGAGTTGAACTCTGTAATAGGGTCAGCAGGAAAATCCAATTCAACATAAAATCCATCCTGAGTTTCACCATTTTGCAAGCTTGAGGCACTTTTGATATTGATCGCTGGGATTTTTTTGGCAGTCAATACTCCAGATAGCGTCACAAATTCAATAATATTGGAATCCACTAAACCAGATGAAAATAGAGTGTGTGCAGCCGCTAATGTGGCATGGCCACATAGTTTAACCTGCATAAGGGTCCGGGTAATGTTGATGATTTAGAAAACCCCTCAGTCAAGTCAAACATATGCTAGGCGATCAGTATGCTATAAACCATGCTTCATTTTTGAAAAATTTTAACACATACAATATCCAAATTCTAGAGACAAGCTTAAATAATGCATTTAATTAATCATGTAGCTCAAAGAATACCATCTAGTCTGTCAGAAATTATTGAAGAGTCATTCACATTATTGAAAAGAAAAAGGAAGCTATCAATTATCATGAACATGTTCAATATTCCCAACTATTCCCAAGTTAAATATAAGAAAAAAAAAAGCAACATTTTTGACATCTTTATCAAAAACAGACTCAGATTGCTGACACTGTTATGTGAAAGTAGATTTTGTCAGATGCGTTTCAGAGAGAGCGAGAGAATTATAATTTGATTTCCCAAAAGCAGACATTAAACCACCAGCTTAAACATTTCCTCATACTGTCTGCAAATTTAAAAAAAAAAAAATTCTGCAATTCCATAATTGGTCAAAACAAGTTTTCCTCTTTTTCTTAAAAAAAAATCTGCTGGGAAAATTGACCTCAACAACTGGAGTGAACCATCTGAGATGGAAACGGGGATAAGAGCTTCCACTGAGAGAGTTAAGGGGGGCCTCGGACTCAGCGATCCTAGTTAAATAACAGGTCTCGGAGATATTGAACTCGGCGGCTACCGCTTGCAACCAATGCTCGTCCCTCTCTTCCTCTAAGAAACACACAGCCGCAGGGTTTCCCTTGAAGGGTGACTCAGTGAACGCGTCCACCTGCTTGTCAACTCCGAGTCAGAGGACAGCCATTGACGAGCTTATTCGCAATAATAATACAGTACTACATCACAGTTCAGACACGCGGAGTGAAAAAAGAAACATACCACGGCGTATTTGACGGGTTTGTTTGCCATCGGGACACAAAAAAGTTGAGAGATTTTGTGACGCGAAGAAGAATGAGAACGAGGGGATCTCAACTCTCAACTCCGAAACGTAAAACACGGTCAAAGCTCTTGATTATTTCGACGTTTTGTTTTTGTAGTATCGTGACGGGTTTCATTTTGTCGATGTTTGTAAATTGTAACAATAATTTTTAATGAAATTTTTTATTTAAAAAAATTATAAAATAAATTTTGATTTTAAATTTTTGTGATTCTAATTATGTATATGCGAAAAAAAAATCATTCAAATTTAATTTAGATTAAATGAATTTGATTTGATTTTAATTTAATTATTTAAATTACTAATTTCTATCTTACCAAGTTAGTTATTTTTATTTATTCTAGTAATGATAATAAAATAAAATAGATTTATTTTATTTTTAATCTATACCAAATATAAAAAATAAATGAATATAGGATCATGTCTAAATTCATATACATATATTAATTTATGTATATAGGATCATGTCTAAATTCATATACATATATGTTTATGAATATTTATGTATATATTAATAAATGAAAATTTAAAGGATCAACCTCATGATGTAAATTTAGATATTTATTAATGGGTAAAAAATTGAATGGTAAATTGATCACCAGCAATGACTGCTTAAAAGGCCCTCATCATAAGTTATTACTTACTTAATTTTAGTAACTTTTTTTTATCTATTATATAAATTAAAAGTTATTTCACTACAATTGTTGCATATCACATTTTCTTAAATTTTAATTTTTTTATGTAAATTTTTTTAAATTCTTTTAATTTTTTACGATTTCACACATTTACTTTTCTTTACTATTCGTTTCTTGTCTCTCTCATCTTTCACAACTTTCCATCTTCTCTGAACCTTCAATTTTAAAATATAAATTTTCAAAAATATAAATATTCTCATAGATGAAAATCTAAAATTGGAAAAAATATAATTTTTCTGGATTAATCGTGAAACAAATTTAAACACACTTTTGATATCATTAAACCTAATTTTATTATTTAGGTTCCTACATTCAAATTCATACAAAAATGATAAATAATTATAGAACATAATTAAATATATAAATCATGAACTTTTTATATTTTTTTTTTCAAAAGAGTAAATAAAATTCATTAATTTCTAATAAATAAAAAAGCACATATTTTATTAGATAAACTAATCAAAGATAGAGAAACAAAAAAGAAAAAAAATGTGATAACTATTTATCTTATTTTTAAGTGTTTTACTGATATATTTTTGTAATTCTTAAAGTACAATGATCATTGAAAAATGCACCCTAATTAAATAGTTTTTAGATACTATCTTTATATAATATTATAATTTATATTGTCTTCTAATTTTGATTATAGAAGTTGTAATGATAAGATTTTTATCTCTTAATTAAATATGTTGTTAAAAATAGTAAAAAAATAGTTTCAATTTATGTTGGATTATTTTATTTGATAGAATAATATATTCATTTATGAAATAATTAAAAAGTAATAAAGTTATAGTATTACAAATTAATTAAACTAATAGTTGCAAATAATTTTTTTTTAAATGTGAATAAGCATTCATAAGGTTGTCTAACCAGTTATTAAAATTAAAATAATAGGCATTTATGTAACCAGTCAAATGGACTGTGTAATAAAATCATATTATTTTATTCAAATTATTAATCATACTTTTGAAAATAAAGTAATTTTCAGGTATTAATGTAAAATACAGAGATATTCATTTCTCACATAATTATTACTTCATTTGATACAAAATTGACTTTTAAAATCCAAATAAAGCAATATATAATATATCTATTAAATATCTCTTTCGCTACAACAATCAACAAGAGTTAAAAACAATATCTTTCTTATGTTTAATTGTATAGCATTACTCAATTTTTAGTTATAGTCAATTTTACATTATTGTCTCTAGAGAAAATAACCAAAATAGATTAAAAATATTAATTTGTAAGAAAGAATGAAAGTTGTCTAGTATTACAATCAATGTAACATTTGAAAAAATATTTTACATCTTATCTTAAGCAGCTATATGAAATTATGCTAAATCATTATATCTACTTTGAGTTTAATGTCAGTTTCATTGTTAAGTAAGTATTAATAGCATTTTACATTAAATATAATGGGTGAAAACTCAGCAATGGTAAATTGCTAGTTACTCACTTTTGAAATGGTTAATTATTACTCAATTAAAAAGACTGCAAAGCAACTACATAATTAAACAGCAGTAAACCAACAATCAACGACTTTATGTTGACTGATGGTATCAACTATCAAGTAACGGCCAATGGAATACAGGCCGGCGACCTAATTTACGGTGTTATATGGGAATGATATCGAGTACTTCACAATGTACATTCGGTTGTTATATGGACAACAATAGCAGCTCACCCTGAAGCAATTACCAACTTCCATCCTTGGACATCTTCAGAAAATGGGACAGGGTGATATTTGGGAGCTCGGGAGAACCCTTTTTCTTCTTCTTTATCCTTGTCATCTTGGAGGACTCCACACCGTTACATTCTGTCACTGTCTCAGAGGCCAAGTTGTAGAACTGTTCACATAATATTTCCATAAATTAAAATTATACACTTCAGGTAACTGCATAAGATTCTCCGTTTATGTTGTTAGTTTGGATGTTGATGCGTCTTGGGCAAGTTAATTTGATGTTACCATCAAGATTAAGTACCCTTGTAAATCACAACTAGGTTCTGCCACAATTTTCTCAATATTAAGAAAGACAACAAAGTATCAAGTTTTCAATATTAACAAAGGGAGCTGCATATCTGATATACCTCACACACGCCATGCAGTAACAATCTATGAAAAGGATCCTGAATTCGTCGTTCAAGAACATCTCCATCTGCGCTTTCTGTTATGAAGGCCCGAATACATTCCTAAAAGAAAAAAAATTCCTTGTCAATGACAAGAAAAATATTTTATAATTTATGCCAAATGGAAAGCAGACAGCCGTTATAATTTATAAGTTTAGCCCCTGGCCCAAGCAACATGGTATATACCTCATAACCATCTATGAGTTCAGAAAGAAAGCTGCGGCGAAGTGCCTCTCTTGTTCGAGAATCAACTCTACGCCAAGCATTCAATACTGCCATCTTGTCAGCGTCAACGCGACCTTTCCTCTTTTCAAAAGAACTTTCCAGGGCATGAATTATATTAACCTACCATAACAAACAAACACCTACAGTCAGATGCTTGTCAGTTGTCACCGCATTTCTGCATCAATTGAAGATATAATCAACATGCAAAATCACATGCCAAGTATGCAATCAGCAAAGAGATTATGCTTTCATCTAGTTCTAAACTAATGCTAATCCTCATGCATGCACACATAGCTTCACATGAGCACCATACCAACTCAAACTGATCTCTCTCTCTCTCTCTCTCTCTCTCTCTCTCTCTATATATATATATATATATATATATATATATATATATATAAGTGCACTTACAGACTCTCAAGCACTATTACAATGTGAACACAAGTCAAGGCATGAATGATAACCAGACCCATCCTAATTTCCTAAATAACCTAGAAAAAAAAGTGGGAAATTTTTAAGTTACAACTGAGAGTTACTTACAAGTCAAAAGCCAAAATTAACATTACTAATACTTCATGAATCCAATTGCACTAAATTGCCTTCTTAAACATTCAAAATTTTCAAAGACTGTTTCTAAAAATAAGAGAAGTAGATATAACCTCTTTATCCATGTCTATATTTCTAAATCTGTCCCACTCTCCCACATCAGTCATAGAAAATGCTGAAGGTGGAACTTCATCACCTGTAAAATGAACCCAATCAATACTAACATAAAATAAGAAAGAAAATAACAGCTAATGACTATAAAATTAGTACATATCATTGAAAGTTTAAAGTCAGTTTCACTTTCAAAGTGCCCCACAGATTTCTGAGACGTAGATAGTTGAATATGACCCCTTTCATTCCCATTCACTTAAACATTAGCAAAGCATGCACACAGTCGAAAAACTACTTGAATAAGCTCTCTCACATGGAAGAATTCAATTCTAGTTTGCCTAAAGGAAATCATAGAAATGCCAGACCATAACGAATGTCATGAATAACACATACTACAGATCTCAGATAACTACCCCAAGGTGGTGGAGCAAACAAGCCTCTAATTTCTTCCGCATTTAATCGTGGGACAAGTTCCATCAAGAGACGATCATTTAACCACCTACGGGACCTTCGATTTGTAACCTGAAACGGGTAACATTAGTCTCATGTTAATTCAGAAGATAATAATAAAATCAGAAAACTCATTTCTTGTAATTGTTATCACTCAGAAAAAGCAAATGCATGTTTTCATATGATCTAAGCAAGTTTACAACATTTATACCAACAGTTAGCAAAGATCAGACACATAGGTGATCCACATAAAATGTAAACAAACAAAAAAGTAGGTAGCCTCACAGTACATCATCAACAGTGAGACACTCATAAATTCAGTTTATAGCTATCTGAAAGTTCCATAAAATTTCTTAAAAGGAAAAGAGATTCACATTATCAGTCAATTGGCAGAAAGCAATTGTTCAACTGCAGTTAGCAGATGTTTCCTCATCCTCCGTTTTAAAATACAAAAGTAACATACAGAGTACACGTTCCACTGATAATACCTTCATTAAGTGAGTTCATTTGGGAAAGAAATTCGATTAGGATAATTATTAAACTACTTAAAGAAGCAAGTTAAAATAAAATATTCCAAGAGACACACTTTGTAAAAAAAAAAAAAAAGAACAGCATGTTACTTAAATACTTGCTACCCAATTGGTTTCATACTGTGATTACCAAGTGTCTAAATGTGATGAATGTTTGACCCCCGAACCAAAAAGGAAGATACTAATAAATTTGTCCAATGTATTCATAAAACTCCATAGCAATGAGACACCAATACTTACTAGTTTGACGTTTGACAGAGACAGCACTGACAGAAGAACTTAAAACTTGGGCAATTAAGACACAATTACAATTGCATTCATCACAGAATGAGCACAGGTATCGTTCTAAATGGAATATACACAATCAGTAACATAACATAAAGAACAACCTTTCCAGTCAAGCTCTCAAGAAACTCAATCTTCTTTTCAACTGACATCCCACTGGATTTGGCAGCATCTCCTGTTGATTTAAGAAAATTACTAAATATATTCCAATTTACAGTTGCAGTACGGAGGAGAAGAAAAAGAGTAGTCAAGAATTCACAAACTTGAAAAGGAACATCGATCTGGGTATGCAAATATAATTGAAAAATAAAAATAAAAACACGTTCAGAAAGGAAAATAAATGAATAAATAAACTAAAATTGAACTCCAGCACAGCAGCATGAATAAATTCTTGGTATAAGCAGGGAGAGAGGCAAATTTGAAGCTTTGATGATAATTTTTCCCTGTAAAAGAAAACCAGCAGCGACATAAACTTGAAGAGAAAAAAGGGTACCTTTGCGATGGTCAAGGAAATGGGAAGAGAGGAGAAGGTCGTCTTCTCTGTGAAGAACGTGGGTAGTCGCCATGATCAGTTGATGATAGCAGCAGCAGCAGATCTACGAAATGGAATGACAGAGGCTGATAGCTTTATCAGATCAGAAAGGAAATGGACTAGATCCACACAAACGCAAACACCAAATTCCAGAGCCTGGTTTTTTTCTTTGCGTTTTTCCCTTTTATTTCTTCTTTCTTTCTTTCTTTCGCTAGGAAACAAGGGGAATATGTTCGTCTGTTTCAGAGATTCTATAACCCGCGACGGGGATATTAATTTATCTGAGAGATTTGTTAATAAGCTATAAATTAAAATCATTCTTTTTTTTTTTTACGGGAAAATCATTCTTGTATTATATTGAATAAATTAACATTAAAATTATATTTTAAATTAACTTGAATATATTGACATATTATTAATATATTATTATTAAGAAGTTCGAACGTGAGGAGCACTCCAGGAGACCGAGTCTCAGGATGCTCGTGGCTCTTACACTCGAACACTATATTAATATTATCTTAATATATATATTTTAAAATTTATTTTTAATTTAATATCAATATAAATTTATTTATTTGTGTTATTAAATCATTAGCTAATTTAATTGCAATAATATTTATTTAATAATTTAATTTTTACAATAATATATTAATATATAATTATATGATAAAATAAAAATGTTTACATTAATAATATATTAAAGTTAAATTTTATTTTTTAAAACATAAAAATATGATATATTTAATTATACTCTTGACACAAAAAGTCAATGTGATGAATAATTTAATTATTAAAATAATAAATTTTATATTTTATTTGATATGTGTAAATATTATTGTAAAGTTTTACTAAGATTTATGATATTTTTTAACTTTCAAATGAAATGATCTTTTTTTTTAAATTTTTTTATATAAAAAGTTATTAAATAAAATAATTATATTAAATTTTAAGATAAAATATTCTTATAACTCTTTAACTTTGAACTGAGCTGTATATATATATGTTTAACAAAGAAAAATAGATATTAAATATTTTAATTATTTAATTAGGTTTGGTATTACGAACGAGATTAGTCTTATATTCAAAATGTATGAAGATTCTTAACAAGGATAAAAAAAATTTATGTAACTAATAGTAATTAAATTCTTCATCTAATGTTCTATTAAATTTAATTAATAATTTGATTACACGTAATATGTATATTACCTGTTAACATTATTTTTACTTTTAAAAAAAAATAACTCATAAAATAAAGGAATTATGTATTTAAATTAATATAAAATTTTAATTTTTTTTGTATATGGTATAAAATTTGATTCTGTTATTATTTTTATAAGTTATTTTATTTAAAAAATCATTAATAATTCACATGCATATCGCGTATAATAAAATTATTAGTTAACTTTGACAAAATATTAAATAAAAAAATTAATTACTGTAAATTATATAATTTAAATATATAATAGTTAGTTATTTATCAAAATGGTATATATGTAACTTATTCAAAGTTAAAAGGATATTTTTATATTTTACTCTTAATTTTTTACTAATGTCAATTAATTTATCCTTTTATTATATTATATTGTTATTATATTTATAATTACCACTGCTTGACAACAAAAGGGACAAAGGGTCACTTGGTTGTTGGTGTTGCCGTTGGAGAGAAAAAATTCTGAAGACACTCAACCATCCATATCTTATTCAAATTCTATTAAATGAATCCAAATTCTATTAAATGATATTACCAATTTAATTTGATGATATGCTGCTTCATCGTAGAGTACTTTACATAAGATGATACGAATTTCTGTTGGAGACGCCGCACGTGGCTCCCTTCTGCATGCCATTTTCTTCATTTCCCCTTCCTCCTCCCTCTTTTTTTTGGGTCATCTTGTTTTTTTTGGTCTGCAAACCATTTTGTTTGGTCATCTTTTTCTTTTTTTTTGATCAGGGGAGGGGGGAAGGGGGTATCGGAGAGGGGGTGGGGAAAGTCTTCAGCAAGAACGAACGCTCGGTGTGGCATTTCATTAGGCCACGGGCCTCACCACTTTGTTTTTGGTTTAACTGTTTTTCCCGTTTTGAGCATGTAATGAATGACTTTCGTAATGGACCGAGCCGAGTATGCCCCACTCCAATCATACTTGTTCTCAGACAGGCTTGGGCCCACTTTCGGGTCAATAATATTTATTTTGGGCTAGTAGATTGGGGCTTGGCCCTTACATCAAGTACAATAGCACTATCGCTGTATCAGTATCTGGTACAACCTAAGGGTTATAATTGGTATTTCACTGGCAGCAGCAGTGAGAACAAATAGTGCAATGGTGGCCATCACATCCATCGCCTGCGTTGCATGTACGTGCCCGCAGTAGCAGAGCGACGGAAAACAGAGCAGAAACAGAGCACTCGCGCACCACTTTCTCATCGCCATTTCTCTCTCCAAGTTTCCTTCATTTTTCTTGTGCCGAACCCTCTCCGCCTCGGTAACTCTATTCTCTTTTCACTCTGCGCCTTTCTTATTTTCATTTTTGTTCATCAACTCTCTCTGCTTTTGAGTATGCTACCACTCTTGTCTTGTCTGCAATGATTTTGGCTCAAGTCAAAGAAATGCCAACTTCTGCCAAGTTTTTCCTTTTTCCTCAGAAAATTGAAACTTTGGCTTTGATTTTTTTTTTTTTTATTTTAAATGCAAGAGCTTATAGATATTAAAATTGATAACTTTGGCTGCCAAAGTGTTGCAATCAAAGGGTTTTAGCAGTTTCTTAATACCTTTCCTTTTCTGTTGGTGGTAGTGAGAAAGCTCTATCTTTGACTAAGATTTTTCTTTAAAATTCATAGTTAATATTATTTTTCTTTCCCATTTACACAAGCTTGTTATAGGTTCAGCTTCAATGTTTGTGTTCTTCGTTTGTTGTGACTGCGGCTAGTTGTAGTAGTAATATTAGAGTTATTAATGGTGTTAGCTTTACATTAACCCATCTAATAAGAAAATAACGTTAATTTATTGATATAATTTTGAGTCATGAATTAAGATTCTGAGAGTAAGATGCAAAATGCAATATATAATTTGCTTCAGATGATGTAAACCAGAGAACTTTTTTAGATGGGAGAAATGGAAGGACAAAGTGGCCAAGAGAACCCTCTGCAGCTAATGTCCTTTACCTCTGGAGGAACCAGCAATCATGTCTTTCTTTCAGCTGAGGATGATCCAAACCTACATTTTGTTATTGCTTCTGAAAGGAATGGGAGCCAGTGGACTTGCCTCCCAAAACCATCTCATAACTATGTTGAATATCTCGCCGAGTCCTCAACTTATCTGCCAAAGACTACAACTGAAGATATGATTGGGAGCAATTGTCCACCTGTTGGCAGTATAAACCATGTTAATGGGGTCATTGGAACACACAGAAACTTCTTTTATAACGACCCAGGAAAAGATTGTGGTTTTAAACCTGCTGATTCTTCCACTGACGTAGACATTAGGAAGGTAAAGCACTAAAAACCAAATGTAGTGAAAATTTATTGTGTTTCAGGCATATCAACAACCCAGTTAAAGCTTCATGCCCTCGGATGACTTAAATTGAAGATTTTGATCTGTGGTTTCAGCAGGTGGGTTTTTGGAGACCAGATGAAGGCGAGGAAGCAATTAAATTTGGAAATTCTCAACATCATCTTCCTTATGCTGAGGTCAGTTCTTTACAAGAATGCATATATCTGAATTGAGAGGTATTTTGTCTATGCAATCATTAAAACTTCCAAGATTTCATCATTCTATTTCTATGCAATCATTAATTTTTTTTGAAAGATTTTTCATCATTCTGATAATAATTTCTAGTATAATTTTGTCATAGAGTCATACTTCATGGACAGCAGAATCAATTGGAGACAAACATAATGTTTCGCGACTTGATCCAGTGGTAATGGTTGGTGCACCTGGTTTCCTTCCCAAACCAGGATGCAGCTCATCAAAACAGAAAACATGTGCCACTGACCGCGTAAGTTAAACTTGCCATTGGTCACACTAATGGGTTTCTCCTCACATACCAAAAGCAAGGTCGCTTGCTCAATTCAAAATGCAGATATATGATATTATCACTATGTCCTTGTTAACTAACAATCTTATTTCATTTCTATAAACACAAGTTAGCTACCTTAACCATGTATTCTACAATATAGCAACGCAGGCAACGTATTGCTGATAACCTGAAAGCCTTACACGAATTGCTTCCAAATCCAGCAGAGGTAATCTGTTGTTTGTTTATGAATGAGTATTGCTTCACAAAAGGTGGATTTTTAGTAATTTGATGCTTCCCTCTTTGGTGTCTTACCTAATTTCAAACACATGTCCAGAAACACTGCCATTATTATCATCTGTTTCCTTAGAATTTTAGGAGGTTAATTGGCTTTAAACAACAGAATTCATTCAAGTTCTAGTCAATAAATGAGTTTGGTTAAATGTAAATTACTGAGTACACTGATGCTTGTATATCTTCGAAAATAGGAATATATCAATTGAAATCAAACATCTCACTGCTAAGGAAAAAGTGAAAAAAAAATAAAGATTCTATGTTGTCTTGATTGGTGGACTCTGCTTAAGGAATACGCCTAAGAATGAACAGTTCATCCCGGAAAGAATAAACTCTTACATGAATGAAAACAAAACATACTTGTCAAAAATGCTACTTTCTGTACAGTCCTGACTAATACTTAAGCGGCTCGTATATACTGCATTTTACAACATTTACATCATCAACTGAATTTTAATTTGCAGGGTAGTCAAGCGTATATACTGGACGACATCATTGACTACGTCAAATATTTGAAGCTTCAAATAAAGGTACCTTTTTACTCCTAATCTTGCTGTCGCATGCATACAACATACCATGTGTGCTTATGATTATATTGTCAATTTGTCATATTACAATAAGTGAACGCAAAATGAGGTCAAATGATTTTTTCTATGCAAAATTATCCATCTTATAAGAAATAATAAGTCACGCACATTAATTACCATACTATTAGATCTTTAAGTTTAAGGGCCTTTGGTTTGTTAAATCAATGAAAGTTGAAAATCTTGTAGGAGGAAGCGAGTCCACATTCCTCAAGAAAAATGAACATTTTGCATTGTTTATAAAAAAAACAGCAGAGGATCTACAAATGAAATTTCTGAGCAACGTCTTATTTGCACAAAGGAAAGTTGTGTGATTTGGTTATTGAAGTAGACTTTTATATTTTGTAAACGTGCAAATTAAAATCATTTTTTTTCCCTTTTATGGAGGGGCAACATGATTTAATATTTTTTTTTTTTCTCGAAGATAAGGTTTGAACTTTCTTGCATCAAAGCACCTAGTTGACAATTAGAGCTTAGCATACTTTTATCTTCTCATTAACTGATCTCTAGCTATGAGGCATCGCTTAATATATCTCTTCCTGTCAAACTAGTAGCATATAAATTCAAATTTAAGTATTGTATGACATTGTTACTTTAAAAATGGGAAGTTTTTCTTATTGAAACTTGGTGCTTTCATACACAAAGCTAAGGAAATTGTTCCTTGCAGGAATTAAGTGGAAGTAGATTGCAAGCTGAATCAACTGCTATCCCACTCGTTTTTCATGAGGTATACATCTGTCCTTAATTTTAGGGGACTGCGTACATTGAATCACTATGAGTTCATGTGCTTGCCGAAATTATGCCTCATGCAAATAGTTCCTCTCCAGAGTGTCAAATCATCGACTGGAAAACCTTCTATTTTTGAATATTTGCAGGGTTACGGCCATTATATCAACCAACAGATTGTCAATGAACCCCTTGAGGAGATGATGGGGAAACTACTTGAAGAACATCCAGCAGCAGCTGGTCAGCTGCTGGAGAGTAAGGGTCTTTTCCTGCTGCCTTTGGCTTTGGTTGAAGACTTACGCCAAGCTATGCAGATGTTTGGCGGGAGTGCACTTGTCTGATTAATGCTTTGTTTATTTAATTTCATTATGGTGTTTTCTGTTTTGAATGTTTTGATCACTTCTAGAGCAAGCACAATATGAGAGACCAACTGAGCCGTGGTATGATTATCATTTGATATTTGAAGCCTACTGTGTTTGAAAATACTATTGAGACAATGGTTTTCAATGAATGCGGGATACTGTACAAAAAAAAGGCTATAAGATTTTATTAATATTATCTAGTGAATCATTTCTGCTGAATAGTTACTTCTATTTCAGGCATTTTATCAATTATGCGAAAGACATTATCCTTTAATTAATCGCAAAATAAATAAATTGGGCATGATTATATTCTTTTCTTTTTTCATTTTCATTTCTTTCCTTTAATATTTTTTAGATGCAGCACTAAACCAAGATATATACTTACATTCAACATTGGCAATTTGAGGTTGGAATATGTACTATTCTTATATTCTACTACTCTTTATGAACTTCAAACACATTCAAGTTTGCATTGGCATATCACGTATAGTTTAGGGAGGTAAACCACAAGCAACCAAACTCTTATTCTTTGGATTAGTTGAAAATTTGGAGACTCATTTGAGCAGTAATGTACTATAAACACAAAAATATAAAATATATTTTATACTGGTCTAATTATTTGGAGCTCTACCACAGTCTAAAAAGATTCAGGCTACAGTTTATTACAGACAGTAAAAACATGGGAAGAAGCAGTTAGATGTAAATGTTAAATTACTTTAATTTCGTTTTAAATTAATAGTAGCTTCAAAATAGTGTTTGATTTGTGCGACTACTGATATTTAACTAAAACCAAACTACATAGTTTGACTCTAATACCTACTTGGGTAAAGGAATCGAGTGTTTGTTACTGTGCAGAGAAAAAGAGGAAAGTGCCTTTCGTTACTGATCAGTTTGATCAATAAGCACAACGAGTACAATTACACGAACGCTATAAGAATCTGAAGCCATGTCGACCAAACTATAGATGCTAATATCTTGGAATAACACTCTCTATCAACGTCAACCTAAAGTTGGACTCATTATTGCCAAGTAATGTATGAATTTCGTCACCTAGAACTTACTAAACTAAGATTATCTGCCAACCAAAATTGAATTTGAAAGTTGGAAGGCCCTTGGAGAAAGGAATAGTGTGTTTTCCGGGGAAAAGGACATCTCGTACTAGGTTTGATCAATTCGATCGAACAAGGATCCATTTGGTTATCCTATAAGAATCTCAAGTCATCTTGCCACTGGCAACCTTCGTTGTCATATGCGAAAGAACTCCCTGTCAGTGTCCATCTTAAAAGTTACCGAGTACTGCGCAGTTCATCAGAACAACTGCGCTTGGTTTAGGTCATGGTTCTTCTATTGCGCATTATCATCGTTTCTGATACTTATGGATGATTGAGAGCACTGATCAATTCGGTCACTGTGAGAAACACGTGCACATGAACAAATCAAGTAACCAAGGATATGGAGTGAGTGCTATTTCTTGTACACGTAATGCCTTGCTAGCTTGTTTTGTTTTCTTCTCTTAGATGGGTTATCAATCTTGAACATATAATCTTTCTGTAACAGCAATATTTCTAATTTATATAAAGCAAGAGCAATATTTAAGCCTATCTTGTGAGATGGGATACGTGGAAAAGTTGTTTGAATCACTTGATGCTAGCTAGCAGAAAACCATTATATAATACGCATATATGAAAGACAAAATTCAAGACAAACGGAAGGGAATAATAAGCATTATCATAGCTATATTCTTTGCGCACTATGAACTTGAGGAAAGAAAGCACCTACCATGCCCACTGATTTCTTAGAAAACACCATGACCTTGATGAGCTTCCATGAGCCTCCTGAGACTAGTAACATTTCTATATGGCATAAAGCTAAATATAAATATTTGCAGAATATTTGTCAAGACCACTAGCTTCTTTACTAGTTGACTACTAACAATTCATACTAGTTTATAATCATGGACAGAGGCAGAGAGTGATAGTTTTGATCCCTTTCGGCTTGCCCACTCTATAAATACTCAATAAATCTTGCTTTCATTCTCAATAATCTATATACTACAAGAGTTCTTGTGCCAGCTTTGAAGATATGTGATACTTCCTAATCAGTAATCACAATTCTCTCTGCTTGATCCCCTCCCCACAACTTCATCCTTAATTTTCTTCCTCTTTGTTGGTTTTCTTGCCCATTAGATCCTTTTTCTACCAAGTGGGGTTGATCAGACACCATGACCATCTCGATGGCAATGTGCAGACTAACACATCAACCACAGATAAACGTTCCTTCGAGTGGCCAAAAACTGAATGCGAGGCAGAGAGAGAAGGTAGTGTTGGTCATGGGAGCCACCGGAACTGGGCAGTCGAGGCTCTCCATCGACCTCGCCACATGTTTTCCAGCAGAAATCATCAACTCCGACAAAATGCAAGTCTACGAAGGGCTTGACATAGTCACGAACAAAATCGCCAAGGAAGAGCAACGTGGGGTGCCTCACCATTTGCTGGGAACACAGAATCCCCACTCAGAGTTCACAGCCACCGATTTCTGCGACATGGCATTCTCTGCCATTGAGTCAATCACGGGTCGTGAGCAGCTTCCGATCGTCGCCGGAGGATCCAACTCCTACATCGAGGCCCTGATCGACGACGACGACTATAAGTTCCGGTCAAGGTACGATTTCTGTTGCCTCTGGGTGGACGTGTCAATGCCTGTTCCTCATTCGTACGTGGCAGAACGGGTTGATCAAATGCTCGATAACGGAATGGTGAACGAATTGAGACCCTTTTTCGATCCCAGCGGGGATTATTCGCGAGGGATTAGAAAAGCGATTGGGGTGCCGGAATTTGACCGGTATTTCCGAAGCGAGGCATTGGCGGACGAAGAAACGAGGCAGAGGCTACTGCAAGAAGCAATCGGTGAAATCAAGGGGAACACGTGCGAATTGGCGCGCAAACAACTGGGGAGGATTCAGAGGCTCCGAGATGTTAAGAGGTGGGAGATTCACCGCCTAAATGCCACGCCGGTGTTTCGAAAGCATGGCCGCGAAGCAAATGAGGCATGGAAGACGTTGGTGGTAGAGCCCAGCGCCATGATAGTTGCCCAATTTCTCTGCAATGCCACCACTGCCAGCGTTGTTTCTAGGCTTAGAGTGCCACCTTGCCAGAGTGTTAGTACTACGGCAACATGCTAGTCAAAATGTGCAATTTGGCTCAATGGTTCAAGACCTTTCCAGCCCGATGCATAGAATTTTTTTTTTTCGGGCGCATACAGGTGCCCTGTAGTGAAGTTTGACTTACACTTCATTGAAAGTAGGAGTTTAGCACTACGGTGCAGTCATGTCTTGATAGGTGATTAAAAAAAGTTTACTTTTTTAAATAATTGTTGTTACAGTATCAATATACAATTAAATAATATAAAGAAATGAGATGGCGAGGATGAATGAGATTAACTATCATTGTCATTGAACATTGTAACGGCTGATGATGTAAAACTAATCATAAACACCTTTATTTATGATTGGTTTTAACTTATTACCCAGTGTTTGAGGAAAGCAACTTTTAAAATAAGACCCGTGTATCTATGGAGGTAACTGCTATTAAGTATGAACACTCACCCTGACTCCATATATCTGCAATTCCGCGTGCCATTTAGATTTTTGGCTGGCGTTTTTCCCGAGTAGTTTGTACCTTCCTTCCTTTATATTTCTCCAGCGTTATTCTGTATTTATTTTATTTAGAGTGCTGGTATCTTAATAAGAAATAATATCCTAAAAAAGCAAAGGTAGCATTACAAAGCACATATCTTCATCTCTTCATTAAAATTTTTAGTGCATCGGTTACATCCGAAATGAGAGCTGTGAGTCAATATCAACTAATTGAAGTGGGTGTGTATTAGCATTATTTCAGTGAATTCCACTTTTCAGATACTTTATTTAGTGGATTCTATTTGATTTCTTCTCTTAGGAGTAATGATAATCTTATAGACAATTTTTTATGTGCATAGTTGTTAATTTTGCATATAAATATTTTGAAATAAGTTTGCATAAATTTCGAAACAAATGTGATGATGTAAACAAGTTGTTATCACAAAATAAAATTAAGGTATATATAAGTAGAAACACTTCTTTTCTTTTCTTTTCTTTTTTTTTGGTGAAGACACTTCTTTTTTTTTTTAATACAAGAAGAAATAGAAAGAGACGGGAAAAAAAACAGAGCTAAGAAACAAAGACAAATAATTAAGCTCTCAATCTCAGAAGCAAGGTTAAGTGGTTAGCTCACTCACACACTGAACATCTTTCTCTTCGCACCCATTCGGTTGTTGTCCTTCCCTAAGGACTCCAATTCCTTGCACTTACATTCAATTCTAACTATAATTTTAAGGATTTTAAAGACACCCATAAACAATGGCTCATCCTTTTCACCCTTTCTCTCACTGTCTCACATACTCCTAATTTTTTTTATTATAAAAAGTTTAAGAGAATAAGTTACCCAATTTCAAAATCAGGATATACCACAAGTCTCAATTAAGATTTATAATAGTACTTACAGATAGTTTACTAACAAGAAATTTCAACAAGAGTTAAATTTATAACTTTTAAAAATATACAATTTGATCTTATCAGTTGAGTCAATTATTATTGACCACATACTCTCAATCTTTGTTTGAGAAGAAAAAAAAGTAGAGAAAAAACAAACCAAAAAAAAAGAATGAAAGCTAGAGAGTAAATTTTTTTTATATAATATTATTTATCTAAAAATAAAATAAAAAATTAGAAAAAATAATTTTCATTAAAAAAAAGACTGCTAGGGAGTTTGAATTTGAGAGCATGGATGCAATTCAAAAGAAAGAGGAATAAAACAAGGCCAGCGGATCCCACACATGAGTGAAGTCCAATTCAGCTTTCTACCTTGGACTATTTTCGAGCACGATAAATATTCTTTGCACATCAATTACTTACATCAAATTTTACATCTTTTTATTTGAAAAAGAAAAATTAGTAAAATAATATATTAAAATATGAGTTTTTTATTTTATTATCTAAAAATTAATATAAAAATAATATAATAAAAATTGTATATAAATAATATTGTTATTCGAAGCACCTTTGTCCCTGCTCTCAAACACTTTCCTGAAAAAAAAAATGAAGTGGTGGAAGGATTTATTAAACAAATTATATTCAGGAAATGGTTCCACCCTGCCACTCACTTTGCCAAGAATAGCACCCCACTCAACTTTGCCAAGAATAGCACAGCACGGCATCAAGTTGCGGCTTGTGGCGTGTGGAGGGTGGAAACTTTGCGTGGTTACACTTCAGTATAAACGAAAAGGGTAGACTAAAGAGACAGTGTAATGAGGAATCTGAATCTGAAAAGATGCGACGAAAACGGCACCGATTCATTTCCAATCATATGGCAGCCGTACATATTCACACAAATGCGGTCACATCGTAAAAAAAAAAAAAAAGGAATTCAGCGTGAGTGAGGGATTCAAACCACAAAAATCCAAGGTTCTGAAAATTGGACCGGTCACTGAATTAGTCGAGGTATTGATTCAAGGATCAATGGTCGAACCGTGGTTGAACCGTGGTCGAACCGGAATATAATTAAATATATATATAATTATTTATATCCTAATAAAATAAATAAAAATTATAAAAAATATAATATAAATTAATAATAAAATTATTTAAAAACATAAAAAAATAATGTTGGCTGGGGTACGCCGAAGCTGCGGTAGGGTGGCGGAGCTGACTGCGGTGCTAGCTGCAGTGCTCGCTGGCTGCGATGCTGAGAGCCGGAGGTTGCGAACGCTGGCACTGCTGGCTGGGGTACGCCGGATCTGCGGTGGGGAGGCGGAGCTGACTGCGGTGCTCGCTGGCTGCGATGCTGGCTACAGTGCTCGCTGGCTGCAGTGCTCGCAGGCTGCGATGCTGAGAGCCGGAGGTTGCGAACGCTGGCACTGCTGGCTGGGGTACGTCGGATCTGCGGTGGGGAGGCGGAGCTGATTGCGGTGCTCGCTGGCTGCGATGCTGGCTGCAGTGCTCGCTGGCTGTGATGCTGGCTGCAGAGTCGGAGGCTGCGATGCTGCGTTTGCGATGCTGCGGTGCGGTGCGGCGTCTGCGATGCTGCGGTGCTGTGGACTGCGGTGCTGCAATGTGGAACGACGGAACAATGCCGAGGGTTTCAAATTTCGACCGCTTCAATACGACGTCGTCGAGCATTTTTTTTTTTGTAAACTATGGAACGAAACGACGTCGTTTCACTGATAGGCTAAAAAAAAAAAAAAAAAGGAACCGGAAACCCGTACGGCCCGATACCGGGTTGACCGGTTTGGAATCGGTTCACCGATTTTTGACCGGTTTTTGAACTCGTCGGTTTTGATAATCGACCGGACCGGCGATGGAACCGGTTCCCGGTCCGACCGGTTGAACCGGCCGATCCAGTCCGATTTTCAGAACACTGCAAAAATCACGCCTCGTTGACGTACCTCATATGCCGGATGTGAGATAGTATAGTAGTGGAGCACCTTCGTATTTTAAAGAATAAAAATAATATATATTTTTTTTATTTTTTATTAAATTATTTTAATTAATTAAAAATATTAAATGTGATTTAAATTTTTAAAATATTAAATATTTCTTTTTATATTTAATAATCTTTACTTTTTATTCCTACAGGCACATGAAAATTTTTTTTATATCTATTAAAATAAAAATTTAGAAAAAAGAAAAAAATGATTACTTTGATAGTTGATTAAATCAATTTTTTTTTAAAATTTTTAGATTATTAAAATCACACAATGAAATTAGCACCAATGACTTTTAAGTTAGATTAATTTTTTAACTGTTAAATTCCGTTATTATAAATGTTGCCCCCCTTTTGTTTTCCCTTGGGTTGGACTTCTGTGCGTCCTGACCTCAGCTTTTGATCAAAGCAGTAATCCCACAGTCTCTCCAAAGCTGTATATATTTGATTGAAAAATTTTTGTGCGGTAGTTAACACTAAGAATTAAGAAATGAATTCTAAAAATTTTTGGGTTTAAATTTTGTTTTATTAATAAGAGATTAATAAATATTATTAGAAATTTTGTTAAAGCATGCGACATACTGTAACTTTATAATAAGATAACTCTTTATTTACTTAAACTTATTTATCACAAAAAAAAGGATAAATATGAAATAAGGTAATATTTTTATATTACATCATTAAATATATATTACATGATAATGTGGATTATTACTATTTGTTACTATCTATATATCATTAATTATATCTTATTGAGTACACCTAAATTTTTATTTTAATTTGCTAATGATCATTGAATTGAATTACACGTTGTATGTGAGCAAACCTTATTCGTTACAGGCTCACTTTTTTTTTTTTTGGTGTATTAACAAATTTTAAGAGAAGAGAGACTACTAACTCCACCAAGGCATGACAGCTAAACCTCATTGGTGATAGGCTCACCTGGGGCTACCATCCCTACACGGCTTATTATTGCTATTGCACATAACTCATTGTCTTTCCCATAGTTACAACTGTCAATTTTGGCCTGGCATTTTTTAACCACTTGGCCTAAATTATATCGTCCCATTATGCCTATATATGTTTGTCACCACATGCCCTTGTGCCTAAAATCCAAGTCTTGAATTCCCTTATATTATATTTAAGATATTCATGTATCTTACATTCTCATATATTACCTTAAAATTTAAAGGCATACCAAACGTTTGAACTTAAATCATGTCAAATTTCTCACGGCACAAAAACAGTACATGATTGCAGACATAGCAAAAAGATGACCCACAAAAGATAATAACTTGAAGGGGCATCCACTATGGAAACTCATCCGACGATAGCACAAGCTTTTGGGCCTCGGCATTGTTATTGATACATACCCATAGCCAATTGATCAGTAGGTGCTTTGCGCCAGGTTGGCTTCGTCTATTGTGGAATGTGAGATGGTTAACTAAATATCTCAAAAAATTTAAACTGTTGAGTAAAAATACATGAATAATTTTATATCTTTTAACATGTTCCTTCAGTGTGAATACTACACAAAACTACATAACTTAATTGTGGATGATGTGAATAATGTATAGGACCACTTAGTTATAAAGATTTTTGTTCCTACCTATTCCTAGGGAGGTAGTATTTGCCTTGACTCTTGAGATACCAGAGAGCTTCACTTAGACCATGGCGGTGAGATACATACAAAGGCACTCCGACGCTCAAGTTAGTATGAGAAAGAGAAAGTGGCTAGGAGTTTAGGCAAAAAGAGAGCATATCTGGATGTGAACTCCACAGTGAGTATATATAGAGGGGCGAGGCCCCTAAGATTTTGTAAAGATAGGCTGGATGCAGGTTATTGGACGTAAGCCCAGTAGGGACTATATGGTCCACAAGCCACCCAGCTCGGTAGTCAATAAGTTGAGTGTCGAGATGTATAAGTTACAATAAATGTTAAGTGCTTAATAACTTAATCATACCTGACTTTGTTGTTGTGGTGGTCGAGATCAGGTTGAGATAATATGATCGGTTGTCCAAGTGTGGCTTTAGGCTTGATGAAGAGACTTTCAACTCAGAAGTTAAGGCCTTTGTTAATGAAGGGATTTATGAACATCAGGTTACATAGTGCATTGAATCCTCTGAGATTTAAATACGAGCTAATTTGACTTTATGTCTGTCAGGGCGGGTCAACACGAATGATCTCAATCCTAATATATTAGTACGGTCCATAACCCCCCAGCTCAAAAGTCGTTGAGCAACGAGTGATCGAGCTTGAAGCAACAAAGATGAGGTTGACCGAAGGTAATCAAAAGTTGATTTATAGTTTTGTTAAAAAATTCAATGACGAAGATGATCTTCATGTAGGTTCAGTTAAAAAGAGAAAATCGCCCTAGTAGATGACTTGGTGGCCCGATTTGAGATCGAGTTTGAGAAAGCTTTTGATCAAGTGCGGTATTTGTATAAAAATCTAGATTTAATTGCGACCGAGGTAATCTTGAGCAGGATTTTTTTTCGCCTTTCAGAAGCGTCGGGGTGAGCACAATATTCCTTCCTTTTACCTCTGAATGGATCTGAATGAGTGCCTCAAGATCGGTCAGAAGAACCAGTGCCACAAAAGAATGCTAGGATGATGGTGGGGGGGTACCTACAAGGTACTCCGATACTAAAGTTAGTACGTGAGTGATGTAGAAAAGAGATAATAGAAAGTGAACATACCTGGAGGTGTGCCCCTTGGTGATCTATATAGCGGGTGTCATTAATGTGATGTCATGATTTTAAGGCACAGATAAGGTTATAATCTCAGACAGAGATCATGCTCTGCTGATATCCCGTGCGGGTATCATGGGATTTAGAGAATATTCTAATTTTGGCCATTCTTGATTTTGGCACGTTTTCCATGTGATGAGAATGGGTTTGGCCCATGGTATTTTGAAGGGTCAGCTCGGTCCACTAGTCTCCTAGCTCAGAGGCGTGAGCTGTTGTGGTTGAGCTTGGCCCAAGGTTTCCTGAAGTGTTGATTCAGTCAATCTGGCCCATGGTATTTTGAAGGGTTGGCTTGGTCCACTAACCTTCTAACTCGGAGGCGTGGGCCGATCGAGCTGTTATTAGACCATGTCAGATGTTATCCCGAGCTATGTCAGATGATGTCTCGAGCTATGTCGTGGTCTTGGAGATGAAGAGATTCATTTTATTTTTTATATGTTTCAGTTTGTCATTTTTTGTGAGTTGCCATGTGGAGACTTTTCATTGTATAGCCATCATGTGCATGTACTTCTCTGGGAAATAACAATAATGATGTGCCATAAAGCTGTTTTGAATTCCAGCCGTCGAATCTGGATTGTTGGTTGCCATTAGATAGTGTCGATTAGGTTTAATACATTCGTCATCGTTAGATGATGACGGTTTATGTTATGTTTGATTTCAGCCATTGATTTGAGATCCTTGACGGTTACTTTGGGCTTTTAGTTGTCTTTCCTTTTTCTCATTTTGCTTGTGCCTTCTTCTTCGTGTTTCCTCATTGATTTGGACCTTAGCTTGAAAGCATAAGGTAAACCGTTGCGGCCTTCACTCTTCCCTTAGCTCAGAAGTGTAAGGTAAGCCAATGCGGCATTTGTTGGACCTTAGCTCAGAAGCATAAGGTAAACAGTTGCGGCCTTCACTCTTCCCTTAACTTGGAAGCGTTAGGATGAGCACTATTGTAGTGACCTAACTCGAGGTTAGGATTTTGGTCTTCACTCATCCCTTAGCTCGAAAGCTCTTTCGCCCATAGTTCAGAAGCTTCGAGGTGAGAACCATTATGGTGACCTAACTTGGGGTTAGGATTTTGGTCTTCACTCTATCCTTACTTCGGAAGCATAAGGTAAGCCATTGTGACGTTTGTCGGACCTTAACTCGAAAGCATAAGGTAAGTTATTGTGGCGCTTGTTGGACCTTAACTCGAAAGCATAAGATAAACCGTTGCTGCCTTCATTCTTCCCTTAACTCGGAAGCATAAGGTAAGCCATTGCGATGTTTGTTAGACCTTAGCTCGGAAGCATAAGATAAACCGTTGCAGCCTTCACTCTTCCCTTAGCTCGGAAGCATTGGGGTGAGCACCATTGCGTTGTTAAGGAAGACTTGTATTGTGAATTCACTTGGTAATTTGGAAAGACTGCTTCAACCAAAATCTACATGACCAACTTCAAAATTGATAATATGGAGTTTCTACCATCTAAATGCTTGTAAACCTGCCATTTATGAGGGAAAACAAATAGCTCTTTTTCTCTGCTTCAGATTTTTTTTTATGTCGTGGTCATCAGTTTGTGATGCCACTTGAGATTGATGAAGATGACCCGTCAAAGAGGAAAATGAATATGCTATGTGAGAGGGTGTTCATCAAGCTATTTCTGAAAGCACTGCCATCTTGCATCAGAACATATATTGGTAATATGGGCAAAAATGAAAATAAAAGTAGTGTGCTGTATATAGTATGATATAGTATTGAATGTTATGAGAATAATAAAATTGTGATGTTTAAATATTAAAAGGAAGAATAATGAGAATAATAGCATGCATGAATGGTGGACTAGGCGGATGTCATGAAATTCTTTCTGATCGTTAACAAAAAATTAAAACCATAAAAATAGCATTTATAGACAACGAGTACCATGCCAAGAATTAATGCAATACCCCAAAAATTGACCATTATAAATGACAGTCAATGCCATGTATTGATGCACGATATTAATGGTGTGATTTGTCCAAAAGTCAAGGATGTATGTTTGCTGATAAAACATGCATGAAAGCATACAGGTGGCCATTTATGGGTCAATAATCATGTTCTTATTGTTCGAGGCAACCAAACCCTTCTACATCGAGTTCTACATGTTTTGAAGCTAATATATAAACAAGTATAACAATCAAAGGAAGGAATGGAGCTACTAGAAATAGGAAACGCCCTTGAGTACGTAGATACCAAAGCCACGCAAATCACCAAGTTCTTATCTATGAATTAGCATATCACCAAGAAGGTAAGAGTGGGATTTGAAAAAAGGAAAGCAAGTGGACTAGGCTTGGTATATGGAGTAGGATTACGTTATTATCTATACAGCTACCTCTTGGCTTTTGTAGGTTGCAATTGGTGTCACCGTGTCTCTTGAGGTTCATGCATCAGTTATTAACATGATGAACATAATATTAAAATAATCAATACCAATTTCACACACGGTCAATTAATAGTTCAAGGAAAATAAAGGGAGGAAAGTAAAGAGGGTAAAAGTCATTAAAAATAAATACATTGCCATAAAGAATCAAGAGATTTTAAGCCAATTAATGATATTTTATACTGATTTATGCCATATTCTTCATGGGAATTATATGGGAATCCCCTAAAATGATGGCCACCAACAAAAATTTAGCAGATTTATCAAAACTGAAAATTGGTTATAATTAAACGGAAAAGGAGAATTTAATGGAGAGGACCTTTGTCGACAACTTCAATGTTTAAATCAAATGTCGTGTCATGTCAATTCAAAACATGTGTGTAGTTAAGATGGAAATATAATTGGAAAGA
The DNA here is from genome assembly GCA_019955255.1 of Castanospermum australe. NCBI lineage: Eukaryota > Viridiplantae > Streptophyta > Magnoliopsida > Fabales > Fabaceae > Castanospermum > Castanospermum australe. The sequence goes on from NSJW01000209.1 coordinate 928,472, forward strand.
ATCCAATTAATGGAAATAACAATCATGGCTGGATGGGAAATTAATGGTGATTAATGGAAATATAATTAGAGAGAACCAATTAAGGGAAATAACAATCATGGCTGCCAAGATAATTGAAAGTAAATTGCATCTAAAGAAAGTATGTACCAATCGAATAGGAAGCAAATTCATGTGTTTGTGATCGTATAGTAGAGATGTTGTCATATGTGTAGGTGTTTTGATGTGTGAGTGCTGCATGTGTTGGGAAACTCTGCATGTAAGTGGCTCTAGTAGTAAACTAATATAATACATGTATGCATGCTTTTCCCAATGTGAACTTCATATATTGGTTCTTGATAAGTGCGTGTGGTATGTGCAGTAGAGGAAAATTTCAGTTCTTAGCAAATTCTAAGAATAACTATATATGTAGCAGAGACATTCGAATGTGTGAAAGATAAAGAATCTGATACAAGTTTTGGGGAAGCCTGATTCCATCATTAAATGATGGAGGATTTCGAAATGGTTTTCCCAAGTTGAGGCCATGGTAGCTAGCTTTGGAGGTGGTAGGAGAGTTTTACCTCTTCTCACAGACACCAAATGTTTCTATTTATTTCCAGTGAGGTGGTGTTTGCCTTGACTCTTGATGCATCGGAAAACTTCACTTCAACCGTGACGGTGAGACACCTGCAAAGGTACTCGACGCTCGAGTTAGTACGAGAAAAAGAGAGTGGGTAGGAATTTAGGCAAAAAGAAAATATACCTGGAAGTGGACTCCATAGTGAGTATATATAGAGGGGCGACGCCCCTAGGGTTCTGTAAAGATAGGCTAAATGAAGGTTATTGGACTTAGACATAATAAGGATTGCACGGTCCAGTTTTGATACCATGTTATGAACTAACCATTTTAAAAACTTAAGCTATTAAATAAAAACACTGAATAATTTTATATCTTTAACTAGAGTATGATTTTCCCAATAGGTATTAGCTACCAACTTTGGTTTAAAGTGGCAGTCTGAATTTATAATCGCTTTCTGTAGTCTGTACCACGCATGGGAAAGAAGAAAGGGCTGGGTTACTTTGTGAAAGTAAATCTATACATGGAATTCAAAATGGGTTATGTAATTTATGATTCTTTTCTTTTAATTATTACTAAGGGTCATATTAGTTATTGTCCTTATGATTATTCGGAAACTCGAAACTTCATTATGCTGCTTTGTTCACATGGGAATGCTGTAGGTAAAAGCATCGACTTCACCTACAAAAGAAGGGAGACCAACCTTATGCCAATTGCATTTAATTACTTCTCCCCTGATGAATGGTATCATTGGGAAAAAGGGTAATATATTCGCAAGCAGAGGAGGAACTTTTGGCAACAGGATGGTAATGATATGCACATGTCACGCTCCCCATCATTGTTGTTGATTAACGAGTATTTGTTCATTCACTTTTATCTGTTATATAAAAGAATTTTGTTTATCTAAAAATGTTGTCATTTGAGAATATCAATAAATTATTAATTAATTTTTTTCACTTTTAATAGAGAGAATTAGTGTACTAAGTGAACTTGAAAAAGAGTAAAAAATATTAATAAAGTGAGAAAAAATAATTTAACTATATTGAATTATATTTTTTATAATTAACATTATTTAATAACTTTTTTAAACCTTATGCAAAAATTTTAAACGATAGATAAAAAAATGTGGAAGATGAAGAGATGATCATTCATCAACCAATGGCACTTGGTTTATAGATAAAATTTAGGTCTCAAGCCAGTGACTTTGTATTCTAAATGCATAAGGTTTTTTTTTAAAAAACACCCGAGAATGAGTCTATGCTCACTCTTAATACCTCTTTTCTCATCCCAGCATCTCCTCACCAAGTTTTATTACCTTAATTGTCATTTTCTTCAAAAGAAAGTAAATAAAATATATATGAAAAAAAAAAAGAAGACGTAACGTAACGTAAGGTTTGGTATATCATAATGATGATTCCATTTAATTTTCATTTTATTGAATGAAGGATTTCTATATTTAATAGTAAAAATATGCATAAAATAAAATATCTATTCAATGCCTCATTGTACAAAGAGATAATTAAAAGTTTAATAATTATATTGTATATTTATTTCAAATGACAACGTATACACTTTAACTTATTTTTCACAAATAAAACAATATTTGTTCATTTTTCTTAAGTAACAATATTTATTGTTATTAAGTTATAAAATATTAAATTTGGACATTACTTTCAAGAATATATATTTATATTACATATATAAGATATACATAAAAAAATTAAAACTTTTTTATTTTTTTCTTATGAGGGATATTCATGTAATTTAAATCAAATTTAATTATATTTTATATTTATTTCATGTATCAATTTGAGTACTACCAAACTATAGATTGAGAATGAATATTCTGTTTCATTCAATTTCATTCTTATTTTATTCACATTTTATGGAATCATCATTCCATGTACTAAATATTACGAATATGTTTGAATGAAAGAGTTTGAATGAAAACGGAAAGAATTTTTAATTTTAAATTAAAAGAATTATAAAATATTTATAAAAATAAATAAGAGAGGATTGGAAGATTAATTTCATAATAGTTTTTCTTTTTTGTTTGCGAACTAGGAATATCTCTCCAGGAATCGACTCATTTAAACAGTGTCATAAGTTTAATCTCTCTAAACTAAAAGTAATAATGATATGACCTTCATCGTAAGATATGACTCTCATAATAGTCTGTTCTTTTATTCCTTTAGTTCAAATAAAAGAAATATTTACTTGAAATGAAAAATTTCTCCTCTCTTTATTTCTCTTTCGAACTCCTCTATGCAAATATCTCTCAAGAAAGTCCAAGACAGAGGTAATACTTTTCTATTATTATTAAATATAAACTCACGTAAATATAGTTATATATGCAATTATGAATATTTTCACCAAGCTACAATACACTTAGTTTCCAACCTGATAGATAGCACAGTTAATGGAAGTAAACAGCAGCTAAAAACACGACTAGTTGCTAGAAACGACAACCCTTATTAAAGCCAAACAACATCGGATTCTTTTCCACTACTTAATTGACTTTGCTTGTATGATTCATTTTTGGGTCAACAACTTGGCTTGTATTATAATGCGAGCTTGGTAACAATGGACCACCGCCGCAGAAGTAAGTGATAGGGCACGCTACTCCAACGGTGAGTGAGTACTGATGCAGAGATCTCGTGAGGAAGGGGGGCAAGCGAACCAGCATTTCACATACACACTGGCTGTCCACTTGCCCAGCCCACCGGCAGCAGTCATCTTCCTGAGGGGTCTGGCTGCGCCTTTGCCTGTGCCCGTGGCCGTGGCCATGGCCATGGCCATGCCTGTGGCCGTGTCTGTGGTGGTGCCCGTCTCCCTCGTCATCGTCAGGGGACGGAGGAGAGGGTGGGGAAAGTGGGGCTAGGGGTGGGGATGACTGGCACCCCGGGGCCCGGATGTGGGGCAACCTTGCACAGGCATAGTTTGCCAGTGCAATTTGGGAGGCACATAGTGGGTGAGGTTGTATTGGCGGCAGGCTCTGGCTCTCTATCTTCGGCACCAATGCCAGGAATGTCAGAGCCAGTGTTACTAAATTAAAAATCTCGACTCTCTTCATGTTGGCTCTCTCGCTCTCTCTCTCTGTGGTTAATGCATCAGAACCCAGAAGAGTTTCGATGTTCATGTGGCCCCTTAGAACTGCTTAAATACTTGCAAATTCATAAGCTCGTTTCCATTAGGTAGTTTATCCGGTGAGTTACGTTTATAAAATGTAATTACCAAGAGAATGAGTTGTGGTCGTACTTGTTTACTCATCCATTTTGTGTGATGACTTTGTAGGTGAAGCTGAAACTACTCAGAATGGGGGGGTTCGAACCACCACACCCTGTTCCTGAACAATATTTTAATCAATTACTCTCACAATGTTGACGACTGAGGAGTGTGGGGAAAATTGTGCTTGGATAATGCGCAAATTAAGAACATGCAGAACTTATGAGGGAGAAACAAAGTCTTAGAAGATAATCAAGATATAGAGTGAGAAACAAATATATCTCACAGAAAATAGGGGATAGCCTTTAAGGAACAGATGTTTATGTCTGCTATCCATAAACTATGAAGTCATGCTTGTTGCAGGGGCTGACCATTGAATTAGATGAGCATTTCTACTTTTCACCACACAAAGGCACAAACACTAAGATAATACTATGTGGACAACACTTTAGGTGATAAACGAGATAACAAATGTATAGAGCCATTGGATTGCATGTGAATTTGTGCAGAGAAAATTTTGATGTGATTAATACCGAGGACCACTACTCAGCAAGATTTGAGATTTTACTGTTAAAAACTCTTCATTTAAGCCTTTCAAGAACCTTATAGAGTAATCATTCTACCTATACTGCCTCATTATGTCATAACCATCACAGGAGTAAGGAATTTCACATTTATAGCCAGGTATTAGCCTTAATTCATCTAATTCATCCTAAACGATTTTCAGTTTTGTAAAATAAGTGAAGACAGACATTTCACCTTGTCTCAAACTGTGTAATTCCTCCTGTAATTTTGCAATGCGGAAGGCATCTCCGTGAGAAAACCTATCCTTAAGATCTCTCCACACATCGCTGGCCTTCTTGATCCAAAGAACACTTTTGGTTAATGTAAGCTCCAATGCGTGTATGATCCAAGAAAGCACCATATTGTTGCATCTTTTCCAGACTCAGTAAAGTGAATCTTCAGCTTCTGGAGCTGGAAGGGAACCATCAACCAAACCAAGCTTATTCTTGGTGTCCAATGTCATGATCATGGATCTTGCCCAATCATGGTAATTGGGACCTGAAAGGACCGATGAAACCATCACCAATGCAGGATTCTCATTTGGGTGCAAGTAGTAAGGGCTGGGAGGATTCTGTAAAGCTTCAATGGTTAGATTTGCCATAGTTGAAAGCAGCAGAAGCAGAGCTCTCTCTAAGAGAGCTCTGAAACCATGTGAAAATCTGCAGAATAATTCTGTAGAATGTGAAAAAGTTGCAGAACAATTCTGCAAAATAGGAACAGCAGGAGAACGAAGCTGTATATAGAAGGGAAATTTGATTCTTCACATTGTGTTTCTGAAAGTTAACTTAGATACATATATATACACATCAAGCTACTGCTAACAAACAAACTAACAGAAGACTAACTAATCAACTAACAGAAATAAATCAACAGAAATAACAGAAAATAGAACTAACAGAAGCTACAGTAATAGCAGAATAGTAATAACAGAATTAACTGAAAACAGAAAACAGAAAATAGGAAATGTTCTGCAGCCTCATCTGGTTCAATCTGATTTTTTGGTTCAATATGGTTTCTTCTCTTGTTGAGTAGTGGTACTCGGTATTAGTGATAAAGCATAGATACAAAGATAAATCTAATTGTACAAAAATAGATATGAATTTTTGTAACGCAAAGTGTGTCTATAGAGTATTACCCAAGCGATAAAGCAAATACTTACCAGCTCATTAATGAAAAAAATTGTAAATGTTGTTTCGCCATCTTTAAATGGTCACGAGATGAACCGAAAGATGATTCACATTAAAACAAGATAAAAAAAATATTTTCGTTCCTTAATTTATTTTTTGTTTTCATTTTGGTCCAATATCTTTTTTTCCTTTCGATTTTGTCCTCTAATTATAAAACGTTAGGCAAAAAATTTAAAATCTTACTTTCGTAACACTAACTAACAAAATTATCATATATGGCGTTAACGATGCTTACTTGACTTACTACACCATTTAAAATATCAAAACGACGTTGTTGGTGTGTGATACCTTAAGCTGACTTAGAAAAAGAAGATGAATACATTGTGAGAAATTAGAAAAGTTAGGTTTTGAGAGAGCAGGAAAACATGCAAGCATAGAGGGTCAAAGGAGGAGAGAAAAATCACAGTATTGTAGTAAAAGATTGATAAGAGTTTCATTTGTTTCCTTCAATTGCCATGGGAGATTTTACTAATTTGTATTCTCAAGGATTTGGCATCTCTTTGCAACTTCACAATTCTCTTCCTTTGCCTCTAAATGGTCAAATCCATTTCATCAACCACTTCTTCATCATACCAATTAAAATAACCACAACTTCCACCTTATTGTTAGAAAATAATAAAATTAATAAACTTGTTATAATGTGTCAAAAACCATAATCCACATATGAGAAAAATGATTCATTATCTAGAAGTTCTTGCAATCTCAAAATCATCTCTCAAGATTAGCATCAGTTTAGAAGTGTAAATAATGGCTCTGACCCCACAATAGCATAAATGACCTCCACCCATTGATGAGCTCTGAGAATCCATCCCTTTAACTTGTAGAAATCCTAATGTAGGAGGAAGAAGATGAAATGGGGGAGGGGAAAAGCAGGGGTAATGAAATTCAATATGACTCAAAATGATGTCATTTCATTAAGTAGCAAAAAAATGTAATTTAATAATGCACTAACATGCGTAAGCACGGTTAAATACCATATATAATAGTTCTGTTAACTGGTGTTATGGAAGTAGAATTTTGAATGTTTTTTATTGACGTTTCATAGTTAGAGGACCAAATTAAAAAAAAAAATAGATATAGAATTAAAATGAAAATAAAAAATAAGTTGAGGGACGACAATATCCTTTTTGCCTTAAAACAATTGGGAACAAAAATTCTCTTAAAGTAACATCCATGGTACCATGACAAGTTCAAGTTCATTACACCTTTCCAGAGCTTGTTTCTAGCTGTTCCTGAAACATGGTAGGCAATTACTTCATTGCTGCTCTGAGAAGGTAATTTGGTAGCAGAACTTAGCTTGCTCATCAGCTTAGAATCCAGCTCATTTCTTCCATCCTCAGTACATAGATAATTTGTTTGTTTCACTTTGAATTATCACAGAAAGTCCAACATTAGTTGTCTCCTTCAGAAATTCAGATTTTACATTTTAGTTAACTCCAATCCTATACATTGCAGGCTTGGTGCAGGACCAATAAGATAATTTGAAGCACCATGTTATTAAGTTCCTTAGCACGATCAGAGAAACAGAAATTTAAGTTCATTTACAACCTTCTTCCTTGTTACAAAATGAAAGTTTCAAATATTAATCACGTAGTCTAATTTCGGTATCTTATCATGCATTTCATAGGTTCCCACATCGTCCCCTTTTGAATAATTAAGGCCTGTTCAATTATAAAGTGTATTGTTACATAGCTCAATTCTGCAATATGAACAAGCTCATTCCACCAAGATGGAGTAAGTTGCACTTTACTCGACTTCCAATTAAGATTTTTTCAAGGATTGTAACACTTTGATTCCTGTCATTTCATTTTAAAATCAACTGTTAACACACCCCTGCAAGAAAAAGACAATATTTTTTAAACAGTGATCCCCCTATAACCTACATATATACACGAATTTGGTCTCAACAATATAGACATGAACAAAAAAATTTGATAACTAAATGAAAAGAAGCCACTCATACTCCAACTATCCTTTTCATCACTCTTGATCCAAATGGGACACATCCTCATATGGCGATATATAATCAAGCTCCCTTAAATCCCTAACCTACTCCCTCATCTCCTTCCTCAAGATCAAGAAAAACCCTGGTGGAAGCTAGACTTTGAAACTAGGCCGAACCCAAATCAACCAGAAAATCATTTGGGAACCTAAATTTTCTCTTCACAAGAAGCTATATATCAGCACTAAGCACCTCCTTTTTTCTCTTTTTTGACATGATCAACAATTTAGTGAATTTACATAACTTGACACAATCAAGCGCTCGTTCTCCCAGAAAATCCTTTTTTCTTCATCCAAAAATTGCTGAAGTCGATCGCTAACTCGGAGAAATCGAACATGTTTGGTATTTGGTTTGATACGGTCATAGTAGACATCAAACAAGCCAGGGCTTCGATTTAAAAAGGTTGTAATTTTAAATTTAAAACGCATCCTTTTTTGCCGTTTCTCAACACGGCTTATCATTCCCCACTACTCAGCCTAGTTCTGGGTCTTTGCGCCACACTACTTTGAGGCTAGATACATATCTTACGTGTAAGTATGATTGGGTAAGCGGTTTCATTTGTACCAATTACATGGGTTATTATTATTTTTTACTTTATTTATTTTAACATTTATAATATTTTAAAATAATTATTTTTTATTTTTAAATTAAAATTAATTTTTTTAAAATATAATTAACTTCAAATTTACTTTTTATTTGATACAATTATGACATGGGTCCTATCAAAGTGACGTGGTTAATTACTAAAATTACGTGATACTTCTAAATATCTTAACTTGAGGTTAAGTCAATCCAAGAAAGAATATTCTTAATATCAATCATCTTGATTATAGATTTAGGAGTCAGTTAAAGAAAGATCCTTCTAATAAGAATTAATTTCCTTAATTATAAATTTGGGATTGACTATCTAAATGATTTCTTTATCAATTAAAGATTATATTTTTAAAAAGAATCAAATACCTAACCTATATAAAAAGGATTACGTTACGTATGAATTAAACTTCACTTTTACTCTATCTTCCTAACTTGAGCGTGAGAGTGCTATTACAGGTATACACCTCTCAAATCTTGACTCGATTTTAAATATTCCTAAACCTTTAAATTTAGTATAGAATACTTTTAATTAAAATTAAATTTGTAAATGATCATTTGTAAAACCATCTACATTCGAAATCAAGTTTATAAAATATAGGCTGGACACACGACAGTGGCCTCACAACACGGTATTTTTGTTTTTTTTTGGTCTTCCATGATGAAATACAAAGCTAGAAAGGCCCACCAACAGGGCAAAGAACCCAACATACAGCATTACACAATAATCTAACTATAATGCTCGGGTAAGCACGAAGGGACAGCCCACACGGAAACCACTTAAGAAACCAAAGTATCGGGCATAATTGGTCTAGAATTAGTATTGGCTCTTTGAGCCCAATGTCTTTTTTACAGGTCTGCAATTCATCCAAATTTTTGTGCCCAAGCCCAGGTTGCCTTTTACTAGTTTTTAGATCAATCACGGTTGGCGCAATTTCCCTTTCAGTTTGGTTCTTCTATTTACTCTGTTCTGGAACTTTCCCAGCATGAGCTATGTCCTCGTCTCTGCTTGGTGCAATGAAATGTCCTTTCCTGCTACTACTAGCTTCTAGATTGGTTAAACCACTTTCTAGTATCTGACTCTCATTACGCAGTACTTCCATCAACCATCCCTGCCCAAGATTAACTTTTTTAATTGCTGATAGTCTGCTGTCACTGTAGCAGATTGCCTAGCTTGATTTCCTCCTTCCTTGCTGTCTACACGCATCTTCTCCTTCCTTAGCTCCTCACGCGTCATGCTCTGTTTGCTTTCTGCCTTTTGTTGAACACTTTTGACCTTGCTTTCTAGTAAGATAGCAGCTAGAGATTTCGGAACTTGTATTCCAAGCTGTGGTCCATATCTCGGCTTGTCTGGTTCTATCAAACACATCACTTTTGTTCCTTTGCACCCCTTCTGATCATGCCCCAACTTTCCGCATTTGTAACAATAATCCGGCAACTTATCATATCTGAGGATAGCCTATATGTCGGGCAATCCTCGCCTTGGAACCCAAAAGCCAATTGTTAACAGCTTTGTTACATTAACCAACACTCGAACTCGTAAGAAACTTCTTAACATCTGTCCTTCAACAATGGGATTCTCTACCTCTGGCACTTACCCAATTCGTTCTCCCACCCTGGTTGCATTTTTTGTATTCATCATTTCCATTGGTAGACCATGGATCTGTACCCAAAATGGAGCATAATCAAAGGTAACCCAGTATTGGACATTCAGTGAATGTCCCATTATATTCAGAACCAGACAGATGCAAACTTCAACTTAAACGGGCCTGATACTATATTGGGTTCTCTGCACACTCGTATATAAAATTTGAAAGGATGGTGTATATTTCTCATTGACTAAGTTGACGATTGCAGGATATACATACAAGATACAAGATATAACTACAAGTTTGAAAATTAAATCTGCAACATTATAGGAGAGAAATCATGTTGCGTATATACAGCAAAGTATCAATTATAATAAATGTTAGGTAGTGAATCCGTCAATACACCAATAAGCCCAACGTTGCAGAAACTAGAAACATTGTAAAGAACAGACACGATACTGAGATACACAGGCTACAGACGGGGACAATATATTTTCTCTTGTCCTGTTCTCACAAACTTCCATTATTCTTATTGGCTTTGTCTCCATCCTGTATCTGTGACCCCAACGTTGTCAGACATTCAAATTTCCAAAAGGCGTAATTATGCACCGTTGATAAGGATAATATGGTGGAACCTATTTCCACGAAGAGATAATAGCTGGTTGTACAATTAGTTAATTACTGAAGGGCTCGCCGCCCGAATAGATATTAAATTATTAGATGGGATACGATCATAGGAGGAGGGATCATTATGTCATTATTTAATCGTGCACTTTAACATAATTAAAGCATGTTACCGCTTTTTCAATCTTCCACTATTGTTTGCAAATTTATGCAGTGTTTCAGTCTTCCACTCGTTTTTTTTTTTTTTTTCTGTGCTTCTTTGACATAACTACAGCATGTTACCACTGAATGCCCTGAATCTAGCTCGGATGGTGTTCCCGCCGGACCACATCGTACACGATGCCGAGGATATTCAGTTCGGGACGCTCTGGTGGTTCGTTTATGCCGGAATTTCTTGCTTGCTTGTCCTCTTCGCTGGGATCATGTCTGGCCTCACCCTCGGCCTGATGTCTCTGGGCCTCGTTGATCTTGAAATTCTCCAGCGGAGTGGCTCCTCCACTGAGAAAAAACAAGCTGGTACGTCAAAAGCTCGACACTTTCTTCTGTGGATGACGATTTGCTGCTGCATACGTGTGTTTCTTCTGTATATGCTATAAACGCTATTCGCGGGAATGAATTATAAGCTCGTGCTTTCTCGTTTTGTTCATTGATTCTTCAATTTCTGGTCTGTGTGCAGCTGCTATTTTACCGGTTGTTCAAAAACAGCACCAGCTCCTTGTAACTTTGCTTCTTTGTAATGCTTGTGCCATGGAGGTATTAGCAATTTATTTATTAGAAATCCCTGCTCATTTTGCTGAATTGGGTTTGCTTTAACTATCTGAATCCTACGCATAATGAAGTTCTTACTTATTACCAAAATGTTCATATGTAATTTTCCATAAGTAATTATTGTTCTTCTTAAGTGAATTTTACTCTTTGAACACTTCAATTATCCTTTGCTTCAAGGAGCTTAACCAGCAATACCGACCCTTTCAGTAACCAAAAGATATGAGATATAGTACTTGAAATTTGGAATGTCACCAACTGTCCAACAGTATATCGTGCTGACATATATCCATTGGAGCATTCTAAGGATTTAATATTGATCCAACTTTGGTGTAAAAAATGTCACACTACTAGTTAATCATATAATGCCATTTATTTACAGAACGTTAACTTTTACTACAAGTGAAATATTATAGCTACTCCAACAATATAGCACTTTCTTATTTATTAATAATATATTGAGTTGTATCGTGGATTAAAATTAAATTCATACTAAACTGACATATTTCTCTCAGCAACTCTTAAAAAATTACTCTGTTGACCTTCACGTAAAAAAAAAAGAAAAAAAAAACAAAACTCTGTTCCTAGTATTTGGGTCAGTTTTAGAATAAGCCTATAAGTTATAACTAATCTATAGCGTCGTTCTGAATACACACCTTGATCTCTCAACATTTATTGAAACTTTGAAATCTATATGAAATAAATTGAATAAATCTTAAGTTTTAAGGTAGAGTCGCCTTAGCTCTGATGGCATCTTATTCCCCTCAAAGAACAAGAATGATGTTCTTAAATGAGAAAAGAGCTGAAAAATCCAATGTTTAACATAGATAAAACCAATAAATTACGTTAACTTTGTTTTTGTTTAGCTGATTTTCTAATCACTAACGGTGGATCCTTTTTTTTTTTTTGCTTTTCTTTTCCTGCTGTTTTGATTCTGCAGGCACTTCCAATTTACCTTGATAAAATTTTTCATCCCTTTGTAGCAGTATTGTTATCTGTAACTTTTGTTCTAGCTTTTGGAGAGGTACAATAGTTTTTCAATCCAGTATGCATCATACACAAGTATTTAAGCATGATATTGCACTAACTGTTACAATGCCACTTGGGCTTAGGTTATCCCACAAGCTATATGCACAAGATTTGGGCTCAATGTTGGTGCAAATTTTGTATGGCTTGTGCGTGTCTTGATGATCATCTGTTATCCAATTGCTTACCCTATTGGAAAGGTAAAGATTATGCTTGTCCAAATTTCTAACTTCAATTGAAGAAGTTATATATAAACATTACATCACATGCTAATATAGCATAAAGGTGATAGCCAACTTCAACCATCAAAAACTTTCTCTAGTAGAATTTTGCTTTATAGCTTTTATGATTTAATGAATTCTATGTTCAGATAGATGATTCTTTGAGATTTCCTGGTTGCGTGGCATTCTTGACCTCATGTCCAGTGGTAAAAGGGTGGTGTTCGGATGGTTTGGTTTGGTCAATTATGTTGAACCATTCACTTTATTCTGGAGGCTTCTGTTATACAGTTAATGATAGTGGACATTTTGGTCAATAATATTGGCAACAAATCATGGCTTTCATTGTGCTTATACCGTGTCTTCATGCTTTTAGGTTCTGGATCATGTACTTGGACACAATGATGCACTATTTAGGCGAGCACAATTGAAAGCCCTTGTTTCAATTCATAGCCAAGAGGTAATCTATTTGAATCATGGCTTGCATTTTGTACAGCTTTCTATTCAAGTTGAGTAACCACTTGGATTTCCCTGCAAATATGTGCTAATAATAGTATTCTAATTTATTACCATGTAAAAACAAATAGTGAGAACAATTTATAAAGGAATGCCACTAATTTTACCATGAGGAATTTTCAAGTATCTTCAATTCTTTCCATCTCACTTAACTTCATTTTCTTGACCATTTTAGGCTGGTAGAGGGGGTGAACTCACACATGATGAGACAACAATTATCAGTGGAGCACTAGATCTCACAGAGAAGGTAGCTACTGATTTGAAGAAAAGCACTCTGATACCTAGCAAAGAGTCGAGCAGTTGCCATTTCTTTAAAGACCCTACGTCAGAATATATGAATGCCATGCAATTTGCATATAATGTACCCAGAAAAGTAAAAATATATGGTTCTTATGGACAATTTATGCTCCATAAACCCATGATATACATGGCTGTGTATGAAGCTGTAGAATAAGATTCTAGCATGTGCACTTAAGTTAGGTGGGCATTGCTGTTTTTGGCAAAGAAGCAACTGTCATTTGACTCAGTTTCCAAGTATGAATTCTACATTTGTATGTGTGGTCCTTACTTCATCATCCATGTCAGTTCCGTCACTTTGCTAGCTGGCATGTTCTAACGGGCTTAATCTTCTGGGTTCTCTTTATTATCTGTAACTATATCAGTTATAGCTGTCTTTGTGTTATAATTTTACATTTTTACTTCTCTTTTCAGGCCCATCCACTCTTCAGTGTCATGATAACTTTAGAATGTAGATGTATCTATTATATTGACTATGTTCAATAAAAGAAAATATTTCTACCTTGTTATGCAGACTGCAGAGGAGGCTATGACACCAATAGAATCAACGTTTTCCTTGGATGTTGCTTCCAAATTGGACTGGTGCGTTTGCTTCTGTAAGCTTTTCTGTTCAGATAATATATATATATATATATATCAGTCACAGAAGGTCCAGTTATTTTTCTTCCTCACATCTGGTTGGTTGATGTCATTTTATAAGCCTATATCTGGCCATAATTGAGGTTAACCAAAGTATTGTGGATTACTTGATGGTCAGTCTTGCCTGGATTTACCCAGGTCTTACTTGAATTACATGTGTGAATGCTTTTTTTCTTGTTCCGTGATTAACATTGAAGTGGCAGAGTATGTCAAATCAATGAGTTTCCAGGACCTGGGATGTTATAGCTCTCCAGTCCTGACAAATTTATCTTTGTTTCTTATGACCTGTCATTGAGCTTACACGGATTTCTGACCATAAGCATGTATATTTAGAGCTGAAGCAAACTTAGACATATTTTTTCTGCTTTTCCTTGTATCACAGGGAAGCAATTGGGAAAATTCTTGCACGAGGTCATAGTCGTGTCCCTGTCTATAGTGGAAACCCCAAAAATATAATTGGCCTCTTATTAGTGAGTGTGATTACCTATGGTGTGTCCCAAATGGTTGAAAAATAAATTGTTTGTTGGTACTCGCTGTTAAAAACAATTTGTCACTTATAATTTGTTAGGTAAAAAGTCTTCTTACAGTAAGAGCTGAAACGGAGACTCCAGTTAGTGCTGTTTCCATCCGGAGAATTCCTAGGTTTGACCAATTGTGCCCTTCTATTTCTATTTTCTAATTTATCAATTGAACTAAATTTTTATTCATAAATAACCCAGGGTTCTAGCAGATATGCCTTTATATGACATCCTCAACGAGTTTCAAAAAGGAAGCAGTCATATGGCAGCTGTAGTCAAGGTTATAAGAGAGAGAAACAACCCTAAGGCTGCTGGTGACATTGAGAAATCCAAGGATAACGAAGTCATCAATCACAATTCTCAGCTAACTATGCCATTGCTAACCAGGTCATCTGAGAAATCAGAAAATGTTGCTATCAATATTGACCAGCCTCCTAGGCTTGCTGCAGACCAACAACTTCAAAAAAATGGCACTGCAACAAATGGTATCCACCACTTTCCTGATAATGCCGAAGATGGCGAAATTATTGGCATCATAACCCTGGAGGACGTTTTTGAAGAACTCCTGCAGGTAGCTGCTACTTGCACTAGTCACATCTTGTATCTCTTTAGTAGCCAGGTTAATAGGGAATTGGAATCATGGATTATGTGCATCCAACCCACTTATATCTATTAATTTATCATCCCTTAAAAGCTTATATCACTTAGGTAGGGATTCTTGTGTGCTTCATTGGTTAAATTTAAAAAATACAATATGTTGCCCATAGAATGAAGAAATTTTGCTGATATTTTTCATCCATGCAGGAAGAAATCGTGGATGAGACAGATGTATATATAGATGTACATAGAAGGTGATATAAATTTCTAGTTTATTTTTCCTCTCTATCTCTCTATTTCCCAAGGCTCTTAAATTGTTGCTAACTAACAGAATGTGGAATGCATAATGAATTTGGCAGAATACGTGTAGCTGCTGTGGCAGCTGCTTCATCTGTGGCACGAGTTCCATCTGGTCGAAAGTTGACTGGTCACAAGCCTGTGGTGAGTCAGAATCAGTTTTTCGGTTTGTATGTCTCTCTTTCTTTTTTTAAGAGTATAAGCTTGGAATAGAAAGCTGACCATTATGTTGGGGCAATTTGTATCGCATACTAAAACTTATTTATTTTGTCAATTGCAAATGGAAATTGAAGTATATGACTATTCTGCATTAATTAATAGGACATGTTCTGCCAGAGTCAAAGTGAAAGATTGTTTTAAAATCACCAGAGTATAAATACCTTGCATGCTATGGGTAAAGTTTGGAGCCCAAACTTTCCACCGCTTTTCTTTTTCCGTGCTATGGCTACCAAGTCAATTTTCCAGCTTCTGATGAAGCTCTTCAGGAGTAATTTACCGCAGAAGTCATTTAAGAAAAGAAAATTATGTTTCAAGTAGTTACTTTCATCAAAGATCTTTCAAAAATGCATAAATTATGTGAAACTTCTATGGTAGTTGCTTCCAACCAAACATACAGTTTTGGTATCAATTAAAGCACTATTATGATTGCTGGTATGCTATTATGCAAACATTTAGATATCATATTGAAATAAGTAGCTTTCCTTCAGGGGAATCAAGCAAGCAGGTGAAAGTTTGACGAAGTTTCTAGAGGATGATTTACATTTAAGGAGCTGATGGAGCCTCTCCTGGGTAATAGAAGATGAGCCTCAATCATGCAACAGAAGTTTTGAGCTGCTTGATTAGTCATCTTCAAGTACAGTTGTGTGTCCACTGGTGTGTTTTGAAGTTAGGATGGCATAATACAACATGAAGATGATGTAGGTCATGCTTTTTGCTGTGGTCTTTGTATGAAAACGTAGGTATAGGATTTCGGAAAATAAATTCTCATCTTTGATATAGTTTTCTCTAAGCAATTTTGTTTCAATCAATGGTACTTCATGCCTATCATCGCTATGTTGCTTTCTCGCTGAAGTTCAATTTGTTGCATATGGTCTCCTGTCTCACATAATTTCTATCGTTAAGTCCCTATCCTTTTTGGCTTAAATCTATCATTTTTTTTTGGGGTCCGGGGGTGGGGGGTGTTTGGGGGAGGGGGAGGGGGAGGTGGGATTCGATCCCTGGTGGGATTTTATCAAGGCTAGCAGCCTCGCCAGTCCAATTACAACCTGAACCCCAGCATAAATCTATCGTTAAGTGGCCAAAAACTGACAGAGAAAAACTAGGTGGTGCAAAGTGCCTGTTTCTCTTAATTGGGTTGCATATTATTGTTAAAAGATGCTAGTGTCCCACAAATGCTGTATTTTTTTTTTCTCTTTCAATGGTAGGTTAAGATAATGCATCCAAGTTTCTCTTTTAATATATACACATTTTTTTTTTGGCAGAAATCTCACAGAACAATCCATCTACAGAGGAATTTTATAGTTGGCTCATGATTTTTTTTTTCTACGTTAAAAAGTATTTTTGGGTCAATAAGTTTTCTTTCCAAGCAATCTAGGGGCATTTAGAAAAATTAAATTTTCATAGTGCTACTCCGAAGATTCAAACCTCAACAGCAGTCTTCATGATATCAACTAACATTTAACGATTTCATTTTATGTAACTCTTTTTCATCTGGTATCTGGTTTGTGCAGTACAATCACTGCCTTATCTTTTCAGCCTTTCGCTGAACGCTTTATTTCTCACAGCATTTTAGCCAAAGTACACCCTGATTAGTTTATCTAAATTTAGGCTTAGATATATGATATAGAAATGTTTCTTCAGAGTAACACGGTTTGGGTGTATATGGTTCTTTCACTGTTATGGTGCTGTCGTAAGTTCAAATCTTTTTCTTTGCGAATTGCAAGTTTTTTCTACTCTCCTTTCTTATAAGTTACGTCTGATAATGTAAGCCAAATATATGTGGAAATTTTCAATCTCTAGAAAATGACTACTTATCATTCAAGTCTTGGTGCTTCGACTTTATCAATTTGAGTACATAAAGTTTTTTTAATTAATTCCTTAAGACGGTCTGAGAAATGAGTTGAGGTTTGATTATTTGGCAGCAGTCTCCGATAATCGTTTAGGCGTTTGTTTTCCTATAAGCTAATTTTGTTCCTCTTTGTTCAATAAAAAAAAAAATCATATTATAAAATATTACGAATTTAATTTTGATTTATTGTTATTATATAAAGTTTTATATTATTATTTAGTTACAGGTTATTAAATTATTAAAAAAAATTTAATTAAGATAATTATTATTTAAAAAATTAAATATTAAATAAAATGTAATTAAATAATTATGTAAAAAAAATTTAGATTAATAATAAATTAAAATTAAATTCAAATATAATGTTAGCCAAAGCAACATATTTTTAGCATACGGAGATTTGGTTCCAAAGTGAGACAAGTGGCAACTCTAAAGTACTTTTTAGAAATTAAAAAGAATAAATTTTTTTTAATCATTTAAATATATAAATATAATTACTTTGATATTTTTAAAAAAATTAACATTAATTTATTCCTTTAATTATGAAAAATAATATTAAAATTATTTTTTAAAGATTAAATTAATATAATTTATATGATTAAATAATTAAATTAATGTCAATTTTATATTATTAAAAGACTAAATTAATGATATTTTTAAATAATTAAAAAATTAAATTAATATTAATTTTTTTTTAAAAAATCAAAATAATTATACTAATATTTTTAAAAGACTAAAAAAAAATTTACTCCAGCTATAAATATCATTGATTGAATGTCCATTTGATCAATGTGATGTGAAATACTGAAATGAGATATAAAATGAAAAGGAAAGAAGGAAATATTCTTGGAGGAGACTTAGGGGCAATTAGCTCACATCTTGACTGTGGGTTTGGTTGCTCCAATACCAGGGGTGTGACCAAAGAACAGGTTGTCTATTTTAAAGACGAAAAATGTCTTTGCCTTTTAATGTTTACTACTTTTTGTACTGGCTGCCATCAGGTTCCAAGACTGGGTAATTGAGTATCGTCTTCGTTGTTCATAGCCAAAAAAAAAAAAAAAAAGTTTCTTCGTTGCAAGTAAAAAGTGTCATTGGCCACGCGTGTAATATGACTTAAATTGAGAAAAATATTATTTTAATCCCCTACATATTAATTTTATCTTTCGCATATATTTTTATTTTCGTTTACTTTCTTAGAGTTTTTTTTTAATTCTTCATAAGTCTATTCACTTTCATTTTTTTTTTTATAATTTTGATCTCACATATGTACTTATTTTTTTTTTCGTCCATATGTTATTCTTTCAATTATATGATGAAAATGTGAGAATTTTAGATCTATAGGAACTAGTATAATTATATATTTCTAAAATTTAAATTAATTGAATGTTAAATATATTGTTAATTATTTTTTTATTTAACTCATTTATAATTATTTTTGTTATTGAGCTTTTATAAGCACTAAATCCATTGTAAATTGTGGTGATTTGTGGGATGGCAATTGAATTCATGAATTCATGACCCATCCAATCTATCTATATCTAAATCTAATCTAATTATAATAATAGATTTAAACAGAGTGGATTAGTTTTAGTTAATGGATGGTTAATGGATCAACCAAAATATTTATTAGATCCAATGAATTTATATATATGATTTAAAGAATAAAACGTATTTAAATATAGAAAGAATCTAAATATATCAAGTTGACAATAGATGAATTATATTAACTATTCATTAAATTCGATTAACGGATGAATTGTATATGTATCCATTAAAATATGTTATGAATGGAGTTGATGGTTTTAACAATTTTTTAATGGATCTAAATGGATTATTAATTTATTTCTATCCATCCATTAATGATCCAACCTAAAATTTATTTAATTCATCCATTTGCCACCTCTATTTATGGGTTTTGTATATAAATTTTTTATGATAGGTAGATCAACCCATATTGTAAACACAAGAAGAGGCACATACTTTCATCTTTTATATATTATAGTTGTCTCATTGAAATTATAAGCTTCAATGTATATAGGGAATGAGAAGAATTTCTCTTCTTCATATACCTTAAGATTTTGTTGTCTTAACTTTGTAGGCAATGATTTTTCTTAGTGTCAGTAAATTTTGGGGTGGATTCATCACAAATTAAAATGCCTTCATTTGATGTTCTAAATTTTAGTATAAACATACTAAGTTTGTATGTGGTAATTTCAACGGAGAGTTTATAACAAAATGAGAAAGGAATCCAGAAAGCTATCTGTTTTATTATTGAAAATTCTTATGTGAAATACAAATATGTTAGCAAAATGAAAATGAATATACATGTGAAAGAATCAAAATAAAAATAAATTAAATACATTCGGACAAAAACTGGTTGAATATCCACTATATGGACGTTATCAGCTGTTTGTAAATTTCTAACATTCCCCTCTCCTCCCTACCCTAATCAAGCAAAGGATGGCCAGTATGTGCTTAGCTAGCTACATGGGTTTAGAACTTTTTGTATAGTCTCTACTAGCTTCCCTACTGCTGAAAAGCTCAGTTAGAACACTTAAACCTGACGAAATAAGATTTAATAAACATCTCAAAAATGAAACGTTAATCCACTGACTTCTAGTGAGATGGTAAATGGTTAGTAATCCATTGACTTGAACCAAATTTGGTGGTAGCTCATAATAGGTGATGGTTGCATTTTAGGAATTGATTTATGGTTTCAGTTAGATACTTATATCTATATGACAAGGCCACAAGTTTCCGAGGAAGAATAAGGAATTGTGATGTTTTTGGTTACGCAACGAATTAAGATTTTATACCTTGGAAAAGTAGCTCTCCAAATTTGATGTAGTGGCTTCACGTCAGCATAAAACTAGAAAAGCAAAGTCTGATCTATTAAAAAAGAAAAAAAGAAAGAAAGTGGGTGTCAAAGTTAAAACTACAATCAACGATCCTGAGGGCATGAGGCTTAGAGCTGACAATCAATTTGGCGTAGTATCTTCAACTTCGTTTCTATATATGCTAGTTTTGTAATTTACATATTCAGAAGGAACCCTGCATCATCTATCGTTTCTTTACCTACCCCCTAAACATAAACCACTTCTCTTTTAACTGTTAATACAATTATACAAGGTTCGGCTTATTGCTTCTGTAGTCTCGGTATGGTTAGTCAGCAAAAATTGGAATTGGAACCCCAAATTCTGCTTGACTTATAGCTCTAGCTTAGCCATTTATTGTAAACATGGAGTGGCACCAAGCGCTGATGGGTTTACTCGTGCCAGCACAAGAGTAAGACAGTGCACCTCCAGATAATGTAAAGCCGAGTCCTCTGCCGCCGAATGTGCTTGGAACGCCGTTGTTCCCACGACTGAAGTAGCTTTGAACCCCTGACTGAGAACACACTAGCTGCTGCCATTTGCTGTGTACTACAAACTTTGGTGGGTGCAGTGAAGTTATTCAAGACTTGAAAGAAGCTGTGATTGTAGTTTGAATGAGAATAAACCATATATATAGGGATTATAGGGGAAGAGGTTGAAGATATGAAGGAAGGCAATTTGTGGTGGATGACATGCTGTGGCCCATGGTTGCAGAAATGGGACATGTCCCACTTTCCACCTAAGATGGCAAAGTGAGAACTACGAGCTTGTCTCCATTTCGCAAAACCCGCTTGAGAGGGACTTCTCATCCACTTCGACTGAGTAAGAGTCATGCTTGTCCCCCCCTTACTGAACTCCTATGTATGTTATCTTCTATGTTGTTTTATTTTCTTTAACACTTCCTTTGGATAGAGAAAAGAAAATGGGAAGAAAGAATCAATGAATGTGTAATGTATAATATGTTGTTCAGCAGTTGGTTGCTAAAGGCATAATGAAATAGCACTATGTTCTATGTTATAATTATTGTATTGTCCAACTATGATACAGTATAATTATTGTATTTTCCAACTATGATACTAGTACAATACTTGTATCCAACTCTTGTATTGTCTTAAAAGATACTAGGGAAGTACATAAGCTACGTTGTTTAATAATTCTGATACGATACTTCTACTGATCTTTTTATATCTTAATGAAATGTTGAAACTACTATGAATTTTCTAAAAAAAATACATGCAACAATTGCCTTAAATTTTTGCTATGTTAGTTTTAGATACAATTCACATGAACAAAAGGAAGACTTCACTTTCTGATCGCAAATGCTTTGGGAAAGCATGCCAGTTAAAGCACAGCCATACATTTCATGTGAAACGCCGTGCCACGTTCAATAACATCTCATCCAAACTAGCATTTTAAGTTTCTTGAAATTAGGCCATGCTAGTTTAATTATTGAAATTAGGATGCATCCATATCTTGAGTTCGATTTCTATTAGTAATCTCTTGTTGATAAGCATTCATTAATTACAGTACATCATACAATAATTGTGGAGTAACATATTTATCTCATAAATTTTGTTTCTTACAAAAAAATATTCTATTTCAGTTTTTTGTATGATGAAAGTATTTTCGAACTAATTTTTACTTTAATCGAGGCTCAATTTCTTCTTGGACGATTTTAAAAGTGCACCCACATCATCATGTAACATTTATGAAAATTAATTTTCTTAAATGCTAGTAAGGTTCAAACCCGAATAATTAAAATAAAGATCATAGGTCTTTAATCACTAAATCAATCACTTAGATTAAATTATATCTTGATTTGAGATATTATAACTATGGTAACTCTTATATTTTCTTTAAAAATACTATGAAATGACATTAGGCTACTTAGTTCAATTATTGTAGAAAAAAAAAACCACACATGTAATTTGCAACTTCAATTATGTATAATATAACAAATAATTTAGGATTAAAAAACAAATACTAATTTTTGGGATGGATATGTGATCACATATATAAAAATCTTCAAAACACAAGTAATATATTGATGACCACTAACCAAACATTACATGATCACATCTATATATAAATATAAATATATATATATATATATATATATATATATATATATATAAAAGAGCTAAAAGTATAATCCTATGTGACATGATTGTACTAAAGAAAAACAATAATCCAATTATTCAAACTCTTTTTTCTTTTTGTAAATTTATAATTAGATTGATAATAATTAATTGAACTATTGATTCTGACAAACAAAATTATTAAAGATTAGAACAAACTTTGGTTAATTATTTTGCTTTTGCATTTTTCTACCCTTGTTCTCTCACCTAAAATATTCAACTTTGTGTATTCTTATTTATCTGGATAAGAGTCTTCATCTTCTGTGCTTGTTTACCTTTTTCTTACTTTTGCTCCCACCTAGAATTTCTTTTGTCGTGTTTTTTTAAAACTACTTCTCTTTCACAAAGTCTTTGTCTTCCATTTTCCTTTGAGTTAAATGAAGTTTTCCACCAATATTTATGGCCCTAGGAAAAGGAGATTTTTACATACTCTCATAATATTATACTATATCAATAAAAATATGACACATATTACAATATAATAATATATGTTGTCATATCAAATTTATAATATTATATAATATAATAAAAATTTATATAAAATTTCAATTACTATAAAAGTATAGAAGAATTTTTCTTTAGGAAGTGTTCACTAATAAGATATCTTCGTATTTTATCTTTTTTTTAATTTAATACCTTTAAAAATTTTGTCTTTATTCTTGTTTATCCAATATTTTTAAAATAAATTCTTTTAAGTGAATGAACAAGCATTTGATCATCATAATATCTACTAGATTATAAATTAAAAGATATAAAATCTTAAGTTTATAAAAATAAAAATAAAAATCGACACCTATGCGTTTCGCTGAGAAACTGCTAATTAATATTGGGTTTTAAACTTCCTCAAAAATGAACTTAATATCCCATGACATGCACATTGTGAATATCTAACATCTTTGGGGGAGTTTATCCGATACTCATTCTTTTTATCAGGATATCATCCTTATTACATGTTATTATATTATTAGTTGATTTATTATCTTTTTTATACATTACCTAATTACTTCATTTTATAAGAGTACGACTAACTTTTTATATGTCAAAATATGACAAGTTAGTTAATAATTTTTTTAATTATTATTGATTTACCTTTCTATCCAGTAAATAAAATTTATTTATTAGTATTTCTTATTTCACATTTCAAATTTATTCTATTTATAAAATAGTTCAAATCTCAAATCTCATATTCATCGGTCAATATCAAAAAAAATATTTTATTAAACATTTTATGATAAAACTTTAAATTTCAAAAGGTTTTTTTATAAAAAAAAAATTATCAAATAGAAAATGTTAGATAAAGTCACCAAATGTTAGAGAGAGAAATTGTGAATTTATGCTCCCAAAAATTCTGTTAAACTCAAATTCACGTAATCTGATTTTAGATGAAATGAAATAATATTAGATTTTTCTCCATTTATGTTTTCTTAATGAGTTTTTGATTTTTGGATTGTTTTTAAAATTTCTTCGAATATCAATTTTTATTTAAAGAAATGATTACTTACTTAGTTTTTTATTTAAATAAAAGAACTTTTGTGTATACAATTATAAATACTGATAACAAAGATTTAGTTTTTTATTATTATTAAAAAATTAAATAAAAACCAAACTAATAATATCATACTATGTCGTAAGAGTACCTATAGCCATATTATGAATTGGTTACCGTAGAAATATCAACATCTTTGGTTAATAGTATTTAACACCGTCATCATTCATCAATCAGTTTTTTTTCTAAAATATCCCCAGTGAGAGAAACAATGAAAACACGATACTTTTACGAGAAACTTGGAGTGCCACAACTGAAAAAAAAAATCTCCACAACCGTGAGATTTCACATGAATATGTGGACTAGGAACAGCTTGTGCACTTAAGAGGCCTGTGACAAGGCTATGGAAGTATCTGTCCTCCTCACATTGCTGTTGAATATAACACATGCATTCGCAGTTTTGCACACGAGGCCATGACATAATCAAGCAAACTCAATGGAACAACAGCTTGAAGGCGCATCGCGTCCCCAGTAGAGTCCACGGTCACGTGTACAGTGTACTGTGTCGCTGCAAAGCAGAACCAAAACGTTGTCGTTGTCAATCCACAATGCCGGCCATTTATCATTGCCGGCAACCACGAAACCACGTCAAAGGGTTCATCAGTCAACATCGTTCATATTCACCTCATGTTCATGTTCAGAAACTTCCCGGTGAAGATCTTCGAACTTTTTTTTTCGGTCTTCGATCTTCAAACTTCAAGTCGACTCCAACCTTCAATTCTTGAAAGGGTGTTCTCAGTGGCAAGGCCCACATCGGTTTGTCTATGGCTACAAAAGTAGACACACTGGCCAGCATTGGGCCAGCCTCCATGACTTAGTGGGTTATGTCCGCTACACGCGTAAGATCGGCTTCGTTCATTGCCCATGAGTATTCCATTCAGGGGCCCGGCCCACGTGCACAATTCTGTCTCGATTTTGAATGTAGGGCTGGAATTTGGAATAAGGGGCTCTCATCTGACTTCTCCTCTTCTTCTTTTTCTTTTTAATTTTTTCAAAAATTTTATAACAAATTTGTCATATCATTAGTACTATTCACTAATTAGTAATGACCTGACACGATTCGCTTGTTGTCATTCACCAGCAAATCGCTTGCTGTTGCCATCCGGTCATTTTAACTAAGATTAAAGTAAGTAGTTCGCGATTTGATTAAATTTAATTTTAAAAAAAAAATTTATTTAAATAAAATTAATTAATTTTTATGTAATAAAAATTGATTGATTGTATTTTAATTAAAGAATTAAATTAAATTAAATTGTTCTTGATTAGTTTATTTTAATTCGATCGAATCGATTTTTGTTTAAATATTTTTTTAAAAAAATTATATTTAACTAAGTATTTTTTTATGACTCAATTAATAATAAATTAATTTAATAATAATAATAATAATATAATTAAATAGATATAAATAATAAATTAACTTAAATATTTTTATAAAAATAATAATAAATTAAAATTTAATAATTTTTAAATATATAATTATAAAAATATATATGCATAATTACGTAAATTTAATTTAGTTTAATTTAGTTTGATGTTATAAATGAGAATTAAAAATAAAGTTAAATAAATTAATTTATATAAAAAATATTAAACAAAATTAATTAATTTTTTAGTTGTTCAATTTTTATTTTTTTTTAATTTAGATAAATTTAGTTTGATTATCAACATCCCTGAAACTTTCAGGAAGTTTTGGGAGGGTTTGGCTAAGAGAAGCTTTCAAGACCTTATCTAAAAGATTATTGAAGATTAAAAAAAAACTAGGAGGATAAGATCTTTGTGGTTCAGCGGCGTGATTGTCTACCCGTCGGGCACGTGACAGTGACGCCCCCATTTGCGGAGTGGAATTAGTGCTGCAGGTCTGAGTAAGTCTGAACTTTGATCACTCCCCGCCCACTAAAAAAGTAGTATTTGCCGTGTAGGTTTAGATTTTTTTGTTTTTTCAATCTCCTCTCTTTTGTTAGAATTCAGACATCGCAGCTGTTTAAACTGCAGACCAATCAAAGGGAATCATTGAAGATATTTTATAGAAAAAGTGGGAAAACATTCCTTAAAAAGCATATTGTGGGGTCTCATTATTTCTCTTTCCCTGCAAAAATTATGTGGAAGGAGTAGCTTCATACTGTTTTGCCCGTGGCGTTTCAACTTTGAATAGGATAAGATATGTTTAATCCGGGTAGTGATGAATTATTGTAGAGTACAAACATTTCCTATCAATATATGTCCGTTTTACATTTGGCTCCATTAAAATACTTCAGAAAATAGAGTTGCTCTATCTGTTATGCAGCTTAGGTCGTGCTTTGCTACAAGCCTAAAACCTGCTGTCTTCGGTTTTGTATGATAAAGTGATCTCTCTCTAGAAATTGTATAAACAAGTAGAAAAAGAAATTAAAAAAAAAAAAGAAATTGTTACTGCATTTCCCAACCAAAATAAGTCACATTCCCATTGGTGTTTACATAAATAACAACTCAAATCAATTTCCATGAATCAACTTTGAAATAACAACTTATATCACAAGGCCAAAACAGAATTTTAATACAACAACAACAAACACAAACGAAGACTCTAGACATGGAATATGTATACATAATCACTAGAAGAAAGATCTACCAAATATACATTCTTTCTGTTTCAAATATCTTCAACACGATCAACAATTTTAGGTAATTGTAGAGTCTTTCAAGCCTCCCCCAATGCCTTCTTGATGTCATTCTGTCAAAGATGACAAAGCAACGACTTGTGAGTCAATAATTTCACGTTTCAAGAACAAGCATATATCGGAGAGAGAGAATGAGAGAAAGAGAGTACTTCAATGGCCAATGGTGGGGTGGTTGTACTATAACGCTGAATGACATGCCCTTCCTTGTCAACTAAAAACTTGGTGAAATTCCACTTTATCCTTGACCCTAGAAATCCTGATTTCTGTGCTTTAAGGAATTTGTAGACAGGTGCTGCATCTGGTCCATTGACACGTATCTACAAATAAAAAGGAATTGAATGTATAAGGTTAACAACCCAATGCTGGATAGATTGGAGATTACTGGATAGTAAAGCCGTATTTAGTTGTATAGCAAAGAAATGCATGAATAACTGAGAAATACATCAAGAGCAAACAGATGCGTCTAGACTAAGAGTATTCCAAAATCATCATTGGTAAATATGAACATTAGCATCCAGATGCAGGACATATTATAGTTCCACATCCCCAACATGTTTTCCAGTTGGCTTCTCTAGAGTATTTTGCAATACTAGATGCCACCAGGAGAACAAATTTGCTTATCTCTTTCCCTTCTGCTAATAGCGACCTTGGTTTCCAATTATTGCTTTTTCTGATTGTTCTGGTACCAAAATGTTAACTACAAAAAGATTTAGATTGACTGCTGTTGCTTCTATTGTTCAATGTTCACAGACAAAAAGTACCTCCTCATTCCTTTACCCCTGTTTAATTTAAACAGGAAAGATAGTTAACGATGTTAAACAGCTCCTCCTTATGAGTTCATTTTTTTTTTCTATTATTCCCGTACACAGGGAACATCATCTAATATTTCCACAGAATCATCTTAAACTATTGGTTCATTTGACAAGACACGACACTGCTTATTTTTTTTAAAAAAAGTATAGCTCTAGATCTATCCCACACAGTTTGTAAACCAATTCACTAATGACATAATTTCCAAATAGCTCTAAAATTTCACTAAGCAAAAAACCGTACTTTGTCTCAATGCTCATATAAATTTTATTTCAAGTCATATTCATATCTCAAGTAACCCAAGGTATATATGACGATATTCATATTTTATTGAGACAACCAGTTTTTCTCAAGTTCAATTTCCAATACAATTGGCCCATTTCTACTGTACATATTAACTCAAACATAGCAACCTCAAAACTATAGCAACTCAACTTGCAGGGTTGGCTAAAACATGTCAGTACTGTAAGACATGCAGCAGGGATGTTGGAATTCATTACTCAACTTACAGTACATAACCCCATCTGACAACAACTAACCAATCATACAAGTAAAATAAAATGTTCAAAGTTTAACAGAAACTGATGCAAGTGATGCTATAATAGCTGCAGTTAAGAACCTAAGATAGAGCTTGAACGAGGTAAAAGTTCTTCATGTTGTCATGTAGTGCATATTGAAAATCACCTCTCGCCAATGGAGGTTCTATATTTTACATTGAACTTAAACAAAAGTCATCTAAGCCAATTATAATTCAAGGAGGTACACACTGACAGAGCATCAAGTCACAGGAAAACAATAATTAGGGTATGGCCTACAAACAGACACAAATTCATCTTTAAAACAGTTGTGCACGTAACAAGGTAAGCAGATGTTAAGATTAACAGAATAAAGAAAGAGAAGGAGAGGAGTTGACTTTGGAAAAGAAGAAGAACAAGCAAAGTACTATGAGTTCAGCAAAAATTCATACAGAGAAAATGACTAATATATTCTTTCGAAAATTGACCTGGAATCTTGATTAGGAACTTATTTTTTATGCTGCAGCTTAGTAGCAATTAGCATCAAACCTTGGCAAACATTCCAAAATGCAAGTTGACGCAATCAGGAGTCAGAGCTCCACTATACAATTATAATACACAGATCTCCATATCTTTCTTTGCTTTTCCATTTTTTTTCTGAAAAAAGACTAAATCTTATCCTTCTTCCTTAGTCAAGTCAAAAGAAGAGCAAAACTGACTTTGGAACTTGCCTCTTGTTTGGGGTGGATATAACATTGGACATGTCCTAATTATGATTTAAGCAACCTCACCTCTTATACCTTGATCATAATTTTAAAGCATCCTATATCAGTAGGGATCAGAATACAGAAGTAATAATGAGTTATCAAAACTAACAGAACTGTTTATGCTTATGCAATATGACATTCTCACATTTGAAAAGTCACTTAAATCATCACTACTACTAATTAACTTAAAACTACTGGATCAAGTTGCATAACTTGCATTCTATGAAAAAAAATATATAATTGGCAAAACCAAACCAAGAAATCATTTTATCATTGTTCTTTCATTCATTTTGGAGTTTCCTATATTAACTGGTTAAAGGGATACCAAACTGATCAGTAACATCAATCCCACAGAAAAAACGATATGCCCTACCGAAAACAAGCAGCATCATACCTTCCCAAAAATGGGATACTCGGCCTTGTACCTTGTACAGGCAAATTCCTCTGCCTCCTGGCTAGTCCCAGGTTCTTGCTTCAAAAATTGGTTGCATGGAAATGCCAATATCTCAAAACCTGAGATTAACCAACAAAATATTCTCAACTGTGATCAACATATTTTTTGGCCCATCAGTCTAACTAAGTTGAAAATGAATTGGTCGCTAAAAGACACAAATTTGGATGTCACAAGAAGAACATGCAACAATCGCTCTGCAAGCCGCAAAAACATACCTCTGTCCTTGTGTCTGCTGTAAAGCTCAGTTAACTGGGTGTAATTGGTATCAGTAAATCCGCTGTTTTTTGAACGCAAACGAATTCAGTTAGCTACCCATGAACAATTACAGGAGAAGGAGAAGAAAGATTGAATTTTTTTGTTTTAAAGAAAGAAAACACATGAAGCAAGTTGGATTAGAAGGGGGAAAAAACCATTTTGAAGCGACGTTAACTACGAGAAGAACTTTCCCGTTGTAGTTGCTGAGGTTCACGTCTTTGCCCCTAGCATCCTGAGCCAACCACGACCAGTATGATAAGAGATTTCTCTTCCCAGATAACAATTATAATGATCTCCAAAATCCAATAGTAATGGGTTAGTTGTAGTTGAGACTTTGAGATAAGTATCTACCTTGACCGTGAATTCATGGATGGATTTTTCTGGGACTGATTGCGAAGCGCCCATTTCTCTCTCTGCCTTCAAGACGAAAAGGCTCTTCTTACTACTCTCTCTCTTCTTTTTCCTAATTTAGACGCGAGGGCGAGTCTGTGTTAATAATTGGGTCTTGGTCTTGCACTTGGTTCAACATTTTATAGTATTCTCATTTTCAATTATGATTTTACAATAGCACATAGACAAATCTCATATTTTTTATAATTAAGTCCACAAAATTTCCCATTCAACATTTTTCATAATTGATTAAACCAAAATCCAGACTTTTAAATCTACATTAACCAATATTTTATTATATTATTTTATTTTTCTAACACGACTACAGTCCATCAATGTTGAGCACTTCTTATTATTTTAACTAATGGTTGGGTCACCTACACCCTGGAATCATAACATGGCTCGCATGACCTTCTAATTATGTATTAGATAGAAATAATTTTAAAGTATAATAAAAGTTTGTGTTTATTGATTTATATGGGTTTTTATTACATTACAAATTTGGAACAATGAAAGTGTCGTATCAACCATTTGGTATTATAGGATAATAAGAACAAATCATTAAATTTTTCAGATGTAATGGAATATCAGCTGGCTGGATTATTAGCTAATTGTTACCCAGCGTACTAGGAACTAATTAATCTCCATCATGGCCTTTCCTAAAAGACGGTTGATTCTAGTGAGAATGCCACATGTTAATCATTAGATTTACACGAAAGAGTAACATTAAAACATTAAGTAATATTACTTCATTAAAAGAGAATGTATCCGTTATATACTTATATATACATATTTACATCATTCAACAATTTTTTAAAAAATATAATTTTTAATGATCCAATCGTTAAATTTTAATTCTTTATCATGTTTCAAGTTTTTAATTATCCTTTTGGAAAAGGTGAAAGAAGACCTAAAAATTAAAAAAAAATAAAGAAGACATTATTCTAAATAAATCTACAAGATTTAGTTAAATGTTATTGTATCATATGATTGATTCATATTATATATAAAATTTTTAAAAAATTAAAAAATAAATATAATTAAATAATTTAATTTTTAATTAAAAATATTATGTTAATATTAAAATAGAGTAATAATAATTTTGTTTAAACAATCTCTTTGATCATTATCCTAATTATCTAATAAAAAGTAATTAGTTTAGTAATTACTGTAGCAAATGAAAAAAATTAAATAAAATGATAGAAATATTTAATATCTTAAAATATTATAAAATATTTTATAGTTATTAACTTGTAAAAATACTGGGTCAACTACATAAAATTAGTTTATAAATTCTTACCAAAAAAATTAGTTTATACAAAAATTATTAATAAAAATAAAAACACATAAAATAATATCAAAATCACTGAAAAATAATTTAATTCCAAATCATTCACAACACAAGTAATTAATTCTTAGAATATATTTTATTCCAAAAAATATATTGTGTCAAATTGATGAATTTACCGAGTTAATAATTGTACCGAATAACAAAAGAATCAATCACTTCAACTCAATTCATAACAAATTGATACCAGAAATTTGATGATTGGCTCAAACTAATGAGGAAATCAAGTCACCGGTTCACTGATCTAACATGAAGATTCAAGTTGAGTCTGATAACACTGTTTATCATTAAGATAATTTAATATTTTTCTTATATAAAATAAGAAATCATTTTCATTTTAAATTATTCCTTCTATCTACTTTTATCTGTCATTTAAAATTATTGTATAAAAATTTAAAAAATTATTAAATAATAATTTAATATAACTATATTATAATATTTTTTCTCATCTTTAATTTTACTTACTTTACTAATTTTTTTTCATTAAAAGATAAAGAAAAATTTTTAAAAATTAATTATTACTTTTTTAATATTTTCAAAAAATAAATATTTTTAAATAAAAAAATTCTCTTATATAACAGATAAAAATGAAGAGAGAAAGTATTAAACCATTAGAATGACAATTTTTTTATATATAAATTATTATGACAACTATGTTTTTTTTTCCTTAAATGCCCAAATTTTCATAAATTATCAAACATTTATTAATTACTAATTATACTTTAAAAAGTTTCTAAATCCTCTAAGCAATCAACCTAATAAATCTCCTAATTACTAAATAAAAATTTAATAGTTGACTGAAAAATATTAAATATTTTTTATATTTTCAATATATTAACTCCTTTTTTATTGTTTAAGAGAATTTAGCAGTCTATAATTTATAAAATTAAAATATCTATTTTGAATAATAACAACCAATAAATATTATGCACTTATTCAAGAGTTCCATACTTTGAAAAAGGAAATTACCATAACAACCCCTTGATTTTATTTGTTGATTGTGGGGAAGAGACAATTTAGTAATCCCAAAAAGGAAAGGAGGCACACACAAGTTATTTTGCGCGTAATCCTGGAAGATTAGAAAGCTGACAGAGTCGTGCACCCTTCATCGTCATGAATTGGAACACTTTTTTTTGGTCTTCATGATTTGGAACACTTGCATTGCAGTTGAACTTGCCAACCACCTTACTAAATTCCAACAAGCCAGATCAGCTGCGAATGGCCCACGCGTTTTCATGTGCCCAAGAGTTGCCCGCCACCAAGACCCATGGACAAGATATTATTGACAGCCACCAAATCACAGGCTGCACTGCATTCACAACGTGTATGCATCGCAAACAACGCATTTCTCGCGACTCGGCCGAAAAAAGAAAAAAGACAATGAATCGGGGGATATCATACAAGATCCATATACTGAGAGATCGAATTCAAGAAACAGCCCCTGAAAAAAAATTTATATATATTGATCTAACATCTATAAGGGTGAAATAAATTATATAATTTGGAACTATAAACAAAAATGATACATGACAACCTAAATAAGTTACAACTCTGCAACAACTCTACAACGACTCTTCCTGCCCTGCATTCTGCAGAAGAAGCTAAAATACATATATATATACAAATCTAGTAGATCATTACCATGTCCATGTAGATTCTGCAGAACTCCAAAGATTCTTGCATGTACACAAAGCATGTACACAAAGATGGACCGAAAACACCTCTCCTGAACAAAGCCCGAGCCCACGCCAAAAAGTGGCCCATACCTAACCATTCAAGCAGTGAAATATAAGTAACAATAATACTAATAGGGTAATAAGTGCCGGACAACTAAGAGGCCTGCGGATAGACAGAAGCATACCAGCCTACGTTTCCTAATAATTTCTGTTCATCTTGGCCGCCAAAAGCTTGGGCCTGAAACATAATTATCTTAAAGCTTACTGTTTTCCGGTAATATCCCAGAATTCAAAGGAGAGAAACAGATTAACAAATAAAAAAATTTCTCATGAGAGATGAAAATTTTGTTATCGGGAGCGGGAACGTACCTCTGTTTGCCACTGGAATTGCATCTTCAAAGGGTGGTCTAGAAGGCATGGAGTTCCCGTGATTCATTGACCGGGGGGGAAATCTCCACCCATGACCTGGTAATCTAGTTGATTCACATGGATGACAACCATAGGGAGCGGGCACACCTTTGTCCTGATACCGAGGACCTAGAGGAAGAAATTCAAAGAAAGCTATGAATAAAAAATAAAATATGACCAAAGCAAACCATGGCATAGCCAAACCGCAAACCCGCCCCCCCCCCCCCCCCCAAAAAAAAAAAATCACATGCATCATCAGTTATCACAATCTTACGAGAATAATGGGCAGGAACATCCCATGTCTCGCGGTAATCATATGGAGGTGGTTTTAATCTCTCATGATTATTATAAAAGTTCTCTCTCTTCATGTTCTGCACGAAGTGGTGTCTATTGGAGTATGAAGGGGGTGGTGGAACCTCCCTATGAGGCTTCACATGCTGTTCCCCTTGAACAAAAGAAAACTGATTGGATGGCACATGGTGAGGTGGCCGTAAAGAGTAACCTTTATTATGCATAGTAACACCACCAGCATTCCGAAAATTGTCTGGTGGTGGTACAGGGAAACTGTTGAAAGAGCAAGTAGAATCCGGTATCTGCATCAGCATGTCTCTACATTCTGGAACCCGATAGTGCACTGCATCACTGATAGGTTGGCTCCTCCTTGGTGCAGCCAAGGGCTGAGACATAGAGTGGAGTGCATTGTCTTTCACAGTCTGCAACTATGAGCCCAGGTATAAAGAAAAGTATACCATGAGTAGTCACTTCTTGGTGCCACTTATTTCACGAGTGTAAAATCCCTAGCAAAGGTTTGGAAACATACCTGTGAATCTGTATAAACTTTTGAATCAACAGCAGTGCAATATGGACCGGATGTAGCTGACATTAGGTGCAGTGTAGGAGGTGGGGGTGGGGGGTGGGGGTGGAGGCGGTGGAGGAGGAGGTGGCGGTGGTGGTGGAGGGGATGAAGGTGGAGGTGGGGAAGATGGAGGCACATCCTGAGGTAGAGGAGCAGCAAAGGACAGAGGAAGATTCTTCTCAAACTGTGTGGCATTTCCTCCATCAACATTACAAAACAAATTCATTTCAACATAAGAGGGAGCCACATCTTCCATTTCAAGCTCACCATCAATATCTTCCAAGATATGCCTGTGTTTTTCAATCGCAGGAGTCATTTCATGCAATTCATGTGTTCCAGAATTATGCTCCGGTGTAACAGCCTCAAAGTTCCCTCCATCAGAATCACTTTCTTCATCTTCATCTTTAAGCATTCGGGGCATGCAAAATCCAGGTAGCTGAAAACTTGAGTTACTGCAAGACCAAATGAAATTTAGGTGAACACACTCCAGGAAGTATGAGTGAGAATTAAAAAGTCAAACAATTTATACGATCAAATTCAAACCTTCCATATTCGTCAACAAGCATACCCTCCATTTCTCTAACAGGGTCATCTAAAGCCCTCTCTGTTCTTAACGAACGTCGTGAGAAGACACCAGCAGAAGCTGAACTGCTATATGAGTCCAGTTCCCGGATATGATGGCGAATGATGGATTCTGGTAGGATCCTTCTCTCCAACCACAGCCTTAAAACCTACACAATTGATAGCAAAGGTTAACAAGAATAATGACCCAAAACAGAGATGTAGAAAAGAGTATATAGGTTTAACATCAGTAAAAGGAAACTTCATTAACTTGCCTTAAGACACTGCCTACGATTTTCTTGTGCAGTATTTCCAGGAGGAGCAGCTGCAGACAACAGGCGTGGCAGGACTGCCTGCATAGCAGATGGATATACTCCACCAACATCGCCTGGAAAATCAGACACATTTTCAACATCAGCTGATACTACATACACTCCAATTAGTCATTAACTGTCTGTCTGGCATCATCATTTCTTTTCTTTTTGTCAGCAAGATTCAAGAATCACTAAGCGAAAAACACATTACCTTTTAATCCTCGAGAACACTGAGTAATAGAATCAACAAGAAAAAACAAATCCACCCTCCGATGCAGGCCTGCCTCAGTTTCCAGACTGTGGACAAGAATTTCCACCACCTAGAATACACCCCCACGGCATATATCATCAAGAAAAGACATGATAACCCTTTATAAGGTACATTTGCATAGAAAATAACTGCAAAGTAAATTGAATGATTTTAACTCCATTCAAGGTCCAGAAGATTTATAACAATTAGTTGTAATCAAACAAACAAATTAAATCAAGCTCCTCTGTGAGACTGGAATTCCAAAAGCTCTCCACCTAATTCACACACTATATGATGCACTTTTTTTTCTCACTTCTACAAGAACATCAAAAGCCGTATGAATGATCCTAGTGCATTTCTCTAAATTTGAAGAGGCACCTGCAATGCTTGTGTAAACTGTAAAGAGTAAATCAGGCATGACAGTTTTTTCTCTTTTTAAATCTTATAAAACTGAATACAAACTGATTTTAAACTGTAATATATAAAAATAATAATTGAAAAGTTCCATAAAAGTAGAAGTGGGTGTAAGTGGTGGTCCTTTGTGTTTAATTTCTAATGAAGATTTTCCCTATCTTTTTAGTTATATAGTAAAAACAAAATATTCAGCATTTTGGGAAAGTAAAAAGACACCAAGTGGGGGGAATCTCCTTTCTATAATAGTATAGATTAAGAAACAGTAAATGAACAGTCATTTAAACATTTATTTGTTTCAATTTTCAAATAGTACACAACCTTTTGAGAAGTGTGGTCTCACTAACTAAAAGAAGGGCACAGCAGTTTTCATTATGTAACTATAACATCCCACAGTTTCCCAGTCGGTATAACTTTGATTATCTGAATTTAACCTTAAAATTGATTTTACAAGCAGTAGTCATCATCTCATCGACCTACACTCATGATTATAATGATTTTACAACCAATTAATCCTCCTTCACTCTCTCTTCACACACACACCTATTTTACTTATGCCCCAATGAAGAGAGCTAAATGATGCAAAAAAAAAAAAAATCCAATAAGCAAAGAATACAAAAGAATGACTCAAATTGAAGAGCAGCCTAGTCTCAATACAAGCATGAATTTTTTTCTACCAAAACAAAAAAACAGTATGCTGACAAAGAACCCACATCAAGCAGAACGCAATCTTCAAGATTCAAACTAGCCTAGTGACCTTGCCTCCAAATTGTTGATCTTGACAAACCCAAGCGTTCATTCCTAAGGAAATTCAAATTCTAGCTAGACACTATATGGTTATTATCAAACTGAAGTTTCCCAAAATTCAACATTAGAAAGCAAAAACACACATCTTAAAAATACTTTTCCATCAGCCTTCTATTCACATCCTGTACCTTACATAATTTAAGAAAGAAGAGAAAAAGAAAATCAAGGTCATATTGAAGAAAAAGGGCAAATGAGAAAACAAAGTTGTTCGCATGCTCAATATTCATACCAGTATCCCATCTTTATATCATGGTTGAAGCCAGCACTTCCAATAAGTTTTTCAAATTTCAACTATAAGCAGAAGAATCAGAAGATTGTGATATGTTGATAACAAACCACAAAAACTAGATTTGTTTCTCCTTTTGGCTCATTGAAATACTGCATTTTTCTTTTACCTATTGGTAATAACACATGAACCAAGCAAACTCACATTGCAAGAGCTCATTGCCTAGTAATAGTTGTTAAAATCGCACGATTCACGATTTGAATCGTGCAATTCAATACAATTCATCAAGCCAGCGATTCATATCATGTGATGAATCGCAAATAGCTATGAATCGTACATGTACCGGATGAATCAATGCGATTCCGTATCACCGATACGATTCATACAATTCTTCAATTCAGTTGGCAAAGAGGTTTAAATATCTAAATAAAAGAAAACACATGGGCATTATTGAAAGAACCCATTTTCATTGCTATGTGTTCCTCTGTTTCTTTGGTTTTGGGTGCTGGGTTGTGTTCATTCTTCTGTCTCGACACACACTGCCACTCCTTTTTGTTCTTCTGGTTATGGGTGCTGTATTGTATGGCTCCTGAGGCTAAGAAGAAGGTTAAGAAGGATGATACCTAGGATTATTGTACTATTCTTGACAATAGATTACATGTTATTGGGAACCTGCCGTGACATTTAAGAATTTATTTGAGACTTCCGAGTATTTTGTTCATGTTTAGGGGTGGAATCATGTATATTTAAGTTTCTATTGATGTGTTTTTGAATTATATGATACATTACGATTCACGATTCAAAAATTGAACAAACGATTCTCGATACAATTCACGATTTGACAACTATGGTCCCAGTTAATATCAAAAGCAGATAAGGTGCCAACACACCCAAAGGTGATGGACCAAATGAAAATTTGTTAGTCAAAATTAAGAAAGCTAACAAACTTGAAAGGTAAAAATATATAGTCTCAAAAGGCAGAAATGACTGAGACAAATATAACTGAAACATCTCAAATAAATTAAATGCATCCCATGACAATGAAAGCTAGTACGATATAATTCCCTTATCACAAAATTTATTCCATAAAAATCACATTGGTCCAAAAACCATTTTTAAAAAAGAAATCCTAATCAGATGCATTCGCCAGATTAAAAGTGAAACTAATCTAAATCATGAAGTATTCACAATTCAATAATGAGACATTTTCTAGAGAGCGAGGAGGGGAAACAAAATTACATAAAAATCCATCATATTACCTTAGCTGCAATGCCAAACTTCGCACAGTCAATAGCTATGCGTGTTGCTCGACTAATGCTTTCTTTTGTCCTTGTCAATGTCCCAAGCATTGCTTCAAAGTACAATAAAGCTGCATGTCCTGCTTCAGTTGACTTGCCCATGGATCTTGATCGTTGACTTGCCACAGACTCATCTTTCCGTCCATCAACAGGACCAGATAAAGTTAGATTCTGATGTAAATGTACACCTGGGCTACAACTTCCATTTTGAAGGATATTACTACTATCTGATGTAGAAACATTGCAAACAGATGTATTTGGTGGTGACCCTTGTGGAAGGCAATCTCCCCCATCAGTCAAGGATGGACTTGACCGAATGCCCAAAATACCCTTTTCACCCAAACAGTCATCAGATGTCGAAACAGAATTCATATCCTCCTCTGGTCCTTTACATTTTACCTCGTTCACAAGCTCATGCCTGAAATGAATGAATAGACATGAGCTTTCTTGGGTTGAAAGAAATGCAGCATAGATTACTTTCATTCAACAATTGCTCTCTTTTCATATCTTCACTATCTTTAAAAGATTAATTAAATACATATGTTAACCATGTGGAACTCCACCAAACTGACCCCCACCTCGAGTTCAGGGTGGAAAACGCAACTACTTACACAAAGTATGACCTAAATGAAGAAAGCATAAGTTCATCAAGTCAATTTCTATAATGAACAATAATAATCATTAAGTCATAATAGAGAAGGGAAAAGCAGGAAGCTTTAGTGATTAAGACTATAACTTGGTGCACATTTGGATGGGATTTTTAGTAACCCTAAAGTACTTTTAGTATCAAGAAAGTTTCTCTAAAAAGATTAAAAATTTCAGTGTTTAGAATAAGCTGAAAACAGTACTTTTAGTGATTTTTTCAGAAAGGAAAATATTTAACTCTTTTAGCAGAGCTTCTTTCCTTAAAAAAATAAAAAAAAACACTTTGCACTGGATTAAACCAAAAAAGAAAAAAAAAAATAAGTGGACAGTAAATTGGTTCCTTTTTTTTTCATTCTTTTTCTCTCTTGCTCCGGGGATTTGGGTGGCTAGATTGCTAAGAACAATAGCAAGGCAGAACTAAGCTTACATGGCATTAACTTTGCTGCTGTCACCAACTGCTTGCTTCAAGCACTCAGTATCCTCACAAACAACCTCACTCTGAAGCATATCAACATTATTTTGAGGTAACAATTTACCACTTTCATTGGCACCTGCCACAGGATCAAGACTTATTCCATTATGTTCTGATATATCAGATATATTTGAATGGTTCACAGTTCTGATATTGTCTTTGTCATTTGGTGGTAATGATGGACCTAGTGAATCTTGATTGCTTCCAACTTCACAACATTTTGCATCAATTTTAGGAGAAATTTTTTCCAGGTGACTGAATTTGCAAATCTGTCTTAGCAGTTTGACAAACCACAGAATCACTAAGATTTTCACCAACTTGGTCTTTAGCACCTGGGAGGACACCCTTGCCAGTTTCATGCTGTTGGAACTTGGTCAACTGTTTATCCACTTCTATAAATGATTTAATCTCCGTCGAAATAATTGGATTTGAACTGGTTAAGAAACTACACATATTGACAAAAGAATCAATGCCACAAGTATCTGACCGTTGCAGTTCTAGACCATTGTTTTCTTGGTTATTAAGGGTCATACAAGGACATCTATTGATGGCAGATATACTGCACCTATCACCTGATGTCATTATGGAGGATGATGCTTCCATGTGAGCTTGACCTTCTTCAGCAGCATTAGCTGACATAGCTTCTAAAGCACGATGGAGGCGTTTAGATGGAGGTAAAGCAGCTTCACCATCTACAGAGCAGCCAAATGTTTGATTTTTCTTGATTTTACAAATCTGAGATCCATTTTCAGAACACGGAGCTAAAATCTTTGAAGGAGAAACGTTATCTGAAGCTCCATTCAGCACGGATGAGTCCCCATCAGCAGCTGCAGGGCTACCATTCTCACAATTTGCAGATGTGACTATCTGCTGCGGTGAGTTAATAATATCTTCTTTACAGCTTTTTTCTTGAGCTTGTACGATGATATTTAGTCCTGCCTCTGTTGATGATGATTTACCCATTCTGACTCTGGCTCGTTTTAACAGGGGCAAGTGTTCATCTCCATCTTGCTCAGAGCATCTCTCTTTTTGAATTTCCACACATATTCTGTGAACTTTGACTGGCATTCTGCACACCAGCCTCCTCTGGTCTAATGGTTGGCATGGCAGCATCATTGGTTGCCCGCTTCCTGTTTGGTTTTCTTTTCTTCCTATTGACTAGAGTCTTTATTTCAAGATCAAGCCCTTTGTTCAACTCAACTTCTCCTTCTGGGCACTCAATGGTCTCAGAGTGTTCAAGTTTAAAATTAGAATCTATTGTACTGCCCTCATTCAGGCTAAAGGCATCAGAATCAATTGTAAGAATTTCAGAACCATTGTCCTCCATGCTACCATTTGAAGCAAATGCAGATGAATCAACATCATCACAGCCAGAAAGATCGGGTGATTTCCTGACACGTTTATTCCTTCTTACAGACACATTCTGAGTTGCATTAGCCAATATGTCACTAGCACTCTTTCTACCATCACTACAAGGCATCACAAAATTTTGGACCCGTGATAAGTTTCTAGACCTTCGAACTGGTGCATTTCTCTGTGTTACATAGCCCTGTGGGCGCAAGTCCGCAGATCTTTTCCGAGAAGAATAAGTAACTGACAAAGGTGATTTTACAGTAGCAGCAGCAGCAGTATCATTAGCCTCCTCCAATGATGCCTCCTTATTATGAGATTCATCTCTCAGTGCAGCAGCTGAATCATCCTCAGTTGCACATACTAGCTCATTTCTGTCAGTAACAGAATTTGAAGATTTCATTTGTAAATTAAGTGTCAACTCAGGAGCATCCATCTGATCCTTTAACCCTACGTTGGCAGATGAATCTACTGGATTTGAAACATTTGCATTAGCAACTTCACCACCAGAGCTGGTTTCAGCAACTTGGGTCTCTCTCTTTAATTTTTCATAACTATCAACAATCTCCTGTACTGCACGAACAAAATCAGCACCCTTTCCCTGACGTTTGACAAGAAGAGACTGTTTCTTCTCTTCAGTAAATGCTTCAACATCAGCATGATTGCAGAAAGCTCTGCAACACAAAATACCATTTCAAAACTAACACAACTTCCAAGCTGAACAAAAGCCAGTCTTGTACATTGGTAAACTACTAGATGCTAAGAGAGAGTACAAAAGCTTAAAATTATTACTCAAACTACCTAACATTCCACATTGCAACACAGATATAAGAAGTCTTACAAAAGGCAATCGCATTTGGTTTAAAATTTATTCAAACTGTCCCCATTTGTCCAATCAAATCACCAATGAAGAAATTGAATTTCAAACTTCAACGCCTCTTGATATTATCCTTCCTTTCCGCTTCAGATTGGTTTAAATCACTTACTTCCCTTCTTAAATAGGATTTGATCAACATTTAGTCATAGCAAATCTAATTCAATCATATCCAACCTTATTTAATATTTGAAAAATTTTAAAAAGAACTAGCAAATCCTAAATTATGTAATTAATCCTCCACTTTAAAAATACAAGACATAAAAGGTTATGAGGATCTCACTTATGTTGAAGAAAGCAAACCTAACAATGGAGATATATTAATATTTTCATGTCAGAGATGCATATACACCAAGATTGCTATACTCTCACAGCTTGTTCAACCAGTTTAAAACTTGGATATCAACTCAATGAGGAAGCAGAAAAAATGCCTAGTTAGCAAAGCCTCTGTAAGCTTAAGAATGGGGTAAACAGCAAGTGATTAACTGAATCTAGAATTCACCTTCCACAACAAACAGGAAAATTATTGCAGGGAAAAGAAAAAAGAGGCAAAGGACCAGAAGAAACCAAAACATTTGGGGCGCAAGCATGAAGCATTCACAAAGCTTGACTTGGGAGCCAATGTCTAAAACATTTCTAACCAATAAATCACTAGATTGTTGGGGTCAAAACTACTCTCTACTTACAGGTCACACTAACTTGCATCATATATATTACTATCACATTTTTTCTGCAGAATTCTTGAAGGAAATTGACAAAAGTGCGTTTGGCTAAACTTTGAGAATTCAGAATTTGAAGGCAATCCCTTTTGCAAAATTTATGCCATGGGTGAAATTGTATTTAATTTGGTAGGTATTAGAAAAAATAATTTGTAGGTGACAAATTACAAACAAGGATATGAAGGTACTAAAAATAATGAGACAATTAGGACATGAGACCAAATGTTGAGGAATGTTTACGTAATTAAACTTCCAATCATTTCCTTTCCAATCTGTAGGAGCCAATGGTATCACTTAAGGAAAGGCAAACACCATATGAGAAAGTATCAAGCATGCATTAAATATGGAAAAAATTGACTCTGGGGACAGGAATAGATTCAGATGCTAAGTCAAACAAAAGCAAAGTTCTGAGAAAGAGAATGAGAAAGACATCACATCACATTTTGTATAAATTTATTGTGTAGTGCACAAAAATTATTATATCTAGGTCAGACCTCAAAAGTATCGCAAATTTAGGCACATTGAGGTCAAGTAACTTAGCTCAGTTAATTCCATGAACTCCAAATAGGTTGTAAGAGGAGTGAGTTTTACCCAATAGCAGCTTAGATTACTGTTACAATTTACTTATACATAAACAAACGGGGATCAGTAACCAAACATTATAAAAAAAGTAACAGTCATGCAAAATTCTACTACAATCACAATGTTGCAGCTAAAGAACTAAAACTATAAAATTCTCCATCTCGAAATAACAATCAAAGGGTTCACAAAAGAACACATAGAAACAAAAGGTTTAAGTGGAAGAAAGCTCTAGGCCTCTAGCAACTAGAATTCTACCAAGGAAAATATTCACTTGTATTATAATCCCCCACTTCTCCAAACAGGAACATATATAAATAATTATTTTTCCCACAAGGTCACACATGGAAAAAGGCACTAAGCTTCCAGGTAATTTTCCTGGATGCCATTCTTTGAGGGCACACCATGGAATGGAAGAAGAGGAACCATGTAGGTTTAAGACAATGATGATGATGACAACAATGAAAGAGAAGACAAAGTTATTATGTTAATTCCAAGTGACAAGATTGAATCTTATAGCCAAATTCCCAAATAGAAATATCAAGGGCGTGAATATTTTCACTTCATTCCTTTCCAGTATAAACTCATGTATCATATGATTACACACAGATCCAACTGGGTCCAGTTCAAAGATCCCTGATATGAAACTGTACTTAGGAGTGGGATGCAAAAAGCATATCAACAGTGCATGTCCATCTTAATATGCCACAAACCAAAATCAAACCCCTAAAAACTAAGAATAACTGAGATAAGAACCCTTAGAATTCATTTTTTTCTCCCTTCTATGCATAAATAACCCAAAAACTATCAAGTTAAAATAGAGACTAAAATAATAATTACACGTGTATATAAAATATCATTTTCCTAATGATATTTGCGACTCTGGTCTGACTCTCATAGAAAGAGCCATGCATAAAGTTAAAGCCTCATATATAAATATAAAACCTGATAACTACTTTTATCAACTCAAACTACAGATACAATTTATCACAGAACAAAATCTTCTATGTGCGTTTATAACCAAAGTATATACATGCCATATACAAGACCAAGCTATCCGAAAGTAAGTATCTCATATTCTCATCAACAAACATTATCCTCATAAGTGGCCTACAATGATTGAAAACCATCTGGACTTTACCTTGCTAAAAAATTATTGAAATAGACAATGTACTCTCAAATAACCCAACTGTGCACACAAAAGAAAAGTCACCTTGACATATGAAGGCCATTATATCTATACCTGCCTAGTCAAAGTCCTAGAAATAATGGCTGCAAAGAAGGCAAATGATTTATTAACACCACAACCTAACAAATTCCAGAAAATACAAAATCATTCGGATATCAACAAGAAGACCACAATCACACTTCACAGCTTACTACTTAGCATAATATCCCTAGGCCAAACAACATGAGATAAAATCATATATCTACCATAACTAAGCTTCAACTAGACTTGGTTATGAAATTTGAACATGTATATTTGATTCCTGCAGTTATACAATATCTACATTATTGCCATAAGCATATGAACTACAATTAAGCAATCAAATGACAAATGGTTTTG
Organism: Castanospermum australe; assembly: GCA_019955255.1. Taxonomy (NCBI): domain Eukaryota; kingdom Viridiplantae; phylum Streptophyta; class Magnoliopsida; order Fabales; family Fabaceae; genus Castanospermum; species Castanospermum australe. Next base: position 972,511 of record NSJW01000209.1, read on the forward strand.
AACACTTACATTTGTTGGGTTCCAAAGAAATAAACAAGTACTTTCTTCCAATCAGTGGAGTATCCCCACTTCTCCGGCTCACTTACCTGCCACCAACAAAGAATATGGATAAGACAAATAAATCTCTATGACAACCAAGGAGGAAAAAAGAAAATCAATGAAATACAGCATGGTTATAAAAAACATAAAAGTTTTATATGACCATAGAAAATGCAAGGCAGCTAAAAATTCACTTTCTTTGCATCTTATTTAGAAATTTTTATTATTATTCGTTTTTTTTTTCAACGGGGAGAGAGAGGGGGATTGTGGGAAAGTCACAGCTTCAGGTTGTCTATAGTCTCTAACTACTCCATCACTGTTCCTGAAGGAATAAGAGACCATCTTCGTCATCGGAAGAAATAAAGAATTAAGAATATACAAATAATTAAATTTTGAAAGCCTCTAGGTCCCGCTCTAGTTATGTATTAAATATCTCTACAAGATTGTGATTTGATTAAGCCAAGAAGCATGCAATACCCTCCTCTGCTGTCTGCCGTCAATAATCAAGGTCAGACACAATAACTAATCCAAACCAAAAAATCAGAAAACCTTAATTAATACCAGCAAAACCCTTACACTATACCAAAATACTAAGTCTACACAAAAGCTCAGAATAAAGCTACATGCAATCCAAGACAGTGAAAAAAGGGCATTCTAAAAGGCTCAATCAACCGAAAAATACAGGCTCTTACAAGAAATTGACAACTGGCACCTACCGTGGCAGGCCAAGCAGGGAACCCCTTAACTTTGGCAAGCACAAGATCGCCGACCTTCCATTGCCGGCGAGCGGCGGCAGCCGCTGCTGCTTTGCTGGCCCCCTTTCTGCGACTAGGCGCCATAAGAGGAACCCGCCGCCGCTATAGTCAAATCAGAGGAAGCGATGTGAACTGAATCGAATAGACAAACCCGACGCTATGCCAAATTCGCTCAAGAATCGAACGGCTTGGCAATCTGCTGACGGAATTCGCAGGCATTGAAACATGAGGGGTAACAGAAAATCTCAAAATCGAGAAAAGAAGAAATGAGGTGATGGAAACAGAGTCCGAAGAAACCCTAATTCAAGAAGAGAAGTAGAGAGAGAGTTGGAGAGTTTCTGTGGAACAAGGGGTTTCACACAGAGAGATATGAGTCGGTTCGGTGAGGCGGAATGGGGGCGCAGGGAGTATGGGTTCTTCTTAGTTCTAACTCGGTGAAGTGTGCTAACGAGCGCTCCCTGCTGACTGTAAAGCTGCCCCTCCGATACAGCTATACTTCCCTAACTCCGTGCACGTGACGTGACTCACCTAAATTTTTCAGCATTCGAAAAGGTCCACGGCCATGCTCCTCCTCTTGTAGTTACCTACTGGGCTCAAACTCTTCTTTTTCTGCCTTACTGGGCCCAAACTCTGGCCGGCGAATAATCAATCAGAGGAGCGTGATGTGCTACAGAAGATATTTCTTTTTTGGATCTCAATGACCGAAAACAACAATAAAATTGAAATTATATTTTATTTTTTGATTACCAACAAAATAAATAGGAATGGCGATGGGGTGAATAAGGATAGAATTTCGTACAACTCGACCTATCCCACATTCTGAAAAATACAACACAACTTACTCTGTCTTGCACAAATATTTCACACAAATTATAATAATTAATTATAATTTTAAAAATAAATATTATTTCATATAAATTAAAAAATATGTTTAAAAGAACATACTTCTACTACTAATGTTCATAATATAAATAAATAAATTAATATAATAATCTTTAAATCATAACATATTTTAAATATAGTTTAAATATATATAAGGTGTGGGTTAGATTTGACGAATTGTTCTTAATTTATATTTATTCTGTCCTATAAAAATATATAATTTTATTCTGTTCCTAAATTCGACAGGGCAAGGAAGATTGAGTCCTCATAAGACAATTTTATATTGCCACACCTAAAAATACAATCAATACAAATATTTATTTTTAATAATAAAAATTATATTTACTTTTTATCTTTATCTAGTGTAAATATTTATAAAAAAATTATTAATATCTTACTTTTCATTCACCAAACACTATCACATGAAAATGAATGTCTTGCAATGTCTTATTTATTTTATCTTTTCCTTTCTTTTCTTTCAAGTAGCTGTATTTTTTCTTAACTTTTCCTTCGAGATATTCTCACCAATTTTTTTCCTGTGCTATCAATATTAATAAATAAAATTAATATCTTTTGTGATATCTTCTTTGATAAAATTTTGAAATAAATTAAGATCTTATTTAATTAAATTAAGCTATTAAGAATATACATTTTTTATAGACTCGTATCTAAAACTAACTTATTCTCTCTCAATTGAATTAATTATATCTCACTTAATTTTTTTATTTTGAAATATTTTTTACAAATTACAACTTTTAAACCAAAATTTATTCAAATTCAAAATTTAAAAATATAATTATTATGTAATTATGTATTAAAGTTTTGAATAAATCCTTTTAAAAATTATATTGATATCACTTTGATCATTAAAAAATATCGACATTAATTTAGTCATTAACTAATAGAATGTGAAATCAAAATTGTTCTTCAATATATGGATAAAGACTAAATTGATATAATTTTTATGATTTAAAAATTAAATTGATATCAATTTTGTATAATTGAGAGATTAAATTGATAGTATTTTTTAATTATTAAAAGACTAAATTGATGTCAATTTTTTTCGTAGAGCAAAATGGTTTCACATTCTATAATTTAAGAATTAATTTGATTTTAACATTATTAAAGCAATATTGACACAATCTTTGAATAACCAAATTAGAAATTTAGTTTAAAATTTTTTATCATTGTTTTCCATTTACCTTTTATTTTCAAGAATTTGTTTTTAAAAAAATTATTTACAAATTATAAGTTTTAAATAAATTTTGTATTCACTCACAAAAGTATGGTTTAATAGTAAATAAATTGAAATTCCAATATCTACGATGTTAGGAGTCTAAAGGTGTATGAGGATATCTCATAAAAAATAAAAAATAAATTTGTATTCAATTTTAAAATATAAAAATATATATAAATTATCATGTCATCATGTATTAAATTCATTTATAATTTTGATTACTCCTACCACTTATAATTTCTCGTTAATACAACAACATGAAATGCATTATTCTAAATAAGGTGATCCACTTCCCATTTTTGCCCGGACTATAATCGTCCATCATTATATTCTTTTTATAATCATTTTTTATTAGAAAGAATGTCAATGACTTCGTGGGAGAGGGGAGTACAAGTTAAAACAGACACAAAAGCGATTTTAATAGAATTTGAACTCGAGATTAAGTTATTTCACAAAAAACTTGTGTCACTTTAATTTAGGTTATTGAGCTATTCTTTGAATTTAAATTTTCTCTTATTACAAGTTAAAAAAATATATATAAATTTCATTGTTCAGATATTCATTATGATAAGTTATAAAATTAATTAATTATATTTAAAATTATTTATATTAATATTTTTTTAATAAAATACTCTTTTTAAAATTATTTGTATCTTTATGTTTGAGACAATATCTTGTTATTCAATATCTGGAGAGGATTGATATTCCTGTTCTTTTTATAATCTTATATCATTATAATCGATAGGAAGCCTGTATAACCAAGTAAATAGCAAACTTTTATACCCACTGAAGGCCCTTCGAGGGCCCAATTTAATATATTTACCTTTTTAAATTTGTGTTGGCCCCATTGTAGCAACGACACATCACACGTGGTTCCGAACCTTTTCCTGCCAACGCCATCGCTCTGTGCCTCATTCGCAAAGAATTTGGTAATTCAGTTACCATTTGATTCGGAAGTGTTGTTGCTGACTAGTTTCTCCGCATTTCCTCTGTTTCGCCTGTTACCTTCTGTTTGGACATCAGGAAAATGCGATGAAAAGAACAGAAAATCTGGTTTGTGTTATCATACAAGGATCTACGATGATTAGGAGCAGCCAACAATTTTTTAATGTTGTCAGATCATGATCACTCTATGACCACTGTGTTCTCCAAGAAACGTATGCGTCCATATTGTATGTCTCAATCTCATGTATTAGATTTATATGTTTATTTTCAAGTTTTACAAATGCATATGTGAATTTAGAAAATCAAATTAATTGAACAAGTCTTCAAATTACAAGTTTGTAACCAGGTGGTTCCTGGCTTCCTGCATTTCAGCATTTCAATGTTTAGCGTCATTTTCAAATTTGTAGTTCCTGCCATGCTTGATAGATCTCTCTGGTTTGTACGATTCTGCAGCATGCTAAGAGCCTAAGACAATAGATGATGAAATGCATAGTTTTGTTGCTTTCTTTCTTAATTTCCTGAATCTTTCTCTGAACATTGCTGTCTGTACCAATCGGCCATTTCGAGTTTTGAACGGGGAAGAATAAGCTTTGCCTCTGGACACTGTATTGAATCGGTGAACTGTTCATGTTGAAGTGTTGGGATCATTGTGGCATGGAAAATAGATTAAGGCAGCATGTCTAAGTCAATTTAATGCGGATAATGTGGAATGCAATGTAACTGAAAATAGTAAGGCATGCAAGTTGGAAATTGGAAAGTCAGTTTCACTTGTTTCTATATGATGAATTTTGCTGTAGACTAAGTGCTTGCTTCTAAGGAAGAAGAAAATGGCGAGTATTGTGGATATTAGTGTTTCGGCAGCTATCAATCTCTTATCTGCATTTGCGTTCCTGGTGGCATTTGCAATATTGCGACTTCAGCCCATTAACGACCGGGTTTACTTTCCAAAATGGTATCTAAAGGGGATAAGAGGCAGCCCAACGAGTTCCAGATCATTTGTAAACAAATTTGTCAACCTGGACTGCAGCACATACATTAGGTTTCTGAACTGGATGCCTGCAGCATTGAAGATGCCAGAACCCGAGCTTATTGATCATGCAGGGCTTGACTCTGCTGTGTATATTCGGATTTATATTCTTGGGTGAGTTGTATATCAATTTTTTTAATTAAAACTCTGTAGCATATACAAAAGAACATACTTAGAAGACACAGCACTATCTAGTCTATTGTTCTCTATTTAAATATTTGATCTTATTTTCCCTTTTGATGCTTAATTCTTTTCTCTGATGGGAATACTCATATATACAGCTTGAAAATATTTGTCCCAATTACCATACTCGCTTTCATGGTAGCATATACAAAAAGAACATACTTAGAAGACACAGCACTATCTAGTCTATTGTTCTCTCTATTTAAATATTTGATCTTATTTTCCCTTTTGATGCTTAATTCTTTTCTCTGATGGGAATACTCATATATATACAGCTTGAAAATATTTGTCCCAATTACCATACTCGCTTTCATGGTTTTGGTTCCGGTTAACTGGACTGGGAAAACATTGGAGGGAGACAAGGATTTGTCATTTAGCAATATTGACAAGCTTTCAATATCAAACATTCCATATGGATCAAAGAGGTGAGATGATCCTTTTGACAGTGTTTTCCTAGCTCTGTGTCTCTCTTTTTTGTCTAGCACACTAAGGATTTTTAACTAGTTGAAGGAGTTCTTGATTACTATTTTGAGCAGTATCACTGTCGCTTTAGCAAACCAAATAACAGTACTTCTAAGAGTTTCAATATTAATTAAGTGCTTTGTTTTTTTTTAATAGGGCTGCAGACTCTTGCTTCGTACGATGAATCTCACGTTTTACAATCTGACTGCTTCATAAATGTTACAAAATTTCATGTCATTTTCTTCCAGGTTTTGGGCGCATATTGTTATGTCATATGTCTTCTCATTCTGGACATGCTACAGTCTTTACAAGGAATACAAGATTATAGCGGAAATGAGACTGCGATTTTTGGCATCTGAACGTCGTCGCGCAGATCAATTTACTGTAAGTTGGTCTCATTTTCACTAAAGTGTACTCTTTGCTATTTCACCACACTTCATAGATAAAACATACAAAGACTATCGATTACTGTTAAAAATTAGACTGAGTATAATGTGTTTAGTAGCTCCGAAAAGCTGATTCAGTGATGCTTATACGGTTATACCACAGAACATGAAATACATTTGAAACTCTAAGCTAGGCCAACTGTACTGGATAATTGTCCATACGGAAAAAGGAAAATAGAAAAAAGATTTATGAGGTTTAATTAGGTCTATATGTGATACATACATAAATATACATATGCAGGGTAAATACTAGAAATAGATATCCTCGTTCACTGGTCTGTACTGATGATCATAATGACGAGGCCTGTCAGACTAATCAATGTAACACTAGTAAACACAGAAGAGAATGAAAACAAGGGCTACTTTGTGGCTTCTGCACCTTTCTTTTGAAGGGTTGAAAAGGATTTGAACTTCTTTTGATACATGGAATGAACATGATGATCTTTTATTATGTCCCAAGTCATATGTTGCTTGCATTTAGAGGGTCACTGCAATTAGGCTTTCGCTCATTGAGTTAGATATATACCTACAGTCAGATTTTCTTATTATGAGGGGAAAGAGAAAGCATAGTTGGACTCATTCCGAGTAAGCTGTAAGCTTTTACAAAACCTTTCAGAAATGCCATTCGAATATGTAGAAACACGAACACTCATGATCAAATTGTTCTGACCGGAGATTTATCAGTTCTCTCCAACTGTAATATTTTATTTTCTGGTTTCAGCGGCATATATTTTTGTTCTATTCTTTATATGCGTTTAAGGAGGGCCTCAAAGTCTCTACATTGCTGCTACTCTGGCACCTAGTTTGATGAATAGATTTTCTTGTTGATGTGAAGTAATGAAGAGAATGACTATTCATATTTACCAAAGTTTACCTTATCTCGACATATGCGACTCTATTTTTTAATATTTTACCGCTGACTTGCCATTGTATTTCTTTGACTTGTCATGATTTCCCTCAAATACTGCTGCATCGGTGGATCCAACATCTAGCTGAATATTTTGATCTTGTAAATTAAAGGAGGGGATCTAGTTAAGATATTGATTCCACTGCATACCTGTGAAAGTTACGAAAAATCTCAAAGACGGGGGATCTAAACCCATGACTATGACATGTATGTGTGTGTGAGCCGCAAGCGGGCACGCCAATGTGTGTGCATGGAGATATATAATATAACTAATTGGAATTTCTAGTCTTTCTAATTTCATGTCATGCATTCTACAATTAGATGTGATGCAAAGTCTTTCAAGCTTGTATTTGTTTAATGTGACATTGACAATCAGCATACTTGCTTGTGACACTATTGTGAGTTGAGATGTTTGTCTTTTAAGTTGTATATCGTATGCTCTTTTTCGGTCACTTTCCAAGAGAGTTTAAAGTTGTAACTCTCATATACTCGTTTGTATATTTGCATGCTTTCCTTCCAGTTATTGTAAGAACTGAGCTAGTAACAGCAGCCAATTTTCAGCTCCCGTAACAATCACTTTGATTTTTTCACAGGTCCTGGTGAGAAATGTTCCCCCAGATCCCGATGAATCAGTCAGTGAGCATATCGAACATTTTTTTTGCGTCAATCATCCCGATCACTATCTGATGCATCAGGTATGTTGCTTAATTACTATTACGTACAAATAGTGTGGCAAAGAAGTATACTGTTTTTAGTTGGTTTACTTGTTTTCATACATTGGTCTTCACTGAGGAATAAGGAATTGTAATATACTGAGGTCGTCTTTTACTGATCGAGGACTTCCTGTTATAACATGAATTTTGAATTTTGAATTTTTCATTATTTTTGTGATTTTCTCTGGTGTAACAAATGATTCATTTCTTCTTAATTATTGATAGGTTGTTTATAATGCGAACAAGCTTGCATCAATAGTTGCAAAGAAGAAGAAATTGCTAAACTGGTATGTTTACTACCAAAATAAATGTGAGAGAGATCCTTCAAACAGGCCAACTACTCGGGTAGCTTTCTCTTCATGATTAACTATCAATTGAATTTTACAATTTGAGCAGACTGAGACCCTCTTTTAGCTTTTCTTCACAATTTGATTTCTTATGTAAATAGACAGGTTTTCTTGGTCTCTACGGAACTAAAGTTGATGCTGTTAATTATTATGCTGCGGAGATTGACAAGTTGAGCAAAGAAGTAAGTACTGATTTAATTGTAGAATGGTTTATGTCAATGTCTCCTTAGTAGTTTTTATATATACTTTTTGTACAAAGATTTCATTATCCATTTATTAGTCATCTTTTTTGAGTGGGCACTGGCCATTTATATAACTCTTATTACTTGTTTATAATACTTTCAGGAAATCAAATTATGATAATTGGTTATGCGATCAAGATCCTCTCATGTCAGGGGATAACATGAGAGGATCGTGTTATAAGACAGTAAGACACAAATAACTTTATAATAGGACCATCATGATTTGTATAGGTATCCACAAATTAAATATAAAAATTATTTTGATCTTTTTCTCTCATAACATGATCCTCTCATGTTATCCCATATCATGAAAAGATCCGGATCCTTAGTTATCATTGTTATTTCACTGGATGTAATGGGCGATGCTTTTTTAAGAGTTTAGGGGAGTTCAAAACATTATTGTTTTTCACATCATTCTCTGCTCTCATTTCTGATGCTAAGTTACGTTGCATTATGATAAAGTTGGTTTGAGTATTCGTTGGTATTGAATATCTAACAACATATTAGGAGAAATTTAATAAATTGTCAGATATAGGTTTGTCTCGTTAATTAGGTAGGCCGGGTCCCAGTTCTACATGTCCAAGTTGTAAATGGCATGTATGGTTTCAGTTCTTCTCTTGCAGTAACTCATGAACTGAACATATGGCTCGTTTATTAACTGACAATAATCTCAGGGATGGCGGCTGCTTGAACCTCTAGTTGTCATGATATGATTGTTAATAGCAAAGATTCATTTTGATCTTACAGTAATAGGGCATGATTTATAAGGGATAAGGCTACAAGAGGAAAAAAAGTTAAGAAGAAGAAGAAAAATAAAAGGGTAGAAAAGTAACAAAATAGTTTCTGGGGATTTGTTTGGGCTCAGCCACCCTTTAATCATTCTCGTTTCACTGTAAGGTTTGACTTGTCATTCAATGCTCAGTCAGAACGGATCAGGGGAACCTGTTACCTGTGGGTAGATTTTCCCATTTGCTTTTAGTTGTGTGTGTCCTCTTAAAATTTCTCTTCATAATCATATGCGGGTCATTTTCATCATGTTCATTTCAAGCAGGAAGAGGAAGAAAGAGAAATTGTTACAAGGGATCCCAATGCTGTTGTTCCTGCCGCATTTGTTTCATTCAAAACCAGATGGGGGGCCGCTGTTTGTGCTCAAACTCAACAAACTAGTAATCCTACCGTTTGGCTGACAGAGTGGGCTCCTGAGCCTCGGGATGTCTATTGGGAAAATCTTGCGATTCCATATTTTGACCTCAATATTCGAAGATTGTTCATGTCTGTTGTTTTGTTTCTCCTAACTTTCTTCTTTATGATACCAATAGCATTGGTCCAATCTCTAGCCAACATTGAGGGGATTGAGAAGGTCCTTCCTTTCTTCAAGCCAATAATTGAGAAGTAAGTGCTTTCAATCTTATACCAGTTAATTAATATACTAATTTTGAACGATAAATTGCTAATTAACTTGGGCAAAGTTGTCATTGAGTTTTTTTTTTTTTTTCTGTCTTGAAGTCTAATGTGAAGAAAGTCATAACATCAATTTTTAATCCATCATAAGAGGTAGAAAAGTGCCAGAACTATCAGTAAAATTGAAAGTTATAAACACCCCAATGTTTTGTCTGGTAATTAGTCTCGAGAGAAAAATGCAGCAACTTGACACTGAACTTTTTCGGTCGCTACAAAAGAATGCATGGTGTCTTGCGTCATTCTGTAGTGTAATGGCTCTGGTTTCACGCCCTGAGTAACTCGTTGCAGGCCGACTGTCAAGTCTGTTATCCAAGGATTTCTGCCAGGGCTAGCATTAAAGATATTTTTAATTATGCTTCCAACGATTCTCATGACCATGTCCAAAGTAGAAGGTTTTACATCGCTTTCATCTTTGGAACGGAGATCGGCTTCCAAATATTACTTGTTTGTTCTCGTCAATGTGTTCCTCGGGAGCGTTGTAACAGGAACGGCATTTCAGCAACTCCAGAAGTTCATTGATCAGCCCTCAACAGAGTAGGCCCCCCGCTTAAGTTTAGATAGCTTTTATTTGGGCACCCAGATTGGCGACAAGAGTGATATGGTGCTTATATCAATATTTGCAGGTTCACAAAAACTGTTGGCAGTACAATCCCCATGAAAGCCACATTCTTCATCACGTACATAATGGTCGACGGTTGGTCTGGAATAGCTGCAGAGATCCTCAGGTTAGTTCCGTTAGTAATGTTCCACCTGAAAAACACATTCTTGGTGAAGACGGAGCAAGACAGAGAGAAGGCTATGGATCCTGGTTGCTTGGACTTTGCTACATCTGAACCTCGCATACAGTTATATTTCATGCTGGGGCATGTGTATTCTCCAATCACACCTGTACTTCTCCCCTTCATTGTAGTCTTCTTTGCTTTTTCCTACATGGTCTTTCGGCATCAGGTAAGCTCTGGGTAGAGTTTGCTGCCATCTTTTGTTGCTTATGCTTGATGTATATTCTTTCTCCTACATACACAACAAACACACACACGAGTATGAATCTCATTCTGTTTCTGATGATGCTTAATTGGCGCTACTTTTTTCTTGTCACAAGATTATCAATGTGTATAACCAGCAATACGAGAGTGGAGCATCGTTTTGGCCAGATACCCACCGCCGAGTAATTATGGGCTTGGTTATATCGCAACTTCTTCTGATGGGATTGCTAAGCACAAGAGGTGCTGATAGTAAGTCGACGCTAGTGCTTATTGCACAACCTGTATTGACATTCTGGTTCCACAGGGTTTGCAAAGGGCGCTTCGAATCAGCATTCGTAAAATTCCCACTACAGGTTGGTAATATTAGGCATATATAATATATTATTTTGTCACATAGTAGGAGGGGAACAATTTTTATTTATGTTAATCTGAGAGTAATCGTTTATGTGCAAAGAAAATAGCTGGTATATACACGATCTTTAATTTGGAGTTATGGTGGTCTGGCATTAGCCATAGCAGCTGTGATACTTATATATATGAGATCTGGTGACAGGAAGCCATGGTGAAGGATACACTTGAACGGGCTGTGGAGCCAAACCTGAACCTGAGACTCTATCTTCAGGATGCTTACGTGCACCCAGTTTTCAAGGGCGGTGAGTTTGAAAAACCAGCTATCATTGATGAGGAAGAGGACAATCCACTTATTCAAACAAAGAGAAATTCTCGTCGAAGTAGCAAGCATGAATCTGAAAATGAAGGCGGTTGCTAAGGTCCAGTTGCTATTATTTTTGAGATACCAGGAACGACCATGGAGTAATTACTCATGTCATGTAAACGAGAATCGTTCATTTTCAGTAGAAACTATAAGATGCAGCAAGCAGCATGCGCGAAACAAATTACACATCATTAACCTTTCTTGAATTGGTTGTTTCTTCACATATGCATACCCTTCCTTTCATATATTTCATGATCTACGTAACATAGTCTGTTGATCTCAATCGCCTTTGAAAATGCTCATCTGTATTTGTTTTCTTGTAATTATCATAGAAAATGCTGCGTTCAATAAGACAACCGGTGAAATATATACATTTGATTCATCATTCCAATAGAAACAACCCTCTCGGGATGGAAATAAACTTATTTTTATAATAAAAAATAAAAGATAAAAAAAAGGAGATTTGAGAATGATATCCATTAAAAAAAAATTATTCTTGTGAACCTTTTTATACCAATCTATTTATAATATATAAAGCTTAAAGTACGTATTATAATTATGTCACACTAACTATTTGAGATCCTCTAATATTGTAACATAAGCTTATTTTCAATTTTTTTCCTTTACTTAAATCACTACCATATCATCTTATCTTAAGTGTTCCGAATTTTGTCTTATGTGTATGTGAAATGAGAAGTTATACTTGTTTTTCGATAATTTACTCTGTATCAGTCTTAATGGAGCATGTGCACGTTAAGGTATATAGCTAGTTTTATATTAATGTGTTATATAAGTAATTAATTCTTATACAGGACCCACACATGATATGTTACTTGTATAAAAACTAGGCCAACTTCGATATAAAAATCAAAATAATGTACAAGTATCAGGTTACTTTTAAAATAGTCGAACCTCAATTACTATTGATAATCTCTAGTTAGTATCTGTCAGCTCATGGTGATGCTTGACATGTCTTCCCTTCGGATAGTGGGGCAGTCTTCCTTCAATAATAATTCACACATTGAAAATTTTTTAAGAGAAGCCGTTCTTTCTTTTGTTTTTTTTTTGTTGTCTAGAAAATAGTTTCAATCAAAAATCATTTTGGGTAGGAACTGACACGCACTCAACCCACGGTTAGGATTGAGCGACGGCAGCGGATCGGGAGTGAGAGTTGAGAGAGGAAAGCGGAGCTTACTTGTTCCAAACAGCAACAAGCTTAGCTGCGTTGTGCGGTCCCTTGAACTGCAATGATACCCAAAGATTAATTAGAGAGTGAACCACAACTCGACAACCCATACACTCTCTATCTCATTCTTCACTCCTCTCTCCTCTCTCCTCAGTCTCAACTGATCTACTCGAATCTTCGTTTTCACTCCACGCCGATAATGTAAGTTTCAATCGCTTGAATTCTTACTCTAATGTATATGTGATTATTTTTCAGATGATTTGCTTGTGAATATATATTGCATGAAACAAAATTGAAATTGGGTATCTCGTGATTTGTCCAATTCAATGTTCTAATTCCTGTTATTGCCAACAGAACACTGCCTAAATAAATCCATTAAGAACCTTTCTCCTGGCTTTTCTGGTTTGTGGATTCATCCTCTAGGCGATGGCCAATATTCGGCTGTCATTCTCAGTGATTCCTTGTAATCCGTATAAATACGGAAGGAAATGGTCTTGCTTTGACAAACCCCATATCGAAAGGAAGCAGCTAGTTAGTAGTAGAGGAATGCACAATGTCATTAGCCCTGTTTCCCAGAATTTCTCTTCAAAATTGTGCGCCACATCACGAGTATCTATTGAGGAAACTGGGCAGCAAGTCAGTACCTTTACCCAAGTTGAAGATCTAACGAAGGCATTGGCTTATTTGTTTAGGACAGAAATTGATGGTGGTCTGGTGAAAGTTTATGTTACAAAGAAAAACGTTAGGTATTGTGTGTATATTGAGGTTTCTTCCTTGGAGCTTCATGGTGAAGGGGAAAGGCTGGTGCTGTGTTGGGGTATGTATAGAGCAAATTCTTCATATTTACTCCATCCAGATTCGACTAGTTCGACTATAGATGCCGGATCAGGGATGAATCTGAGCCTGTTCTCACAGACTTCTCTTGGCAAGTTTGCAATTGAATTGGAATTTGATGGCAAACAAGCTCCCTTGTACCTGTCATTTTTCCTGAAATCATCATTAGATGCTGGGTCAAGTGGCTTTGAAATAAGAAGTCATAGGAAAACAAATTTTTGTGTACCAGTTGGTTCTCTTCCAGGATATCCAGCTCCTCTGGGTCTCTCTTTTTCTCCTGATGGTTCTATGAATTTTGCCATTTTCTCAAGACATGCGGAGAGCATGGTTTTATGCTTGTATGATGACACCAGTTCAGAGAAACCTGCTTTAGAGCTTGATCTGGACCCTTATGTCAATCGATCAGGTGACATCTGGCATATCTCATTTGAAAGTGCCTGGAATTTTGTGAGCTATGGTTATCGCTGCAGAGGGGCTCTTTTTCGGAGAAACAAGGATGATAGTTATGCTGAGCATATTCTTTTGGATCCTTATGCTAAGATCATTGGGAATTCTTATCCTAATGGTCATGGATCCAGTTTGCTTATGAAGTATCTTGGACAGTTGGGCAAGGAACCTGCTTTTGACTGGGATGATGATTTTCATCCAAATTTATCCATGGAAGAACTAGTGGTCTATAGGTTGAATGTCAAACGCTTTACGCAGCACCAGTCCAGCCTACTTCCAAGTGATTTAGCTGGGACCTTTGCTGGTTTGGCCAAAATGGTGCAGCATTTTAAAGATCTGGGTGTGAATGCTGTTCTGTTGGAGCCAGTTTTCACATTTGATGATAAAAAAGGACCATATTTTCCTTGTCACTTTTTTTCTCTAATGCACATTTATGGACCATCTGGTGGTCCTGTATCTACTATCAACTCTATGAAAGAAATGGTTAAAACTTTGCATGCCAATGGGATAGAAGTTCTCATGGAAGTTGTTTTCTCCCATACTGCTGAGATTGGTGCTTTGCAAGGAATTGATGACTTATCCTACTATTATGCAGATGGAGTTGGTGATTTGAATATACAGAGTGCTCTGAATTGCAACTATCCTATTGTGCAAAAGTTGGTTGTGGATAGCCTTCGGCATTGGGTGACTGAGTTTCATATTGATGGCTTCTCTTTCATAAATGCTTCATATCTATTGAGGGGATTTCATGGAGAATACTTGTCTCGACCTCCATTGGTTGAAATAATTGCATTTGACCCATTACTCTCGAACACTAAGATCATTGCAGATTGCTGGGATCCCCATGACATGGTAGTGAGGCAAACTCGTTTTCCTCATTGGATGAGATGGGCTGAAATGAATACAAATTTTTGTACTGACGTGAGAAACTTTTTAAGGGGTGAAAGTCTTCTTAGCAACCTTGCAACAAGACTTTGTGGGAGTGGGGACGTGTTTTCTGATGGACGAGGCCCTGCATTCTCTTTTAATTTCATTGCCAGGAATTTTGGACTTTCTCTTGTGGACTTAGTCAGCTTCAGTAGTGGTGAGCTAGCTGCAGAATTAAGTTGGAATTGTGGAGAAGAAGGACCTACAAGTAACACCAGTGTCCTTGAAAGACGACTTAAACAAATCCGTAATTTCCTCTTCATCTTGTTTGTGTCATTAGGAGTACCTGTTCTGACCATGGGAGATGAGTGTGGTCAGTCTTCTGGCGGTTCTCCTGCATATGGTGACACAAATCCTTTCAATTGGAGTGCTTTGAAAACAGGATTTAGTGAACAAATCACACAGTTCATTTCCTTTTTAAGTTCATTGAGAAAGAGACGGGGTGATCTTCTTCAGTGTAGGAACTTCTTAAAAGAAGAAAACATTGAATGGCGCGGAAGTGACCAAGCTCCACCAAGATGGGAAGACCCATCCTGTAAGTTCCTGGCCATGATTTTGAAGGCTGAAAAAGTGGGGTTCCCAGGGAGCTCTGTATCTGCTGATATGTCGGGTGATTTATTTATTGCTTTCAATGCAGCTGATCATCGAGAAACTGTAGTTTTACCCCTGGCTCCAGAAGGAATGTCATGGTGCCGTTTAGTTGATACAGCTCTTCCATTTCCTGGGTTTTTCTCGAACAGTGGTGAATTTGTCTCTGAGCAGACATCAGGATTGTCTACTTATGAAATGAAGTCTTACAGCTGCACTTTGTTTGAGGCAAGTAATCGTAGCAGTTAAAAAAACTTTCCTCTCCCAATTCTCTCTGTACATATTGTCGTTACAAGCAATTGACCTCTCATTTGTAGTTTAATATTATATAATAATAAATTGGTGAGAAACATGAGAATATGTAGTGGGCAATATCTTCTGGAATTCTTTGTAAATGCTCAATAATTTCATTGTAATGATTTTCTAATGTTCAGTGGTGGAGGATTCAGTTATCCTAGCCTCCCTAGTAACATGTAAACAATAATTATTCCACACTCCAAAGTCACTGCGAAGCCTTCGTTGCCATCTTTATCCATTCAATTTTGGTAAATTGTGTTATATCATGTTTAAGGTAAGAAATACCGTATGAGAAGAAAAATTATTAATAAATAATTATCTAATGGATTAATATTTTACACAATTTAATGATAAATTTACAGTATACCTCACGCATATTATATTTATAATTTTGTACATCAATCCATAATTATTTTTTATTCTATCATTTATATTAAAATTAACGTAGAATATAATTTTTAAGTAAAAATATCTACTACTTGGGTGGATACTTGTAGCTTTATAAATTTTTTAAAATTTTATTTGCAGTAATCAAGCAGAATTCATTGCACGGTAGATGTTGACATCTTGTTTTCATTTTATATTTAATCGATGATAACCATCCTAACCAGTATTTCAACGTACAGATTACAGAAACAATATTATTTGCACGCTATTTTTTTTACACTATTTTTATATTATTTTCTTTTTGAGTAATAAAATAATAAAAACACACATTTTACTATATTCTTTCTCTATCTTTTTCCTTTTTCTCAAACAGGAAGGTGTAATAAAATGGTATAAACAAAATGTGTGTAAGAAGAATTATGCTTACATAAAGGGATAGCAGATCAGATGGAGTAACTTTTTCAACTTCTACTGATAAAAGAAAAAATACTGAACATCCCAAAAGGTTAACAAATCTTCGTGGACTAACGAATGGGCATAGTAGCTCCCCACTTCCCAGACCAAGTCGTGACTGAGTCACCAATTAAAATCTATGTTCAATGATCATTTCAGCTGCTGCACCCATGACGCCAATCCCACCAATTTCCAAAAGGCGAAGAGCCAAGTGGGGTTCATTCAAATGCCTTAATCCTCTGCTCAGTCTCTTCAACATGTTCCCATCAACTTCCCGGACCCACAATGGAGCGCAACCCACCATCAGGCTCACAAACCCTGACACATAGGCCCTCCAAGTCGTGCAATCACAACGAATTGATATCTTCCTGTCCAGGGCGCTTGCAAGAAATTCCAAATGCATCCCAAGAACCTTTGCCCTTCGTCTTGATGCAGGCGATGAATGGCCAATACCCCAGGCAAATGCCCCGCTGAGCACAACAAAGAATGCCAGTGCATAACCTCTCAGCATAGCAACCCCAACTCCAGAGTCTCCGCCATCCTGCTTCAACTCACGAGCTGATAAAAACCAGGAAGGCAGAGTCTCTTTTATCAAAGAATGAACTAACTTTGATCCACCTGATATCCAGACCAATGAAGCCCCGAGAAGAGCGGCAAGCTTGACACGTGCCAAGGATGTGGCAAGAGAAACTTGTCCATGTTTCATTCCATACTTGGTTCTCTTTAGGTTCTTTACCTCCCCCTTGGGTAACTCACTACTTGCTATATCTCTAACTGTAAGCATTAGAATATACACAATTTCTTCAGTCAAGAACGTGATATCTCCAATAGAACGGTACGCTCTTAAGTAAAGAATCCCAGGAGCAACCGGGGAGATCCCACCGGAGATGTGGGAACCAAAGCCATGACCGAGGAGGGCACCAACACCACCATAGTTATAACGACAGGTAGAGCCAAGCCCCAGGGTACATGTGAAGCAACTTTTTAGTAGCTGAACTACAGCATCCCTGTTGTGGTGGAAGACAGTTGCAGAAGCAGAGAACACAATGTAGTCACTCCAACGCTTCACCTTCTGGACCCACAAAGAAGCTACAATGGGCATGCATGGCCAGGAACAAGCAGAAGCAACGGCATTCATAGCTGGACCAATCAGGACAAGGAAACGCTCATTGGCTTTATCAATTTTATATGTTATTGTGAGGCTTACAAAAGCTGCCAAAGGCAAAGGAAGTGTGGCTGGAGAGTCCCCATCTGCTTGCAAGGAATTTAAAATGTAGCGTGTCAACATATTAAATGAACCTTTTGTTTTCCACATACATTAACCCTAAGGGATGTTAAGAAATCAAAAATGAGTTTTGTTATATCCTCGTAATTCACCATCTTAATAATCCCCCTAATATCTTATAAAGAAAGTATTAAATAAAAAAATAAAAGCATATAATGTCTTATAAATTTGAAATGCATTTAATACTTTTTTTATTTAGTAATTAAGAGGATTATTAAGAAGATATAAAATTATTCATCAAAAATAAAAATTACTCCTTCCGTCCACTTTTATCTGTCGTTTAAGGTTTTTGTATAAGAATTAAGAAAATTATTAAATAATCTAAATTATAAAAAAATATAGTTCAAAATAATTAAATTATCATTTCTCTCACTTCATTAATATTTTTTGTTTTTTCAAATTTCACTTACTCTGCTTATTCTCTCTCCATTAAAAGATAAAGATAAAGTTGAAAAAAATTAATTAATGCTTCCTTAATATTCTCAAAAGACAAATATTGTTGGATAAGAAAAATTTACTTACACAACATATAAAAATGGACATAGAGAGTAGTAAATAAAAAATAGAAACATTTAATGTCTTGAAAATTCAAAATACATTTAATACTTTCTTCTTTAAATAATTAGGATGATTTAATGAAGGATAATAAATGTTATTTTTATTCCTTAACATGTACTTTAGTTAACAAAATCCTTAAAATTAAAAACAAGACTTTGTCCCCTACAAAAATAAATGCCCGCATGAGTGGATATTCATGGGTCAACCATACAGCTAGTTGATTAATTCATCCATAAATTACTTCTTAACTCTCAAGGACCAACTCTCATAAATGGTTAAGTTGTTAGGTAGAGGCTCAATAATGATTTTATATCTTTAACACTAACAATAACTATAAATATCCAAAACTTGACATTATAACAAATTATTTGGTTTAAAGAGTGAAAATCACATAAATGCTGAAAAAGTTGCCGAGAAAAAGGTTATTGATCTTTGTAGCAATAGCATTTATGGGTCTCCTGTTCTAAAATAATTAATGTTTCAACAGAACCCAAAAGAAAGGAAAAAAAAACACACACACACACAATTAGAGTAGAGAGTAGAGAATAAAGAATATGATGAATTACCTACAGCAAGGCTTGGGACATCAACACCTGTGGCCGCTAGAATTTTCTTTATCTGTTGCTCAACAACAGATAAATTTGCAGCAGGGCTAGGCCAATCAGTTCCATTCATATAAGCTGGCTTCCATATGCCCCGTGTAACTTCAGCTGAAAAGTAGCTTGCAATGGTAACCAAAGATGCCGGAAGAAAATCGGCAAGATCTTTGAGGCCTGAGATAAAAAGCACATAGAAATTACACAGCAGACAACCTAAACAAAAGCTTAGAAGAATGAGCATTTCAATATCAAGATATATTTAATCAACAAAATTATTCTATGAAGAAGCAGCATGCGCTGCCTACAGAATGCAAATTCTCAAAAAAGCAGAAGGTGGTCTAAGAGACTAGGACCAAGTGTGCTATTATCTTATTTCTACTCAAAATTCAAGTTTATTAGATAAGCATTTTAGTCTTTTCAATGGTTGCTGGGCTATTATTGCAGCCCCGAAAGGCTCCAGTTAATTATTGGTCATTATTGTTATTTATAATATTATTTAGAACTTGTTCTACTATAAATTAATTAAAAAAGCCACCTAAAAGTGAGTGAAGATTTAGGTAGAAGTCTCATCATGTTCAAGTCATTGGGAAAAAAGGGGGTAACAAATTCCCAATGTACAAAAACAATACATATTTTCTTGTACAAAATCGTATCACTTTTGAGTAAAACTCATGAGGTGGTTTGGACTTTACAAGACCACTAAATATAGGAAAGGTGCTGGATGGTAAACACTTTTTAAAATCCTTGGAAACTTTAGGAGGATTGAAGCAGAGTTATAAACCATACAATCTTTCCAGGCCATATGAGATGGGGTCTGAGTCCTACAGTTTTCTCTGGCATTTTGTATCCTAAATGGAGCAGGAAGACATCAGTATCGCTGAATAGGAGAGGAGCTTATCACTACAACCAGAAGAACACACTCAAAAAGCCTAAGCAACTTTTGGAGCTTGGAACTGAGTTACAAACCACAGAAGAGCCCTTAGTTTCTTTTCATCCCTGTAAATGATATTGCATCAATATTTTCAAGGACCAACTCAACCCAAAAACTTAAATTGTTAGGTATAGACACATGAATGTTTTAATCTCTAACATGCCCACTCACAAAAGAAGCTTATGGGCTTGAAATATGGACAATACACAAACCCACTTTATCTTAGGCTGAAATTTAATTTTTTAACATGAAGAATGGGAAAGCAAGGATCAAACTCTTAACCACTTGATTAAAGAGGATCTAATACCATGTTAAGAACCACCTTAGCTCAAAAGCTTAAGCCGTGCCGTTAAGTGTAGGCGTATGAATGGTTTTAATCTCTAACAAATATCAATAAGATAGACTCCCATAAAAGGTTGTGTTGCATGTCAAACACAGGCACTAGCATGCATTATGAATAGGGCACCATTCCAACACCCTTTTGTACAACTCAAAATAAAAAATACAAAATTCCAATACTAGACCTTTTTTGAGACTTTTGTGGTCTTTTTTTCCACACAACAAATGCACCTTGAATATTTTCCCAATATTTCTTACAATTTGCTTATGAGGTGGCACAATCCAAGGATGCAGTTGTAATTTCACAGAGGAAGTACGCTATGGATTTCCTTCAAGAAACAGTCTTATTGAATGCCAAACCTGTTAACACTCCTATAGATTCAAATGTCAAATTTTTACCAAATCAAGGAATGCCACTATCAAATCCAGGAATACAGGAGACTGGTAAGGAAACTGAACTACCTCACAGTTATCCGTCCAGACATCTCCTTTGCAATTAGTGTGGTTAGTCAGTTCTTGAACTCTCCTTGTGAGGGTCATTAGGATGCAGTGGTTCGTATTTTGAAATACATTACGGGAGCTCTAGGAAAAGGCCTTATTTATGAAGATAAAGGACATAGATAGATTGTTGGATACTCTAATGCGGATTGGGCAGGCTCTCCCACTAACAGGCGATCTACTTCAGGGTATTGTGTATTCATCGGGGGCAGTCTAATATCTTGAAAGAGTAAGAAACAGAATGTGGTCTCAAGATCCAGTGCAAAAGCATAATACCAAGCCATGGCCTCAGCTACTTATGAACTTATTTGGTTGAAACAACTCCTCAAAGAACTTTAGTTTGGGTAGATGGTGCAAATGAAGCTCATATGTGATAATCAATATGCTTTGCATATTGCATCTAATCCAATTTTCCATGAGAGGACCAAATACATTAAGATAGATTGTCACTTTATTAGGGAAAAGATCCTATCAAGTGACATCACTACAAGCTTTGTGAATTCAAATAATCAAATGATCAATTAACTGATGTTTTCACCAAATCCCTAAGAGGTCCTCAAATAAGTTATCTTTGTAACAAGCTTGGCGCATATGATCTATATGCTCCAACTTGAAGGGAAGTGTTAGAATCTGTTACGATCATGTACATAATTAGGATTATATTGTATCTGTCCAGATACATTATATGTAGAGTAGTAGAAATTTCTTTTGATTTAGTTACTGTAATTAGACCTTGATTATGGTTTTGTATTTATTATGTAAATAATATAAATAGTTTGCTCCGCGGTGTATTGAGACACATGAGTTTACACAAACTCATGTCTCTCTCTTTTTCTCTAATTCAACAATTATTATTATTATTAGTATTATTATTATTATAATTATTCCATATCTTTTGGATTCAACTATATTTTTTGGTTCATGGTGCCTGTATTTCTTGGCTCATGTCTATGTTTCATGGTTCTAACCTCTTGACAATTGAAACCTTAAAATTTGAAATATTTCCCATACTTTTACCCCATATAAACCTAATCTTTGTCAATGTATAAGCCAAAATCGATCCTATATTATGAAACCCTAAAGCCCACCAAGGACATTTCCTGGATACTTTGTTCATTCACCACATTTAACTGTGAGATCTTTGAACAATACTATAGTTTATTTCATTGACAGGCAGACTGGGATCACCTAAAAACAATAGGACACAAGTAGAAAACTGTTATCAGAATTAGGTAATAAAAGTATGCTAATGTAGCAATTGGGAAATTTAGGAACAGGATCGAACAAGACATATAGGAATAGGAGAAGAATAAAAGTATGCTAATGTAGCAATTGGGAAATTTGGGAAAACTGTTTTTGAAAGATTCGATTCCAAACACTTTTTTTGTTTAATTATTCTTAAAAACTGTTTTGGTATTTTTATATTTAAAACTGTTTACAGAGAGAGAGAGAGAGAGAGAGAGAACAAAACCATACATGCTTCGCGTTTCAATTTCTATATTCAATTGGACCTATACATTTATATTCAATCTTTTTGCCTATTAAGTTATTCCAAGAGTCATATGTCATATTCAATCTCGACATCCTCACTCCACATTGTTGTGACATTTTTACATTTCAAAGCATCAATGCCTCATTAGAATCGTAACTCAATACTATACGCAACAAGTTTTAAGTTAAAATTTATGAAGGCAAATAGAGAACTGGGTAAACCTGTAGCCAGTTCACGGGGAGAGAGTCTTCCATGAGCACAAGCTGTAAGAGCAGCATCCAGCACAAAGGGAATAGCTTCCAAGATATCCCAGGCAGGCACTTTTAGTTTCATTAAGGCATCATCCAATGCAGACCCAGATGAACTGCTACTTCCTGAAGTTGTAGGTGTCAAAGGCTGAGCATCTCTATTTATCTTCCTGAACATCATGCCTAGCAGAGCATCAACAATCTGATGAACAGGCCTTCCAGGTGCAAGACCAGAGCGGATTGAAGCAATACATTCTTGATGTTGCCGATACCAAAAGTTTAATTTTGGAAAGGAATCCATAAAAACAGATTCTGGAGGGAAACTTATAATTTTTGACAATTTGTTGAGCTTTATTCGATCCTTTGCTGATTTTCCAAAAGATGCAAATTTACAGTTCCGAACCAATAAAAGGCATTCGGGACTAAATAGTGATCCTAATGCTGGAGTTGCTGCATCCCTCATGACATGTTCAACAGCTGGATGATCAAACCGCCATAACCTCAGCAAAAGAGCAAATGCATTACAGAACACCGCATGATGAGAGAGTTCTTCACCACTTGCAAGAGTCTGTGAGACATCAGGGACATGTGATGATCCAAAAACCTCACATATTGGCATTAGCGCTGCTGCAAGTGATGGAACCTGAAAGAAGATGCCAAAATCACAACATATATCAGCAAACAAGGTACTTGCAACATCTGCTACTTCTCTACTCAACACCCCCTCCTCCATTTTTATCAGCGAAAAAAAACACCCTCCTCCATTAGGTTCAACTATATTTTATTATAAACTAAGAATTGAATTGATGATAGGGCCTTCCTAGACTGGAAAACAAATGCCTAAGAAAAACTTGTACTCTCATTTTTTTTTTCTCTTGAAAAAAGAAAAAAGGGTAGTTGACATTGACATGTTAGTCAGAATACAAAGATTATTAAAACATAACATACCAAACCATGTACGGAGAAAATATGAACACAGTCTACAGATGAAATTCCAATAAGAAGGACGTTTAAAAATGGAGCTTGGCTGATCAAATGGCTTTCAGTACCAGAGTAATTAGGAGGCACTGGAGGTGAGAGCAATTTTATGATAAAAACTGTGGTGTGCTCCTGCAAACAAAGATAATCATTGTAAACCTAAAGAAAAGAACGGACAAATTAAAGAAGAAGGATTAGGTTACACATCAAACAAGCAAAAGAACTAAGTTGTCTACTCTGGTAAAAGGCTTTCTGGGAAAGCCAAACGAAATGGTGTCAGGATTACCTGTACATTCCAACCACGTAGTAGAGATGCCCCGCAAAGAATGGTAGCGGCAGATATCTTTTCTTCATCTGAACCATTGATTGCAATTTCATATATTTTCTCAATCTCTGCTAAGCTTCCATCAAATCCATGAGCTTAAATTCAGTTGCCTTACCACTGGTAAATATACAAAAAAGAGCATCTAATATACCTGGCTTCAGGATAAAGAAGGGTGTAACTGTAGTCCAGGTATTAGGCAATATACTAACATTAATCAGACAGCTGCCACTTTCACACACGTGATAAGTCTCCACAAGTGCATGCTTGCATATTTGTGTCTGTGTATATCTAGTATCTATATATCTGTATTTGGTCTCAAAAAAAGACTCTTATTTTCTTTTCCACATGAATGTTTCTGTGTATATTTAGTATCTATAAATCTATATTTGGTCTTAAAAAAAACAAAAACTCTCCTTTTCTTTTCCATATGAATTAAGTGCTTTTATCGAGGAACTCGGAGCAATAACGGCCATAAGTTAGGTACTATCCTGGCCAAACCGCAGAATGGTGAGAGTCTCGTGAGCCTCATGCACTGGGCCACCCTTTTGAATTAACAAAAAAGTGGTGCAGTAACTAGTAGGCTAGTATAAAGAATTGCACTAAATAGTACCCTCTAATGAGATTCAGCAATGCTTTCCCAAAAAATTGCACTAAATAGTACCCTCCAATGAGATTCAGCAATGCTTTCCCAAAAGTGCAATACTGCATGGTGTTGGCTCACACAAAATGAAGTAGGGTAAACTCTTCAGAAAAAAAAATAGCTTGTGTCCAGACAATATCTACAGATAAAAGGGGCGGGCAAGAAAGAATAAAACACAACACATGGGGGCTCATCTCAGATCTTAACAGTTAACATTCAGTTTAAGAGAAGAGACTCTTTCCAGAAAATTAAATTTAAATTCTCTGTTGTAGTCTTAAAAAATTCCTTTACAATGTGAATTCTAAGAAAGTAGGCCAACTGTTAAATGCTAAACCCTTAAAATAAGTCTAATATTGATCATCCACAATAACTAAAGAAAAATGACAAATAAAACTGCTAAAATACTCACACTACTAAGGCATGGACAGTGCCCAAGGTCAGTAGCATAAATGGTGGCAACCAAGGCATTTCATGAAGTTTCTGATGTAATAAATAAGCACAAATTCAATGATTCAAATGCATCAGTAACTTAATAGAGAAGTACCAGTTAAACAATTCAAGGTGATAACATAATCAGGGAGCAGGAGATGTAGTCAGAAAGAAGGGGAAAAAAAGGATGGGAAAAAAATTAGAGAGCTAATATCCAAGGTCGCTGCTCTCCTCAACAGCACTCAGGAAAGGTAAAAAAAACTCTTTATATGAAATAACACAACCATCTAAGTTAGTTGCTCGAACCAACCACCTTCCCCAAATCTTGCCCTTCTGACATCTTTTTAAGGGGAAAGAGCAGAGTACAGAAATGATGAGGCAGCAGCATACCTGGAAGCTGGAGTTGCAACTAAGACATTAAACAATGCAGGGGTTAGCTGTGATCCCGTCATCAATGTAGACCAGCCAGAAACCTGGCTAGAAATGCTACAAGGAATTTGATTGCTGCATGCTTTTACATAGCCAGGCCAAAAATAAGCTGATGTATCGAGTAGATCTCTTGCAATACAAGCCTCAACAATCAGATGCCATAAGTTGCCAGCTGCAAGGAAACACGAAATATGACAAAGTGACATTCATACACCAAAGACACAAAAAATAGGGCCCAAACCAAGCATATGAAAACACTTTCATGAGATAACCATATCTGAAAGCAAATAAACAGAAGTGAACAGGCAAAAGGGGCATAACGTGAAATCTTTACAAATTCAGATTACCACAACAAAAGCAAATTACTCACAACAGTTCATGGGCAAGTCATTCATGCTCATGCATTCTAAGTATCCACTACCAACTGTGTTTCCTGATATGAACATAATAGCCTTGGCAGCAGCTTGATTGGCTTCCAAAAGAACAGATTGAGGTGGAGTCAGTAAGCCCTCATAATCACCCAATAGCTGTAAGCTGGTAACCAATTCCCCACGACACTTCCCCAAAGCCCGTTTATCTTTCCTTTGATTTGTGGGGCTGCGTTCAGCTTCTTCAATCAGTTCACCTTCCTCTTCTTCAATAATATTAGTGACCACGAGGGTTGTAATGCACAATAACATACACAAGCAAGTATCAAGGCGAGGGTGAGGTACGGGACCCTCACTTGGATTCCTCTCCTAAAAGAACAGGGGGAAAAAATATAAGTGTCTTAATGTGAAGATTATTTAGAGTGACTAGAGTCCAATTGCATGCAATTTTCCAGTGTCACTAGATTTTTTTTTCTAAAGAACCAGTTAATCAATTAAATGTAAAACTGCCGAGCACCAACACAGACAAAGTAGAATGTAAATAACATGTACCATGATCTTTCCTTATTGACTATTGACTGTATTAGGTTAACAGATCATGCACAAGAATAAATTCAACCAATTGTTCCCATAGAAACCACCGACTCCCCCACCCCTTTCCTTGGATCAATTCCTACCCTTTGAACCAGCCGTAGTGCTGCAACCCATAAACCCAAAAATGTACTGTGCCATGTAGTGCCATTAACTGCATGTAAAGCCTTCACCAAACCTGCAATAATAACTTGAAATAAATATTACAGATTTCAAAAAAAAAAAAAAAAGTTACTCCAAGTATTCAGTACCACTCTTGCTCAAAAGATACCATTTGGATTGTTTTTCCATGTCAGTATCCTCACATGGAAAAACTTCAGATCACTATTCACATTTGTTCCCACCAGTTTTAATGTTTTTACTTTTTAATAGAAAGTAATAGCGGAAATTCCGTTTGTAACAAAGCAGGTATTTGATTCTGTAATATCCTCTTCCTCTCTATATTTTGTCATATCTCTCACTCATTTTCTAGTCTTTCTTTTTCTCCTTTCCATTTGCCAGAGCAAAGAAGGCCGTTGTTGCTGGTAACAGTTTGGCACGATACAAGCACTCCATATCTAGATGAAGCCATGTAGGGTCAATGTTATTAGGCAGGGGAATATCAGTTTCTTCTCTCCGGATTTGAGATCTTATCTTTGACTTGAATTCAGAAGGTTTGGCGAGGTTTGTACATTAATTTTAATCAGCATGTACAAAACTTTGTTTTACAATGAAGATCCAGAAACTATACATATCATATTAATGTCTGTAAAGGAAACCCAAAAAAGAATCCTGGAGAGACTCCAAACATATGTGCAAGGAGAAAAAAAAAAAAAAACAGAAACAGAAGAAGAACAAAAAAAACAATTATAAAATCAAAACTGGAAGAAATGGAAAGCTAGAATGGAATGAATTTAGAGCAGTTAATTCCAGGGCCTTTCTGCTAAAGTTCCAAAGCTAGTCTTAATGCTAAGCTCCATTCTCAAGGACAAGTGCCTGCCAGAGTTCAAACTATTGCACAGTGAGTCCACCATCTCTCTCCATCACACCCAATAGACTATCTTTGGTGAAAGAAATAAAAATAGAAAATGATGATGCAGTAATTTGGCCATGTCAGAATATTGATGTGGAAAAATAATCCAAGTGGCATCTTTTCAGTGGGAATAGTATTGAGTACTGAGTACTCTAGAAAATTTTCCCCATTCCAGGTACACTAAAAGCTGGAAGCATTGCTGGTAATGATTGCTTAAATTTTATATAAAGGGAGTTTACTTGTCAACGAGAAAAAGTCATGCCTTTACAAAGAGGAATTAATGTGAAAACACATTTTGAGGCGGTGAATAAAGGCAAGAACATGAAGTCAAAGAAAAGAAATGAGGTGATCTGACTTGGTGGGCACACGGTCTTAATGTTTGTGTGTCTAAGGATATAAAAAGGCTGATGAGTGAGATTGAGCATGCATGTGGTGGCTTGAACCCTCCACAACCGAAGAGAAAAAATTGATCAAGAGATTTATTTATGTTATGTACTTGAAAGCTGCCAGGTAAAACACAGACCCCGTGTTTATTTGTGTTATGTAATATTTGGGCATATTGGGGTTCGGGTTTGTGTGAGATTTTTGAGAGGTTGATTGATTATAATTTGTGGATTTTTATAGTGGATGTTTTCGTGGAGCCGTGAATGTAAGCAACTTGCCAAACCACGTTGGAATTCTTGAATGTTGTTAGAAACCTGCTTCTGATTTCTGGAACTAGAATTAGAGCTCCGGACTTACAGAGTGTATAATAGGAAAAAATGGAAAACTAGAAAGGAAAAATATAGAAGAACGAAATAACAGCCCAAGCTTTCGAGAGGCTTGGTCTCTCCCCACTCCAACCGACTCCAAAAAAATGATCCCCCCCTCTCTCCCCAGCTCCTCTCCTGTATATAATCTACTAACAGACTCCTTCACTGGCGCCCCACCTGCGCTCTTCCTCCTTCCCTCTCATAGCCAGCTCAGCAGTTGGTTATGCAACCCGCGTTCTGCCTCCACTGGCGTCCTCCACTTCTTCTCTCTCCTCCTGCCACGTCAGCTCTCTGTTATGCAGCCCACACCCACCTGGTTCTGCTGGATTGCTTTTCTGTTGAGGTGATTCATTTGCTCCCTTCTCCACAGCTCCTTCGTGTAATGCCCCTCTTTTCCCCCTAAATCTGTTTTTGTGGTATACTTTCCTAATGGGGGGTCTAACAATACTTCCCCCAGAAGTTTCACCTTGTCCTCAAGGTGAAATTCAAGAAAATTATCTTGAATGGTAAGGAAAGGTTCCCACGTGTTCTCAAAATCTGGCAAGTCTTCCCATTAAATTAACACCTCTAGTTCCCCACTTATAGCTGTTCTGACATTGAATACTGCTGCCGGGTACACTTTCAACTCCCATTCCTCAGTTAAATTTTTGGGCAAGGGTTGCTGACTAACTGCCCCTGCTGCTGATTTTTTTAGTGAGGAGACATGAAAAACCAGATGTATTTGTGTATAATCAGGGAGGTGCAGCCTATAGGCGACTTGCCCCACTCTTTCTATCACCTTGTAAGGGTCATAAAATCTCGGGCTTAACTTCTCATTGGTTTTCCTTGCTAGAGACTTGAATCGGTAGGGTCATATTTTTAAATAAACATAATCTCCCGGCTGATAGCTGACATCCCTCCTTTTCTTATCCGCTTGCGACTTCATTTTGTTTTGTGCCGTTAGCAAATTATCTTTCAGCTCATCCAAGATCCTGTTTCTATCTGCAACAAGTTGATTAACCTCTTCAACCATAGATGAATCCTCAGGGTGTCTTAGTAAGGCAGGTGGTTCCTTTCCATATAAGGCCTTGAAAGGGGACATTCTGGTGGAGCTGTTATAATTAGTGTTGAACCAGAACTCCGCCCAATTCACCACTTAGGCCACTGCTTAGGCTTATTCCCCACAAAACACCTGAGATAAGTCTCGAAACATCTATTCACCACTTCAGTTTGACCATCCGATTGAGGATGATAGGCTGAGCTGAGCTTGAGGGTTGTCCCGGATAGCTTGAACAGATCTGTCCAGAATTGACTGATGAATACTCGGTCTCTATCCGAGACTATTGAGGTAGGGAAATCGTTGTAGCTTCACTATCTCCCTCACAAACACCTCAGCCACGTCCTTGGCCGAAAATGGGTGACACAAGGGGATGAAATGGGCGTATTTAGTGAGTCTATCTACGACCACCATGATAGTGTCTACTCCTTGTGCTTTTGGCAAGCCCACCACAAAATCCATGGAAAATATCACTCCATACTTGAGTTGGGATCGGCAACGGTTGCAGCAATTGGGCCGGAGATAAGGCCTGATATTTGTTTCGTTGACAAATATCACAAGCTGCTACAAAACTCTTTGATGTCTCCCTTCATTCCCTCCCAATACAACAATCCGGATATCCTCTTATATGTCCTGAAAAAACCTGAATGACCTCCAAAAGGGGTAGCATGGAACTCATGCAATATGGAAGGTATCCTCGCAGAACTTCTCGATAAACCAATCGTCCCTTATAGTACAGACAGTTCCCCCTCGCCATATATCCCGGGTGTGCTTCCTTGTCTGTCAACAAGTCTTGTAAGATGGTTTTCAGTTTGCTGCCATTTTGCAGCTCTTCCGCCCAATGCTCTGAATCTGTCACGTGAAAAGTGGAGATGGCACAGAACTCTTCCCTTCTGGACAAAGCATCTGCAGCCTTATTCTCCCCTCCAAGTCTGTATTGCACCTCAAAATCAAACCCCATTAACTTTGAGGTCCACTTCTGTTGTTCTTCTCCCATCAGTCTCTGTTCAGTCAAATATTTCAGGCTTTTCTGATCTGTTCTGATCACGAAATGCCTTCCCATTAAGTAATGCCTCCATTTCTTTACTGCTAACACCACAGCCATCAATTCTCTTTCATATACTGACTTTTGTTGCGCCCTGCACGACAATCCCTGGCTGAGATATGCGACCGGCCTCCCCTCCTGCATGAGAACGGCTCCCAAACCCTTCCCTGATGCATCCGTCTCCACCATAAATGTTTTGGAGAA
The DNA here is from genome assembly GCA_019955255.1 of Castanospermum australe. Classification (NCBI taxonomy): domain Eukaryota; kingdom Viridiplantae; phylum Streptophyta; class Magnoliopsida; order Fabales; family Fabaceae; genus Castanospermum; species Castanospermum australe. The sequence continues at coordinate 1,002,733 of NSJW01000209.1, forward strand.
GTCGGGCACTGCTAACACGGGAAGAGTTACCATGGCTGATTTTAACAATTCAAAAGCCAGTTGTGCTTCCTCATTCCACTCGAACCCATCCTTTCTTCAGCAGCTGAGTTAATGGTCCGAGCTATCTTACCATAATCCTTTACAAACCTCCTGTAGTATCCTGTCAACCCCAAGAATCCTCGGAGTCCTTTAACATCTCTGGGTTTCTGCCAGCTGGTCATGCCTTCAACCTTCGCGGGGTTAGCTTGGACTCCTTCAGCTGAGATGATATGACCCAGATATTCCAGTTTTGGCTGCCCAAAACTGCATTTTTTCTTGTTTAACAGCAACTGATTCTCCCTTAGTTGCTGCAAGACCAGCTCCAAGTGCTTGTAAATGCTCTTGTTCTGCTGCTACTGTACACGAGTATGTCATCAAAGAATACCAACATGAATTTCCTCAAGAAATGGACGAAATATCCTCATTCATTAGTGCTTGGAAAGTGGAGGGTGCGTTGATTAACCCGAAAAGGCATTACCAAGAACTCGTAATGCCCTTCATGAGTGTGGAATGGCCGTGTTTTGAAGACATCCTCTTCCCTCATCCTTGATTTGGTGATAACCCAGACTTTAGGTCTAACTTGGAGAAAATCACTGCCCCTCCTAGCTCGTCCAGCAGCTCGTTTGTAGCTGGGATGGGAAACTTGTCCGGCACAACCACCTTGTTCAAGGCTCGGTAATCAACACAGAACCGCCATCCTCCATCCTTCTTCTTAACCAATATAATAGGACTGAAAAACGGACTCGTACTATGCCTTATAATCCCAGCTGCTAGCATTTCAGCTACCACTTTCTCAATCTCATTTTTCTAATAATGTGGATACCTATAAGGTCTTATGTTGGGTACTGAGGCTCCTTCTTTCAGCCTTATAGCATGATCCTGTACCCTGGAAGGAGGTAGACCATGGGGCTCCTTGAAAAGGTCTAGAAACTTCTCCAGGACATGCTGCAGTTCCTCCCAGTCAGCAGGGTCCACTTGCTGCCTAGCTTCCTGGGTCGTCATTTCTACATAAAATCCTTCTCCCTCATTATGTAGAGCTTTCATCATAGATTTATAAGGAGGCTGCCGACCTAGACAATGAGGAATCCCCTTGTAACGTGACTAGCCTTCCCTTTGACAACAATCTCATTGTTAGTTCCTTAAAATTGGCTTTGATCTCACCCAATCCTTCCAACCATTCCAGCCCGAGCACAACATCCGCTCCTCCCAACTCAAATAGGAAATAGTCAGCTGTAATGTTGAATCCCTGTACCAACATATTCACCCCCTGGCACCGAATTTGATGCCCATCACCCACCTCTACTATATATTCTAGTGTCTCTGCCGAGGGTAGATTAAGCTCCTTTACTATCCTCCTATCAATGAAATTTGTTGGAATGCACAGATATGATTGCTGGAATATTTGGATGTGATTGCTGAAATATTTAGATGTGATTTGGATATCCAAATCAAATCCAATCTTTACTGTTTGTAATGTAAATATTGTTAGAGAGATTCTAGGCTAGATTTTAGGCTGAAAATCAATCCCTTGAATTAAGGGATTACAGTTAATTCTCTCCTGATTTTTTCCTATTTTTTCTCTTAGGATTTTCCCTAGAATTTCACTATAAAATACAGTCTTGTACATCCAGAAATATCAATGAGAACAAATACCATTCTCTCTTTCTGAATTCCGCATGGTATCAGAGCTTTAGGAGAGATTTCTGGGTTCTATTCGCAGCCTTCATTGCTGCATCTCTTTCACTTTCCCTTTGCTCTTTGCATCTATTTGCAGTGCAGCCTTCATTGCTGCGTTTCTTGTCTTTTTCTCTCTACTTTCTGCATCTGTTTGCAGCCTTCATTGCTGCGTCTCTGTTCTGTTCTACAGCCTTCATTGCTGTACCCGTCCCTCACCTTTGCTTAAACCAATTCCCTGTTTTTCAGCTTCAATGTCTGGAACCTCTTTCTGTTTCTTTGGCTTACATGCCTCACGGAATCACTTAGACACTTCCTGGATCATAGACTCTGGGGCTACTGACCATATAACTCCCTGTTCCTCACAGTTTAGCACATATACCCCTTGTCCTAATAATAGAAAAATCACCGTAGCAAATGGATCACTTGCTACTGTTGCTGGAATTGGGAATATATCTATTTCACCACATCTTACCTTGAAAAGATGTCCTTCATGTGCCAAAATTATCAGCCAACCTTGTTTCTATCCAGAAACTCACTAAAGATTTACAGTGTAATGTGGTTTTTCATCCATCTTATTGTGTTTTTCAGGACAAGGGCTCGGAGAGGAGGATTGGACTTGCTAAGGAAAGGAATGGGCTGTATTTTCTTGAGATACCAGATGCCTCTAAAGGAGTTTCACCAAATCTATCTGTTTCTTTCCTTACAACTTCTAATAAAGAAGCCATTTGGCTTCATCATTTTCGTTTTGGCCATCCATCCTTTCAAACTTTGAAAGGTATGTACCCATCTTGTTTAAGAATTTAGATATTAAAGAATTTCATTGTGATATTTGTGAGCTTGTCAAACACACTCGGGTTCCATTTCCTATTAGCAATAAATGATGTTCCAAACCTTTTGATTTAGTCCATAGCGACATTTGGGGACCTTTTACAATCCCAAATGTCTCAGGAACTCGTTGGTTTGTTACTTTAATAGATGATTGTACTAGAGTCACATGGACTTTCTTGCTCAAACAAAAATCTGATGTGAGTACTATTATTCTTTCTTCCATTCCATGATTCAGAATCAGTTTGGGGTTAAAATCAAAGTTTTTAGGTCTGATAATGCCAAAGATTATTTTAATCAAGTGCTGTCACCATATTTTTCAAAAGGAGAGAATCATACACGAGTCATCCTGTATCAATACACCCCAACAGAACGGAATTGCTGAAAGAAAGAATGGTCACCTTCTTAACACTACTCGAGCCTTGTTATTTCATGGGAAAGTTCCTAAGTCTTATTGGGGGGAAGCTATTTCTCACAGTCACTTATATGATAATAGGTTACCCTAACGTATATTGGACCAAAAAACACCCATGGCAATTTTGTCCACTTTCTATCCTCACTTCCGAGTATCCAATGGTCTTAAACCAAGAGTCTTCGGTTGCACTTCTTTTGTCCATATACATAACCACCAGAGGGGAAAATTAGATACACGAGCCATCAAATGTATCTTCCTTGGCTATTCTAGCACACAAAAAAGGTTATAAATGCTACCATCCTCCTTCTAGGAAAATACTATATGTCAGCAGATGTAACCTTTATTGAAAACAAGTCATATTTCAACCATTCTTATCTTCAGAGGGAGAATTCATTGAAAGATAAGAATGCTCCTGAATAGATGGTCTGGGTCTTAGTGATTTTGAGTTACCCGTCTCTCAAACTCCATCTGCTTCCCCAACTTATTTTGTTTCCCAATCTACTACTCCTGAAAATTCTCAACTCAAGTCTATTACAAATTCTATTTCTCAGGAACCTATAACTCTTCCTCAAACCGATTCTATTCATAATCCTAAAAGGTTTTCTCAGATATATTCAAGGAGATCAGCTACTGTTCCTAATCCGAAGCAAAGCCAGACTACCAATCTTGGACCCTATCGATGAAAGCATGGTAAGTTCTATTCTTCTTTAGCTGAACAGCCTGTTCATAATCATGAGAATGATTTTAAATCTCCCCATTATCAATGAAAGCACGGTAAGTTCTATTCCTCCTTTGATTGAACCGCCTGTTGATGATTTGGATCTTCCCATTGCCCTTAGAAAAGGTTCCAGAAAGTGCACAAAGCAACCTATTTATCCATTGTCTCACTATGTGTCACTACAACGTTTGTCACCACCCCACAAAAATTTATTGCAAGTCTAGATACTATTGCTATTCCTAAATCTCTATTTGAGGCATTGTCAAAAGAAGAGTGGAGAAATGCAATGAAGGAAGAAATGAGGCACTAGAGAAAAACAAGACATGGGAGATAGTTGACAGACCGAATGGAAAGAATTTAGTCGGCTGCAAATGGGTCTTTACTCTGAAATACAATGCTGATGGCTCACTCGAGAGATACAAGGCAAGGTTGGTGGCTAAAGGGTACACTTAAACTTATGGGGTACACTCAAACTTATGGGGTAGTACCAGGAGACATTTGCACCAGTAGCTAAGATGAAACACGGTGAGAATCCTACTATCTCTAGCTGCTCACTTTGATGGCAACTTCAACAATATGATGTAAAGAATGCTTCTTACATGGGGACTAGAAGAAGAAATCTACATGAGTATTCCACCAAGTTTTGAAGGAGAGAAACAGCAACTAAAGTATGTAAGCTGAAGAAAGCCCAGTATGGGCTAAACAGTGACCAAAGAGCTTGGTTCGGAAGATTTACCAAAGTCATGAAAGCGTCAGGGGTACAAGCAAAGTCAAGGAGATCACACACTGTTTATATTCAGGGGGAGTTACAGCACTTCTGGTATATTGTTGATGACATATAGTCACTGGTAATGATGAAGAGGAGAAACTCAAACTTGAAGCAGTGCTTGGCAAAGAGTTTGAGATAAAAGAGCTAGGAAAACTGAAGTACTTTCTCGAAATTGAAGTCTCATACTCCAAGTAAGGGATCTTTATCTCACAAAGAAAATATGTCCTAGATCTTTTGAAAGAAACCGGAATGCTTGGTTGCAAACCAGTGGCTACTCTGATTGAAGCAAACCAGAAACTAATGGCAGCAAGTGAAGAACCAGCTGCTGATCGAGAAATGTACCAGAGGCTAGTAGGAAGGCTTATCTATCTTGCTCATACCCGACCAGATATTGCCTATGCAGTAAGTCTGATTGGCCAGTTTATGCATGATCCAAAGGAATCACACATGCAAGCTGCTCTTCGAATACTACACTACTTGAAAGGAAGTCCAGGGAAAGGAGTGCTATTTAAGAAGAGTCAAAACCTCAAGTTAGAAGTCTATACAGATGCAGATTTTGCTGGCTTCGTGGTTGACAGAAGATCAACAACAGGTTATTATACCTTTCTCGACAGTAACCTAATAACACGGAGGAGTAAGAAACAGAATGTTGTGGCAAGATCAAGTGCAAAATCCGAGTTTAGAGCAGCAGCACAAGGAATTTGTGAGTTATTGTGGCTGAAGATTATACTAGAAGACTTGAAGATCAAATGGCAAGGTACCATGATGCTGTATTGTGATAACAAGTCTGCAATTAATATTGCTCATAATCCTGTGCAACATGACAGGACAAGCATATTGAAATTGACAGACATTTTATTAAAGAGAAACTTGAGGAAGGACTAATCTGCATGTCCTATGTTCCTTCAGGAGATCCAACTTGCCGATGTCTTAACTAAAGGACTCACAGTGGAAATTTCATGAGATGGTTTCCAAGCTGGGAATGGAAGATATTATATTCACCAGCTTGAGGGGGAGTGTTGGAATGTACAGATATGATTGCTGGAATATTTGGATGTGATTGCTGGAAGATGTGATTTGGATATATGTACAGATATGATTGCTGGAATATTTGGATGTGATTTGGATATCCAAATCAAATCCAATATTTACTGTTGTAATGTAAATATTGTTAAAGAGATTCTAGGCTAGATTTTAGGCTGAAAATCAATCCCTTGAATTAAGGGATTACAGTTAATCCTTTCCTGATTTTTTCCTATTTTTTCCTTAGGATTTTCCCTAGAATTTCACTATAAATACAGTCTTGTACATCCAGAAATATCAATGAGAACAGATACCATTCTCTCTTTCTGAATTCCGCAAAATTACTAGAAGCTCCACAATCTACTAGTACCACCACCCTTCTTTCTTGTATCTCACCCCACAACTTGAGTGATTTCTTTGAAGTTAACCCCATTATACTATTCATTGACAGCTGCAATGCCTTGTCTCCTCCCATTATCGTCCTCTCTTCTTCAACTTCATCCTCAGGTTCCTCCTCCTGAGATGCCAATTCCTGCTCTGTTCCCAGCAGTAATACATTCAGCTGTTTCAATTTGCAGACGTGCTCTGGTCCAAACTTCTCATCACACCTAAAACATAACCCTTTCCTTCTTTTCTCCTGCATTTCTGCTTCGGTGAGCCTCTTGAATCCGGTAGCCCTCTTCGGGTAACTACTCACTTCAGCTGAGCGGGATTCTACAGATTTCTGCCCCTATGAATCCAGCCTTGGAAGCAGTTGTGAGATAAGAATTTCCTCGAGAGGCAGATTCATAATTTGAATGTGGCTTAGTCCCTACTTCTACAGCAGCTGTTCTGCTGGAGAAATAAGGTCAACTTAGTCCTTTTGAACTCATTCCCACCTTTCCTCTTCCTACAACAAAATCTCTTTCTTTCCACCAGTAGGGCTAAGTCCATCAAGCTCAGGCTAAGGTTTCCACCCAGTGGAAGCTTCATTTCTGCTCTCACTTCTTCCTTCAAGCCATTGAGGAATATTCCCTTCAGCATGCTCTCATCAGCTACTGCTAACGGTACCGTAAGTAGCTCAAACTGTTCCCTATATTCCATGACCGAGCTTGACTGGTGGAGTCCCAACAGCAGCTCATACGGGTTTTGAGCTAAAGAGGGTTGAAACCGCCTTACCACAGATGCTTTGAACTCTGTCCAACTCGCCTGTGGATTGCGGGTTTCCGACCAGGAAAACCAGTTCAATGCCTTCCCTTCCATGGCTACCACTACTGCATCTAACTTCTCATGATCTTCCAAAGAATTCAACTGGAAATACCTCTCTATCTTATTCACCCATCCAAAAGCATCATCTCCCGAGAATACTGGTATCTCTAACTTCCTTCCCCTTTCTTCCAAGGGTGGGTTTCGAGTGGGTCCTGTGATAGTTCCCACTAGAACCTGCCCTTCCCTGCATCACTTCTTTCCTTCTTCCTCTGTCACTACGCCCGTCTGCCTTCTGGGTGGCATAGTATCTTTCCCTTTCATCCACTGCAGCATCTGCTGATGGACCTACTCTGTTCTGTTTATTTGAGCTCCCCTTTCCTCCCTATCCTGTCGGGCCTCAATCCTCTCCTGCTGAGTCTCCATTCTCATCCTGTCAATGTCGTGCCTCAGCTGTTCCATTCCCTTCTCCAACGCCTCCACCCGATTTTCCATTTTTAGGCTTCACCATCCACAACTCCCAGGATCGGGAGCTCTGATACCAATTTGTTAGAAACCTGCTTCTGATTTATGGAACTGGAATTAGAGCTCTGGACTTACAGAGTGTATAATAGGAAAAAAACTGGAAAACTGGAAAGGAAAAATACAGAAGAATGAAATAACAGCCCAAGCTTTCGAGAGGCTTGGTCTCTCCCGGCTCCCAACCGACTCCAAAAAAATGATCCCCCCCTCTCTCCCCAGCTCCTCTCCTATATATAATCTGTTAACAGACTCCTTCACTGGCGCCCCACTTGCGCTCTTCCTCCTTCTCTCTCATAGCCAGCTCAGCAGTTGGTTATGCAGCTCCGCGTTCTGCCTCCACTGGCGTCCTCCACTTCTTCTCTCTCCTCCTGCCAACGTTAGCTTTCTGTTATGCAGCCCACACCCACCTAGGTTCTCCTACATTTGCTTTTCTGTTGAGGTGATTCATTTGCTCCCTAGTCCCTTCTCCACAGCTCCTTCGTGTAATGCCCCTTTTTTCCCCCTAAATCTGTTTCAGTGGTATACTTTCCTAATGGGGGGTCTAACAAATGTTGATTTTCTTTAAGTTTTCCTTTTATTTTTTGATTTCATTTTCTGCTTTGTGGGGGAATTTTTCCTAACATTAAGAAAAAAGAATTTAACCATACCAGTAAGAATTTCAATAGCACTAAATGCTGCCACTTGCCGTTCATCCATTGCATCTTCCAGTAAAAGATCAACAGGAAGCCAGAGTGAAGACCAACTATCACCATGAGATTGACCAGCAAAAGATATGTGAGACCCAGCAGCAATGACTACATTAGACTCCTTTGTAGATTTTGTTTTGCATTCATGAGATACATCCTCATGGATATTGGATGTCAAAAGCAAAAGGGTCTCCGGAGTAATATGTTTCAAATTCCTCAAAACTGAAGAGTTTGATGCAAGCAGCTGCAATTGGTCTATGAAAGATCTCCAATGTGATGGCCTATAAAGATACCTTTACTTCAATTAAGGTTTCAAAATCTTAATTGAGATTCACTCAAATGCATATTTAGACTGTTCACCTCATATATGCAAAGTATATCAGAATTAAGTCCTTACATGTTTCGATGAACTAAGGAAAGGATCCTTGAAGTAATTTTGTTTTGAAAGAATTCTGCAATGATCTCAATAGCCATTGCTGTATTTGCCCTCTGCAACCCCTCCTTCTGCTCAGTGTTCTTTTCACTGAAACAGTCAGGACCATCAATATTCATATCATGTGACCTGCTTAGCCATCTAGGCTTATTCTCAGGTAAGTGATCCAGTAACCTTTCATCATCTAATGATGCTTCAAGTAACTGGCATACAATTGAAAAAACAAATTCAACAAGAACAACTCCCGGTTCACACACTTTTTGGCTGTATACTTGGGAAAGCTGAAGAACATCATCAATTGATTTCATAATCCTGCAATACAATTTATATGAAATGTCATTATATTCAGAAATACACAAGAAACCTTCCCCAACCCCTGAAAGAGCGAGAGAGAGAGAGACAGAATGGAAAGAAACCACATGAGCAGATTTATGCTCTCTTTACACCAAAAAGTTCCCCTAGATTTACAGTCTCTTTAGGTTGCCTCAAGCACAGGGTTTATTTACAAGCACCAAAGAATGCAATTGTCAACAAGTTAACAAGCTTGCATAAAAAGACAATAATATAAAAACATCTCATTGAAAATGATAAAATGTAGTCTGAGGAAATAACACTGAAGTCTGAAGAAAAGCCAAACGCAGAAAAGCCAAATCTACGTTTGGCAACAATTCACTGGATGCAATTTTTGCTTATATCCTTGAGATATTTCCCAAACATCAGCATATCCGTTATCTATATAGAAAACAATTATATCTCATTCTCAATGCAATTTATCACATTCTAAAATCTTATCCCTTTTCATGGGGTGGGCTACAGGGACAGGCAAAACATTAAAAATGGTAACCTGTGGCTTCAAGTTGACAGCATAAAGCCTACATGACAAGGCTTTCTAGCACACAAAAGGTTAACAAGAGTTCCTTCAATTTTGTTTTATCTAAATAGCTTATTTTAGCGCCACAAAGAAACAAAATATTCATAAGAACAAAGCAATTTCCTTTGTAGGCTTGCAAATGGTTAGGACCTAAACATACTCATTAAGTATAAATAATATATTAAAAATCAGCAAACTGGATAGCAGATGCTTTTTTCTGGTTTTGTCAACATTATTCAAAGATCATTACATACAATGGCCATTATTGCATTCATTACGAAGGGAAATTTTCAATTATAGAACCAAATTCCTTTAAATAACATTTTAAATATCTCTGTGTTCTTTTGGAAGCTACACTCTTTTCATAATGAACCTTTAGAACGTAAAATAGACAGTAACATAGTATACACCAACCATCCAACAATGTTAAGAACTAAGCCTTTTACGACTACAGGATTTACCAAGACATGAAGGTTCTAAATAACATTTCTAATATTTATGTACTCTTTTGGAATTTAAACTCTTTCAACAATGAATCTTCAGCATGTATGATAGACAGTAACATGTATACACCAACCTCGCAATAACAGTAAGATTTTTACAACTATAAAATTTACTAAGACATGGAGACTCAATGCAACATCACTGAATAGAATCAGTTTTAGTTGGATAGAAGTGGATCGCTTCAGTTAGAATTGAACAACCCTAATCACTGGCTATCTTATGATATGGTTCATAGTCTGACCTGCATAATTCTAATTTCCAAATCTGAACCTTAATAATAAGTGAAATAGTCCTGCATACTAGTTAAAACTTAAACCTGGTGTACACTTCACAAGAAACATCTGAAATGTGAAATAAGTGCTTTCCCAACATACATAGATCATACAAATATGAGCATATTCAAGGGAACTTAAAGATATGAGTATTCCATCTGTAAACACTTTCTTGGAAACAAATCATGATATACTAGAGTTCCCAAACAGGTGGAGACAGCCCAAGGGCATTCGAAGTACATGAGATTCGCACACACATTGTTCTATTTATTTATTAAATCTCTTGTAAATCCTTTCACTTTTTCTTTCAAGATTCAACTGTTCAAAATTTTTCTTTATCCAAGTCTTTTTGAAGGTTAGGGCTTCTTCTAAGGTACAAAATACTCAACATGATGATCTGTTATACACTGGCAGGCCTCATAAAGCTATATTTCTCTTTATATTTGGGTTTTAAGTGTTTTTGGAGTTTCGAGACAAACAGCCATCTTCATTTACATTGTGAAGCTGCTTGGCAGCTTTGGAATAGGCTTTTGGCATTTTTTATGAGCAATGGGTTTGTCCAGCTGGACTTTTGTTTTCCTAGTTACCACGTTCTCTATTTCTATTTCAGAGAATCCTTATGAAAGCATTTTTTTTCTATCAATCTAAAATATATATGCCAATGTCTTCAGTAAAGTAATGGTTTAATAGCTATTTCACTCCAATCTCTCCTATTCCTATACCAAAAAACTGAAGATTTAGTTACGATTAGAAATAAACTTTCTATACTCTGGCAGTGTGCTGTATTGTGAGCTTGCACTGTTTACAACTGCAGCAAAAGGCCTGAGTTTTTTAAATATAGATTTCTTCCTTTACATTGCATCTTTTATGGGAAAAGTAGTCTTTTTGGCTCCTTGGGGGTTTCATCTCATGCTTTTCTGGGGGTTTCTTTAATGGATTTAGAGGGAGACAGAAAAACTCTTGTGAGCTAATGTTTTTCCTTTTGTTCTTTTTTTTTTTAATAGTTATAGGAGGATTTCTTATGCTCCTTCTTGTACTTCTCTTCTTTTTCTTAATAAATTTATCTTTTATGCAACAAATTATTTATAAAATGAAAATATAAAGAATATCCAAAAATGCTAAACATTTTCAGGAGCTAATACAAAAACAACATTCTTCTGCAGCAAAGTTAGTTGGAGTTGAACCTTACTTTTCATAGTTTGGACAATTGATATGAGATACAAGCACAAAGGCATTTTGCTTGAGGAGTTCCATATAAAGTCTGTAAGCTACAGGGTGGAGCTGTCTGTTTGGAACAACCCTGCAGCCATAAAAAAAACAGTGGATGTAATTTAACCAGTGAAGTAAATAAGTAAACCAGTGAAATAAGGTTGATGTCAAGCAAAGCTTCAATTAAAAGATGCAGGGATTACAGAAGACAGCTGTTTAGAAGTTATAATGTCCATCTTTGATTTCCTAGTAAAACTAGTTTACTTGTTTTCATCTAAACTATTTATCTCACTGAAAAACTACTCTAATGGCCAATAAGGGCAGAAAGGATACAAAAAGACCTACATGACAAAGTGGAAAAGAAACACTCTTTTTTACATATTAGAGCTCAATATGGTACCGAATTCAACAAAAGGACAGTTATAGATAAGATGAATGCCTGGAAAAAAAAACAAAAACAAAGTAAATCCCAATAATACTTGATTAAAAGTGTAGCCCAGTAGCTAACGCCAACTTATATCATGAGACCTATATAGCATAGATGGAGACATGGAAGACGGGACACAATATGACACACAACATAACAAAGTAGCAAATACAAAATATATGGACACAAGAAGGCCTAGGCATATGTATACATAGTTAGAACACTCATCTAGCTGCTGGTATTTAGTTTATGAAGAGTTTGTGCACTCCTCCAGCAGTTTTACTAACCTTTTGATAAAATTTTCTGATGAGTACATCGTGCAAAATTTCCCATGGCAGTTAGTGTTTCCTATAGTCATGTTGTTATCCACTAATAAAGTCAAACTGATTATGATCTTGACTACTCAATCATCTCCTCCATGATAAGAATTTTAGCAACTCACTGGCAATGTTAGTTCAGTACATCTCCCAAAAAACCTGTACAACTGCGTCTTCATGATTTGCAGCGGAATGAGGTGGTCCGGTCCTCGTTTCAAAGGTTCAACATCAAATGGTTTGTTTCTATTTGCCAGTTATAAGTTGTCCCTTTCCTCCACGAGAGCAGGTGGCTTCAGAATAATACCAAGCAACCGATGCCGTCTAGAACTAATTTTTTGCAAAAAGTATTGGCAAAGAAGGGGAGCAAATTGTTGGAAGACTACTACTAGGAATTCATGAATATCTATCTACAGGTTCCATTTTGGACGGCTGTAACTTAAATTTCCCAAACATCTATCACGTCAGAATTCCATACTTCCAATCGCCAAACAAGCATGCCACCGAAAATGCACATTCAAGAAAGATATACAAGAAAATAGATCCGGGAAAATATATATATATATCAATCGGCATGATGAAATAAACCTAATGCGAAAGGCGTGCGCCAGATTAATTAATTACCTAAACACCATAATCCATACCATTAAAGAAAAAAATGAATATAAAAAAAGGAAAAAGAAATCAGAGAAGAAACAAAGATTTTGTTCATCGATAGAGCAGAGAAGGTGGAGGAAGGACGGACCTGGCAGAGAGAAGGGCGAGGACGAGCAAGGGAGGGACGATGTCGAGAGCCAAGGCTTTCTCGAGAAACTTCCAGGCGATGGGGGCGTGATTGTCCCAGAAGAAGTGAGAGACGAGGCGGTGGGCGAGCTCGACGGAAGGCATGGAGACGGCGGCGGAGTGGAGCGTGGAGGTGAGCTGAACGGCCCAGAGGAGAGGCTCGGTGTTCGTTTCCTGAGCCGACTTGGTCTGATCCAGGACCGCGTCCCACAGGCTCCCGTGCGACACCGCCATAATGAGCGACGAAGAACGAGTTCACTGTTGGGATATCGGGGGCGAGAGGCAGAAACTCATTCGCATAGAGAGAAAAGAGACTGAGAAGAGACGTGAAGGTCGTTGCTATCGATGCCTAACTGAGATGAAATAATCGCAAGTGTTCGTGTTGTGTGCATGGGACGGAATGGCATGGGTTAGGCGCCCTTGGTAATTTTCTTGGCTTTCCAGTCCATTCACCGGCACCAACAGTACCCCCCTCCCCGCTCAAATGCTTTGTCTTGGAGTATTTTATTTTCTTTTTCTTTTTTCTTTACGAAAAGTGCTGAGATTTACATTTGTCTTGTCCCACTTGAATGAGAATTAAAGTATCTAGGCCCAAAAAAGTAGTGTACTTATATTTTTATGAATAATTTTATTATAGAATAAATAATATTTTAATTATTAAAATGTACTCTATTTTCAATTTAATTTTTAATTTAAATTGTAAGATTCAGTATTATTCAAACTTATTTTATTTTATTTTATTTTATTTTTTCATTTTATTTGATTATATTCTAAAAAAATATTATTATATATAATATTATTCTCAACATAAATAATAATAAAAAATATTGTGGCATAAAGGGTAAGAAAAATATTTAAAAGGATATCATAACTAAGATATAAATATTTTAAAAAATTTATATGAAGTTTTTAAGCTAACACATATTCATCCAAATTAAAATGTCTTCAAAACATGTTTAATTTTTAATATATATATATATTTACTCATTAATAGATAAATGTATTTATCCTTTGAATTTCAATCTATTAATAGATACATGAATTTACATAAATTCAATTACTCAGGGTGTGATCAACTTACCTTTTGAATCTTCACACATTAATAAATACTTGGTTTAAATAAATTCTCATGCATGAACTTAAACATGAAATCAAATGAATATACACTAATTAATAGATACATGTATTTTTCTTTTGAATCTCCGTCCATTAATAAATACATGAATTTACACAAACTCTCATACATGAACTTAGACATGATCTCTTATGATACATAATCATAATAAAAAATAAGTTCATACTTTTAATTTAAGCTACTCAATCATGGGGAAAAAAAAGATTAATATGGAAAAAATTTATAATTTTAATTTAAGTTACACAATCATAATAAAAAATAATATGCAAAAACTTTTAAAAAGTTTTTCCAAATTAAATGTTCTAATATATTATCATACCGTTTCACTTCATTATTTAAGTCTATTACACTAAAATTGGGTGAATTCAATTTATAAAATTCTAACAAAAAAAATATAAAAAATACAAACACCAGCACAACAAAATGACTAGTTAAGCATAAATTAACTCGACCAATTGCTCTTTCTTCCCTCGCTTCTTAGAGTTCATATATACTGTTATTGCAACTTCATTTTTATCAATTCTCATAAGCTAACCAATTAAGTATTATAATAAATCTAGTTAGTATCTGTTTGAAGTAGATTACAAAAATATTGATGATATGTTTTTTTAAAAAATTTAAGTTTATTCAGATATAGTTAAAAAAAAAATTTAAGATTAAATTATATATATTTGATCTTTATAGTTTAGGCTCATTTTTAATTTGGTCCCTCTTCGTTACTTGATGTTATGATATTGTCAATTTGGTTCCTCTTGATTACTTGATGTTATGATAGCGTCAACTTTGCAAAGGTGGCGAATGAAGAATTGACCACACCAGCGTTTACATCATCATTTGTTTGTCATGTATGCACTTAGTATAAATGAACCAAGTTAAAACGTATAAAATTATGAAAAATTATTTAAAAAAAACATTCTAGGAACTAAATTAAAAATGAATATAAAATATAAGGACGAAATATTTAATATAACTTATTTTTAAATTATTATTCAAAATATCTTTAATTAATTATTTTTTTATATATTGTTAAAATAATAATATTATGTGAATTTAGAATATTTGTATAAATACACAGTGAAGAAAACTTTTTGCAACGTAAAACAGCACACCTTTTGCTCGATTGTCATCAGTGCCAAACATGTTTTCACTATCATCTAGAAGAGTTTAAGATTCGAATGTCGTGAAATACATAAACATGCACTTTAGAAGTGACAAGCAGTTGATCTGCACAAGTAATTTATTAAATAACAAGAGATTTCTTACAATCAGACTCAGATGCAATTGGGTAGATATAGCAATTTTTTAAAAGACATAATCTGTGAGTTTTGCCTCAAAGTATTCAGAAAGCAGGAAATAGTTCTTTCTTCTACGATGCAGGGCTGAGAAACAGAATTTGAACCGAACTTTGCCAAATCGTGAGTGCATCTATTCCCTTCTCTCCTTACATGCATAAGTTTCATTTGCCATTCATGTTGAAGGAGGGCTCTGATATCCTCTTAAAATTGCCACAACCCTTTTTGATAAGAAGTAGCACTTCTGCAGAATCAGATTCTGCATAAACTCTTCTAAGTCCTTTGTCCTATGCTACCCTGAGACTAGCTCTAATATCACTCAGCTCAGCTTGCTTCTTGGCTGTCCATTTAATATTACCATGAAATCCCATCAGCTAGCAGCCTAATGAGTCTCGAATCAGATCTCCAAATCCTGCTCTACCTGGATTACCTAGAGAGGAACCATCAAGTTTAACAGATCCATCTAGAGGTGATTGCCAAGTCATCCAATTAATTATAGCAGCACCAGCTTCCATATGTTTCTCTTGTTGCATAACATTAGCAGTCAGCCCCTGAATTTGAGAGACCATCTCCATCCCGTGCGTATCTTCAGTGTTTCTACACTACCAAATTGTCCAACATGCAGGCTTTCTAGATATTTATGCGTCATGGTTATTTTCATTTTATTGTGATTTTTCTTTGAAGAGAGGCATAAAAAAAATAATGAAAGAAACATCGAAAAACAATGCACTTACAGTATTACTTGGAAATCCTGGTATGCAAAAGTTTTTAAGGTTTGAATGGCCTTCAACTAGTAGTTTCACTTGGTAGTTGTCTAGGAAATTCTCAGTAATCCAATGACTAGTTAAGAGAATATTTAGTTTGTTTTTTATTTTTATTTTTAGTTGATATATTTTTATTTTATTTCCTATTTTTAAAATTTTATAAAGAAAATAATAAAAACAAGTATTTTTTATTTTCATAATTTCTTTCACAAAATTTTAAAAATAAAAAATAAAATAAAAACAAAATAACATTTATGTAATTATTAGCAAAAATATATCAACTGAAAATGAAAACAGAAAATAAACTAAACATTCTCTACATAGCTTCCTTTCAAGTTTCAAAAAATGTTAGATCCTTAAATGTAATCCTCTTAATGTATGTTTAGTAACAACTTTTTACAAGAAAAAAATCATTTCTTTTTAAAAGTTTTTTCACTAAACTTTTAATTATAAGTTACTTTGACCATAAAATAAATTAATTTGGATGCACACTAAATAAACTTCTGCTTGTACCTTTGGATTTCTAGACACGTCACCGGCTCTACTTGCACATATGGGATCCACAACATGCCACCCGCTCTACCTCTCCTCTGGGATCTCAATCAGGGTGCGTGGTTTTAAATAACATATCCTTCTTACTATTTTTTTTCCAATAAAAAAATCACTTTGTGACCATAGAATACAATGCTTCGAAGATACATAAAAGGAAAAAAAAAGGCTGAAAAAGCAATGCAGTCACATAACAGCTTAACATTGATAAAAAGTTTCTTTCTTTAGTAGGATTGATAACATTCATGATATTCCAACCAAATTGATATATAAAGATACATTACAAGAAAAACCAAATTAACCACCCCGAGCTTCCCTCCTTGTGGCATCATGCAATAGTTCAATGTCCACCCCTTCTGGAGGCAATTGTACATATCTCACCACCGACCCTCTGATGAAGCAGTTCCTTACAGAAAGCTGACATCAAATAGTAACATGTTATATGTACAACCAGCATAGTTAAATAGTTATCAGAAAGGATGCATGAAAGTAAGACTGACTATATCATGAAGAATCAAAATAGAATGAACATTAAAGCTAGTTAGGTCATATACCAAATTAATGGAATCGAGTGAATGCTCATTTTGGTCCTTCAATGATATATGTAACATTACATTAGTCCTCCATTTTTAAATACATCAAATTGGTTCTTCAGTGTCAATTTATATTATCAAATTGGTTTTTAAAGTTACATCAAATTGATCCTCAAAAAACTGAAACTGATGACATTAATTATCATCAAAAGACCAATTCTATATCGTATATAAATGGAAAAACAATGTGATGTCGAATAATCTTTGGAAGATCAAAATAGGCATTTACTCTAAAATCAAATATAACAATGGAAAAGAACACGAAGTTTTCTTTTCTTGTGTGCAACATATGATGATTTGAGGAATTTGTATAAATCTCCATAAATTCTACTTAAGTTCCTTCGTACCCAAAGCCGCTTTCTGTAATCCTTTTGCAATGATATCCTTCAGGTGAGTATCCCTAATTTATCTATTCCATTATAGCAGCAAACCTTGGTATTTATCCTATCTTCAGTGTAACAACATAACACATCAACCTCACCATGTCAATATCTTTGTTAATGGCATACCTCAATAACCTAAAATTTAGGGCCATAAAACATAATGGGGCATTACCCTTCGAATGCAAAGCTATCAATTATAATATAAACTCCTGAATCCCGATGTACTTCCCAATTTCCAACATTCTACGAGTTATAACCACTTCAATCTCCCCATATTTTTGAATTATTAACATAATGGCAATGAGAATAATGAGCATTAGTAGCCCCTGTCAAATCCCCAAACTTCTAATACTTTTGGTAGAGTTATGCCCATTTATAGATTGTCCTACTCAGTCTAAATATAGATGAAGTTAAAAAAAAATCACTTCTTGAATAAGTCATTTAAGCCTTCACATTTAGCATAACTTTAAAGTAATGAAAGTAACTTATCAGGAGCAAACATACCGACACACACCCCCAATGTGCATCTGTATGCATATGCACATGTGAATAGGCATGTAGAAAAGTGAGAAAAAGACAGACCAACCAGGAAACCTGATGTTGGCCCAAAAATAAACCAAGAAACCTGACAATATATAATCTCAGATTTCAAGTTCCTGTAAGAACCTAATAGACCTATAAAATTCCACTATCCCTTTGGCTATGAGTAACATCTAAACCACAGATTTCATAAATAAAATCTGGAAACCCTGGATCAAATAATCAAACCACTATTAGCAAAACATAAAAACCATGACTTTTTTATTTCTCCTTTTTTTTCTGAGTGGAAGCATAATACTACACCATGAGTCATGACTAGTTAAAAAGAGAAACCTGCACCCTCTCTCTCACACACACACAATCACACACAAGCAGGGACTTAATGTGGAGCAAATGCCAAATATTAAGGGTGTGTTCCCTTAAATTCATTAGTTCAACAAGGGTCAAGTGTTAGGAGTCAAAGAATGGTAATAGAAATATTATAGGAGTTATGGTCAGGTTACCCAGCACAGACGGTAATTGCGATCAGCATGGTACTGTGAGCACATAGTTCTACTTGTTCTCCTTTCTTTCCAAATAAGCATTTAAAAATCCCCTTAGGTTTCTATTGAAAAGAAAATCCCCTTTATCTCCATTGTTACTTTTCTTTAGCAAAAGACTACATATTGTTTAATGAATACACACTCTTTGTAATTCACTGTCCAAATCACATGCACAATGCAATCACGATCTACAGGTGAATTCATAATTAACCAAACTCCAGTACACCAATACAAAATTTGAATTATGGTTACAGATAATCTTATTATTTAATATACATGAACAAGAGTACATCTAAGTGCTTAAAAACTACGTCAATCAATAAACAGCATTGAAACACTTTTTTGAATTTAAGATTTAAGAATACCAAAAAAATCCATATCCTTTAAGTAAACAATTTTGACAAAATAACTCAAATACCAATATCTACGTAACCCGAAGAATTGAGGACCAATGGCTATTAAGCAGGCAGTCTATTGAATCCTAAGCCCAAATCATCATTTGCCAACCTCGGCGAGATCGTGAAATATATTTTTACAAATTAAAACCTCATAAACTGATAAACCCTACACCCAAGACCCAAAATTCATATATCAAACAACTCCGAAGTTTCACGTCAAAAAAAAAAAAAAAAACCCCAAGTTTCAAAAGCCCTTTCCTTTTGTTTCGGGTAAAAGAATAAACCCTAGAGAACAAAATGATAGAGAGACGTACCATGTGGGGGTACTTGTCTTGATCGACAACACGAGTGTTTTCGAGCTTGATGTTGAGGTACTGGTCAACGGAGTGCAATGTCCCTCTGATGGCCAAATCGTTCTTGAGCTCCACCGTGACTTCTCTGCCCACCAAATCCTTGAAGTAGGAGAAGAACAACTACACCAAAGCATTGCCAAGACATCACAGAGAGGACAGAAAACCCCACTGAAAGTAGAAAATCCAGAAAATCGGAAGCAAAAGGACAAAGAAGCAAACTAACCATTTTGGCAAGGCGAAGAACGAAGGAGTCAAGAGGGAGTGAAAGGGCAGTGGTGGGAAATAAAGTTAAGACTTATGAGAAAGTAACCTTGCGCTCTGTTCAATATAAATTATAAACCAAAAACGAAATGTTAAAATTGACCCCTTCTACCGAAATTGCCCCCAAGTCGGATTGTCCCCGCCGCAGTCCAATCGCTCCTGAACCCGTTGGCCTGCGAAAAATGAAGTGGGATTTTGTCTTTGGATAAACTGAAAGGGATGTAATTAATTAATAACCGAACTACATTTTGTTTTATGTTTCAATTCAACCTTTTCTTTTGTTGAATATTTTATTAAGTAAAACTCATTTTTTGTCTTGTTTTTCTTGGCATATTTTTTTTTTCTTTTACACTATCCAAAAAAATATTTAATGATTAAGTTGGTAGAAAAAATTAATTTTAATTCAATATTAATATTTTTACATTATCTTTTAATTAAAAATTATCAAATCATTTAAAATATTTAACTAAAATAACAACCACCTAACCTTAAAATGTCAAACACTTAAATAACATATAATTAAATCATAATATAAAAAAATTTTACGGTGTAAATCAAAATTAAATCCATTTTCTCATCCAGTATTGGCGCACTTAGAAAAGCCAGCCCAGATAAGACAATTCATTGCAGATTTGCAGCGCTGAAAAATTAACATCTGACGCACATGCTGTGAATGTGATTGTATATTACGAGATACAGGGGATACTATTACTACAGTACATAGAGAAACGCAGATTGAAGTAACATGTAGAATATTAAAAGTAAAAGAATACAAAAACAAACAGAGCAGTGATCAATACCTTCAGACAACTGTTTTTTCAGGAAAAAAAAAAAGTAGATATTACAGAAACCTATATGAAACATACCAGTAACAGCACCAGCACAAATTACATTTACATCTCCTAGACATGAATAAGCTAAGAAAATTAAAAATTGCCTCTAATTTTATAAAAAGATTATCATCTCCCTCCAACTACAGCTCTCGCTTTCTTTTCTAAAAGGCGAGTGGAAGAGGGTTACACAGACAGTTGTTCAGTGTTCACACTAAAGCCTTTGCTTCACCCGCCTCCCATTTATGTCGCTGCCATCAAGTATTGCTTCATTCCTATGCGTGCACATGAAGTCCGAATGCTCAGTGAATCTAGCCACGTACTCCAATAGCTCAGTCAGAACGGATGGACAACTTTCCTTCAAGTACTCAAATCCATCAGTTTGCATCACAGCTGAAGAACAAAAAAGAAGAAAATGCTTCAGTTGATAATTATATCTCTGGATGAAGAATCAAAATGTATGAACAATTTTGTTAAAATTGGCCCAGATAAATTTACCATAACAAAGTAATAGCCATCTTATAAACTATCCTAATGAAATGCGTGTACCACAAACAAATGTGTTTAAACCATGAATACAAATATTACATCCCTAAGTTAAACCAAAATACTGGAAGACATAAAATACTAATTGTTCAATAATCTATGCACTCGTTTGTCTTCATTTTTTATGAAAATTAATATAGAAGAGGTATAAGAAAGCACAAAACAAATTTTAAATATTCACAACCCCTCCCCTAAGAAAAGCAAAAAACATAGTAAGGATTCCCAAGGTCAACTAGTACATAATAACTGGTCATATAAGACTACAACGTCAACTTGGGACAATCACTGAACTATACTTGCATGGATAAATTAGTTGTTAAATAATTAAAAAAGATCTCATCAAAGCAAACACCAAATGAATCCTTCACAGCTTAGCATCTTTTCATTCAAGTTCAAAGTTCAAACTGGAGCACATAATGGCAACAAGCATAACTGTCATCATTCAGCAACAAATTCAACCTTCAATCATATTCACTTACTGACTTTGAGACCTTTTAATGTCACAATTACCCCCTCATATTGCACTCTTTTTTTCTTTTTCATTTTTTTTTTTGGTTGTGAGCAACAAATTAGAAGTTCAGAAAAGGAAAACACACCTCTGAGATTTTCAGAGGTTGCAATAAACTTGAGACAGACTGCTTTCAGGTGGAAGCAATGGTGCTGCTCTGCCAAGGCTAAAGTCGTAGCTACAGTGTTTATTGCAACATCTTCACAGAGACTCGCTTCACACATTAGCCTAAGCCTCTCCAAGCCATACCGATCAGCTGCTGCTAGCAGATGCTGAGCCATCAAGGTTGTCGCCCATTTTGAGTTCAACCCAGTAAGCTCTTGCATGTCAGGTAGAGAGTCCCAGTATATAAAATGAAGCAATGCCTGCAAAATAGAGGAACGGCAAAGCTGACAAGTCATTCCACATGAATATAGCTCAGCTTAATTTATCAAGCTAAATACTGCCACATTCTGATTGGACACAAGCCTTACATGTTGTAATTGTATGAAAACCACATGGAGTCAACATGTATTCCCATAATGTATTTACAAACAACAAAACTACAACATGTCCTTCTCAAGACAACTATATCAGAAAGGAACAAATCAATAAAGAAAAAATTTCACCTTCTATTGTTATTTCTACCCAATTCCCTCTGCATATTTAAGATATTAAATAAACCATATAATATTATGTGAAACATTCAACCTTGCTTGTCAACCTCAAAGATAAAATCAAATTGACATCATGTAGCACCTAGAAAAATAGAGTCAATTCAATAGAATACAAGAATCAAGTTCCAATATAAAGCATATGTTATAAAAAGCATCAAATAACTTCTTCCTGTGACCAAAAAGCCATGCAAATTTCCAACCACTACATTACAATATGATACAGTACAAATTCTCTTCTGTTGCCTCAATTCATGTTTCATATTCAGAAAGAGGAGAATAAAGCTTTAGCAATTATATAGTCAGAACCAGCTGGAACACCTTACCAAGAGCAACCACAAAGGAGATCATAACTATGGTCAATTTACATGAGAACTTGCCTTCTTTCTTTGGTGGGGAGGGGGGTTTTGATCTTTCAGAAAGATTCATTTGCTCTCTCAGTGGACTGCCACCAGTTCAGTGGTCATCCAACAGTCGATAATACAGCCAACTATCTGGGCAGAGATACCACAGAATTTTCCAAACATACAAATGACTGGGTATTAAGTCAGTCAATGTGCCTAACAGGTAACATCGGTAATAAGGGAAAAGCCAAGGAAAAAAATGCACAAATCACAAAGCACAAAGCGTATGATTAGGGCATAGACAGAAATAATAACCAAAACCATATTTTTGCAACCACATTGCAAACCAAACATAAATTAAATTGACAATAGGAGCACAAAGAGCATTTAATCAAACCTTGAAAACAGGAGCTTCTATGTCTTCAACTTTTATACACTGGGTATTATGATCTTTCATAGGACCAAAAAGTTGGGCTCTGAAAACAGGTGAACGAGCTGCTAGTACCAATTTATGAGCAGCAAAAATTACACCATTCACTTCAAAACTCACATCACTTCCTTTTCCACTTTCCAGTAATTGCCCAAATTGTTGCCCAATGTTAGATGGTGGTATTGCGATTGAATAGATTTTAGGGCCCTCTGTGCGTGACCTCACAACACCGACGCTACAATTGACAGAGAGGCAATCATCTTTAAGGTAGTCTGATGTCTCTAGAGCTGTTCTCTTAAAAAACCGCTTGTAACCCCTGAGACACTCGATACAAGAAATTAGCATTTACCAAACTATTTCACACACACACACAGAGAAGAGATCAATTGAGACCGGTGTAAGCTTGGACACATTTATACCACCCAATAACATATAAAATCAAATTAACATTTTCTCTCATATATTCCCAAATGCATTCAGCGGGGAAAATATAAATTGTACAAGTGGGAGCAAGGGAGAAAAGATTTCACTCCTCCACATCATTCCATGAAACCTACTCCATCAGACAAATGGCAGAATCATTTGGATGCACCCTTCTTAACATAAGACTTATTTTATTTATCAAAGGAAAATGATCGCACAACATGGTACAACAGCTGCATTCAGGAGGAGATAGACAGGATAGGTTCACATGGAAATTTAAACTGCAGTACAGACAACAGCCTAGATACTTATATTCAACATGTAACCTATTAAACACATAGAATTAAGAAAAAAAAAGGGGCAAGGGCCGGAGAAAATCAAAAATTAATTTTCAAATTAAGATTAAAAAAAAAAGTCCAGCAAATCCAACATACCACATACTACCGCGGTATTTTAACGAGTACGGCCCGCTTTCCAGCGTCCTCTCGAAATGGCTATGCACCTTGTGCCTCTCCTTCCCGCTCTGATCCAAAAGGGTCAACTCGAAAAGAGCCCTAACGTCCGTCCCGTCGCTGGCAAGCGCGATAAAGAGAGATACGTGGGTAGCATTGTCCTCGATGCTCTTCCCATCCGGATAAAAATAGATCGCCCAATCATACCCACCAACCGAAAACGTGTCAGATGCTATGTATTTCCCAATCCCAATTCCTTTCGACAACGAATAGCCCGTGATCTTGAGCTGGTGAGAACCCCTCACAGTCTCGGTGATGGATGTTGAAGAGGTCGTTGCAGGTGCGGAAGAGGGAGACGGGGATGAAGAATTAGAGGATGGCTTTGCGGTTTCTCGGAGAATCTTACCCATGCGCAAGCCACTATAACCGAATTAACGAAGTCTTAGATTTCTGGGAGGAGAATTATTCAGAAAAACGAGACCCGATCGGGGTATTGGGAAACGAAGGAATTGAGATTAGGACGTAGGATCTGTGCGCAAAATCGGGGAAGGATTGGACTCCCTGACTTGGATAACTGAATTATCAGGAGAAAGTGAGAGTTTGATGAGAAAATCTAGGGTTCCGTTAAGGAAACTTGTCAGATTCTGGACGGTGAATATCTAGGGTTTCGATACAGAGAGAGAACGAGAGAGAAATGAAACGACGGAGGGTGACTTTAACATTAACATGCCTTTAAATATATATATTTTTTTCCGACAATAGAAATAGAATTATTGGTGTGACGCGCCTTGCGCGTGGTTGCTGATCTACCTGTCTTGGCTCACTCGCTTTGGTTTTAAGACACGTGTCCTTGAACAATAAACAGAAAGTTACCGGGACGGTGAAGCGGTAACTACAGTAAAGTTTAGCGGTGGTAACTCACTCACTTTACCTTCTTCAGAAAAACATGTTTTTCTCCTCTAAAGTCATCAATCTAAAGAGTGGATATTGTTTTACAGAATAAATTAAAAAATATTAATTATTTATAAAATATTAAAAAAATAAATTTTAATAATTTTATAATTTATATATATATATATATATATATATTTATTATAATTTTAATTATTTTTTTCAACAATTAATACATCTAACGTAAACTTAAGAAACTAAATCTAAAAAAAAAAATCGTTCTTATTACTTCTTCTTTAATTTTATTAATAATTTTATTAATAAAAAACGTTTTTATTAATAATTTTATAATTTATTATATATATATATATATATATATAGTTTATTATAATTTTAATTATTAATCTTTATCAACAATTAATACATCTAAAATGAACATAAGGAACTAAATTAAAAAAAAAGGTTCTTATTACATCCATTCCAAATTTATATGTAGTCTTAGTCGAATTTTTTTGTCTTATAATATTTATATTTGAAAATATTAAAAAAATATTAATTAATTTTTTAAATTTTATTTTTTAATAAAAAAATAAGTAAAATAAGTAAAATTAGAGAATAGATAAAATATTAATTATTTTTTTCAACAATTAATACATCATACGTAAACTTAAGAAACTAAATCTAAAAAAAAATCGTTCTTATTACTTCTTCTTTAATTTTATTAATAATTTTATTAATAAAAAATGTTTTTATTAACAATTTTTATAATTTATTATATATATATATATATATATATATATATATATATATATATATAGTTTATTATAATTTTAATTATTAATCTTTATCAACGATTAATACATCTAAAGTGAACCTAAGGAACTAAATTAAAAAAAAAGGTCTTATTACATCCATTCCAATTTTATATGTAGTCTTAGTCGAATTTTTTTGTTTTATAATATTTAGATTGAGAATATTAAAAAATATTAATTAATTTTTTTAATTTTATTTTTAATAGAAAAAATAAGTAAAATTAGATAATAGATAAAATATTAATAAAATCAAAAATAATAATTTAATTATATTAAATTATATTTTTATATAATTAAAATTATTTAATAATTTTTGTAATTCAAATAAAATTACTTTAAATGACAAATAAAAGTGAATGAATGAAAATATTATAAATAAATTAGATGAATATAATAATAGATTTTGTTAACGTGTGTCTTAATAACAGTTAAGAAATAAAAAAAAAATTATTAACTAAAAAATAGAAACATTTAATTAGCTTTTCCTGGATGATACTTTAATTCAAAATCACAATCTTTCAAAAATTTCATCCACCTCCTTTATCTCATATTCAACTCTTTTTGATCAAAAAGGTATTTCAAACTTTTATGGTCACAAAAAACTTCAAATTTAACTCTGTATAAATAATGCCTCCATATTTTCAAAGCAAACACCACTGCTGCTAATTCCAAATCATGAGTAGGGTAGTTTTTCTCATGAGGTCTAAGCTGTCAAGAAGAACAAGCTACTACTCCCCTATCTTACATCAAGACACACTCAAGTCCTTTCGTAGATGCATCATTGTAGATTACAAAATTTTCTAAGAGATTAGGAATCATTAACACTGGAGTAGTGTTAACCGAATTTTCAACTCTTGAAAACAATCCTCACATTCTTTTAACCATATAAAAGGGTTTCCTTTTTTGGTTAATCTTATTAATGGTATGACTAATTGGGAAAATCCTTTTATGAAGCTCTTATAATGTCCAGCTAGTAGTTACTATAGCAAACATGTACTGTTTCAATAGTTTTGATTTTTACCTGTACTGTATACTTAGGTAACTTGTACTGTAGAAATAGTAGAATTTGTGGTTATAAAAGAAGGCCACGGTTCATTTGTAAGGCACCCTTTTACACACCCACTTAGAGAGAGAGTTTAGAGAGAAATACTCAGAGTGCCTCTATAAGCTTTCTTCTCTTTCAATCTATACAATTATCCTTTTCATCTTCTTCTATTCTCCCTCCTGCCCGGTCTGGTGCGGACTACAGCCACTCCGGTTTCTTTTCTTTTTCTTTATTTAATTCATGCATTTTATTTTATGCATTTAATTATGTAAGCAGTCTGTCTGCTTCCTACTTCCTTCTGTTCCTTTTCTTTTATCATCTTTTCCTCCGCCTCTTCCGCACCCCTTTTTGGCTCATTTTATTTTATGCATTTAATTATGTAAGTAGTCCGTCTGCTTCCTGCTTCCTTCTGTTCCTTTTCTTTTATCATCTTTTCCTCTGCCTCTTCTGCACCCCTTTTTGGTATCAGAGCTTGATGGGGAAGTAGAAATATGTGGCTGGATCTAAATTATATTTTATCTTGTTAAACTTTATGTTATTACTTTGGTGCTCTTATTGTCACCTGATCTGATAATGCACGTAAAAATGTTAATATTTCTTAATCAGATAGTACGACTTTCCAAATCTAATAATCTTGTAGAAACTGTAGCAGTAAGTCCTGGAAGAGGCAATAAGTCTAATTTGCCGATGTTTCTACAGGATGGTGATGATCAACGGCAAATCGATGGCTATGGTTAAGAAAATTTAATAGAAAGTGGTGGTTAAGATTAGGAAGTAATAAAGTAAGCAATAAAAGTTGTAAGATCTAGTTCAATTGATAAAGTATAGTTTAGATATATCTGTTTATAAGGGACCAAGGGATGGTAATGATATAATAGGGAATGAAAAATTATTTTATATGTCTTTGTTTAGATCCCTCTATTCTCGTTT
The DNA here is from genome assembly GCA_019955255.1 of Castanospermum australe. Lineage (NCBI taxonomy): Eukaryota > Viridiplantae > Streptophyta > Magnoliopsida > Fabales > Fabaceae > Castanospermum > Castanospermum australe. The sequence continues at coordinate 1,030,079 of NSJW01000209.1, forward strand.
TTCATTCTGATCTTCTGAACCTTCTTCTTCTTTCGCTCACTGAGCAACAAACTCAACAAACAACACCTGTTTCAAACAACATCTTCGATGAAGAAACTCACTTCGAAGATATTAATCAAGAAATTAAAAAACTGGGAAATTCCCAGAATTCCAAAAAATGATTTGTACAAACCTCAAGGAAAATTCTTTGTTAGTTCTGGTTATATAATTAGAACAGTAGAAGAGAAAATTACTCTTAAAGCAACAGAAGATGAAGAATTTCAACTTCTTTCCAAAACTTCAATATTAAAACATAGGCAAAAATACAAATTCTTACATAGAGGATGTGTCCAAGTTGCCATCAAACCTTTTAATTACACAAATCAATGCCTCAGTCCTTCTTTGTTTAAGAGATGCTAGGCATAACAAATTTAACGACTCCTTATTAGGAACCGTAGAAACAAGCGTAGCCCACGGGCCAATCTTTTTTAACAATTTTCCAAAATCTTACTGTCAGCCTAGTGGATAGAAATATTATGGATGTTTTACATCTAGATGTTTGATTCCATAACATAGACATGAAATCTGGGTCTTACCCACTCTCTTTAATGTATAGAGTTCATTACAAGATAATGAATTCTTCCATGTCGGGAGTACTCAAACCAAACAACAAAAGAGGAGAAACCACACTGTTCCTTACAAACTTCTCCAAAGCCAATGTCACGATTCCAAAAACAATACCTTGGGATCAAGTCAAACTTCCAGAAAAATGGACTCTAGATAAGGCAACACCTCCCTTACCTAGACCAACTCTTGATTTTAAAGAAATCAGACAATATCAATATGGAAAAGTAGAATTAATCTTTGATAGAAGAAATTCTTTTAGCTCATGTAGTTCAACCAAATCTGATGATCTTATATCTGAAGATTTTAGGTCTGCAATCTCTAGGAGATCTACCTCTACGATCCCAATATCTGTATCTGATCTTAAACTCAAAGGGTTAGATACTTCATCAAACCTTCCCAGACCAACATATCAACCAGAGGTTGATGATGATAACCAAATGTCAATCCAATCTCCAACTTACTCTTCTATTAATGAATCTTATGATGTCATCTGAATTCATTATGGATAAAGAAGCCCTTAGGAAGGACTTTTATTCTGAGGAATGGACTCCTCAAAGGGAATGGTTTTTCCAACAATATCAGGGTTTAAACAGAAAAAACATTCAAGAATGATAGTATTCATTCCTTAACAATGTTAAGATGAATATTCCATTCTTTGACTTGTTTCATGCATACACAGTCAAGAACAATCTAAACTATCCCTGGCAGACTGAGCTCGTAGGTGATAGGAAAAAAGAGATAGACATAAACACTGTCTGGCATCTTAAAGATGGAGAATTAGTTCACACAGAATTTTCTCCGACAAAACAATTCCAACTCCCCAGGTATTAGGGATGAAAAGAACAACCCTGTAATGGCTGCTCCATTCAGAACAAAGAATGAAGATGAGCCTGTAACTTCCAAAGATATTAAAAGTCTTATGCAACAATCCAATTACACGAACAAATACCTTCAAATACTAGGAGAAAAAAATAAAGCCAATTACACAAACCGAATCCTCAACAAGTTCACAATCCAAACCTATTATTCAAAAACCTATTTTCAAACCTTACAAGATGATGCCAAAACTTATAGAAGATTTGGCTAAATTAAGACAACAATCCTCTAAAGAAGACACACTGCTCACCAAAATTAATGAACAATTAAAAGCATTAGTTGTTCTTGAAACACCTCAATCACAACCATAACCTCAAATACTTAAGGGTTTAGCAATCAATACTCCAGCAATCAATACTTTAGGACAAAACGAGTCTTCTAGTTCAATTTCAGAATCTGATGAACAATCAAGCGTTAATTCTGAGATTAAAGTTGATCCAGTAATTAGCCAAACTTTAAACTGGAAAAATCCATCTAAACTTATTATCAAAGAGCAACTGCTCCAGATTTATTAATAGAAGAGTGAAATCTAAACTTTCAAAGTTTTAGTGCCAACAACATTTATGAATGGAACATAGACGGTCAAGCCGAGTATCAGATTCTGAATACTCTCCAACATATGACAATGGTAGCTACGGCTTACTAAACAACATATAACTGCCCTGAAGAAACTGTAGTCACTATATTAGTCGCAGCATTTTTAGGTCAACTCAAAGGATGGTGGGATAATTATCTCACTGAAGAAGATAGGCAAAAAATATTAACTGCCATCAAAACTGAACTAGACGAAACCCCAATCTTGAATAATGGTGAAACTATTCCGGACTCCGTTAACACATTAATATTCACAATCACTCAACATTTCATTGGAGATCCTTCCTTATGAAAAGATAAATCTGCTGAACTCTTGTCCAATCTAAAGTATAGAACTTTAGCTGACTTTAGGTGGTATAGGGATACATTCCTTACCCGAGTTTACACTAGAGAAGACAGTCAACAACCCTTCTGAAAAGAAAAATTCTTAGCCGGTCTTCCAAAATCTTTAGGAGACAAAGTTAAGGATAAAATCAGAAGTCAAACCGCAGATGGAAAAATCCCATATGAGCAATTAAGTTATGGACAACTAGTTGCTTTCATCCAAAAGGTAGCCTTAAAAATCTATCAAGATGATAAAATTCAACATCAACTTGCTAGAGAAAAGGCTCAAACTAAAAAGGATTTAGGATCTTTCTGTGAACAATTCGGTCTTCCTTGTTCAAAGAAAAAGACTAGGTCCAAACCTAAAGAATACGTCAAACGTAGATCAAAATATTACAAATACAAATCTAATGCTCCTCCTAGAAAACTTAGGCAGGAAATTAAACCTAAACCCCTAATTGACATGAAAATCCCAAAGAAACCTGTTATTTGCTATAACTGTAAGAAACCCGGACACATTAGCAAATATTGTGGTTTAAACAAAAAGATAAAATCCTTAAACTTAGAACCATCTATAGAAGAACAAATTAATAATCTTTCAATGGAGTCATCTAATGGAGAATCTAGCAAAGAATCTTCTGAAGATTTAAACCAAATCCCAAATGATGACTTTACTTCTGATGAAGATTCAGAATCTTTAAATAAAGTTAATGTCTTAGCAAAAGAACAAGATCTTCTGTTCGAAGTTATAAACAAACTTCCTGATAATCAAGATAAAAAACAATATATTGGCAAGTTAAAAACATCCTTAGAAACAAAGACTTCACAAACTCCCTTTTCAACTAGTAAATATGATTTAAAAGAAATCAGTAAAATAGTTGAGAAAAAATCTTTTAAACCTGTAACAATGCAAGATCTTCACTGTGAGATAAATAATCTCAAAGCAGAAGTTAAACTGCTAAAAGAATAGCAAGAGGTACACGGTGTAATTCTTGCTCAACTCCAAGAAGAAACCTTAGAATCAGAACCAGAAATCTCTAGGTACCAACTAGTCTTAGACCAACCTTGTCCAATCTAGATGATGAAATTTTTAGGATTAATCAATAAACTTAAAATCCAGAAATTCTACATAAACATCAAAATCATAATAAAGAACTTTGTTCTTGAAACAGTTGCCCTGTTCGACACAGGAGCAGATTCCAACTGCATTCAAGAAGGATTAATTCTAACAAAATACTTTGAGAAAACGTCTGAACAACTTAGCACTGTTAGTAGTTCCAAATTAAAAATCAATTTTAAACTCTCTGAAGCAATCATAGAAAACCAGAGTCTTCAGGTAAAAACCTCATTTCTACTAGTCAAAAATCTCAAAAATGAAGTAATCCTAGGAACTCCGTTCATTAGATTACTCTTCCATTTACAAATTTCTGATGAAGGAATAATTACCAAACACTTAGGAAAATTGATTAAATTTAAATTCCTTAAGAAACCGATCTCTAGGAATCTTAATCTTGTTCTGTACAAACATAATCAAATTAATTTTTTTAAAGAAGAAATTTCTTTTGGAATTATTAACTCACAACTTAATCAACCAGAAATCCAGAAAAGGATCCAATCACTCTTTAAACAAATCCAAGAGTCAATTTGTTCTGATCTTCCAAATGCTTTCTGGAAAAGAAAAAAATCATATGGTAGATCTTCCATATGAAAAGGATTTCCACGAAACAAATATCCCAACTAAAGCTAGACCAATCCAAATGAATAAGAAACTCCTTGTTCATTGTCAAAAAGAAATTTCCGACCTTTTGACTAAAGCCTTGATCAGAAAAAGTAAAAAGTCCATGGTCATGCTCTGCCTTTTATGTCAACAAACAAGCTGAAATCGAAAGAGGAACTCTTCGATTGGTTATCAACTACAAACCTTTTAATCAAACATTACAATGGATTAAGTTTCCTATTCCAAACAAAAAAGACTTTCTTAATCAGCTGCATTTAGCCAAAATATTTTCAAAATTCAATATGAAATCGGGATTCTGACAAATCTAGATCGCTACAAATCAGGAGTTGGTCTAGGTAAGGGAGGTGTTGCCTTATCTAGAGTCCATTTTGCTGGAAGTTTGACTTGATCCCAAGGTATTGTTTTTGGAATCATGACATTGGCTTTGGAGAAGTCTGTAAGGAACAGTGTGGTTTCTCCTCTTTTGTTGTTTGGTTTGAGTACTCCCGACATGGAAGAATTCATTATCTTGTAATGAACTCTATACATTAAAGAGAGTAGATAAGACACAGATTTCATGTCTATGTTATGGAATCGAACATCTAGATGTAAAACATCCATAATATTTCTATCCATAAGACTGACAGTAAGATTTGGAAAATTATTAAAAAAGATTGGCCCGTGGGCTACACTTGTTTCTACGGTTCCTAATAAGGAGTCGTCAAATTTGTTATGCCTAGCATTCTCTTAAACAAAGAAGGCCTGAGGCATTGATTTGTGTAATTAAAGGTTGGATGGCAACTTGGACACATCCTATATGTAAGAATTTGTATTTTTGCCTATGTTTTAAGATTGCAGTTTTGGAAAGAAGTTGAAATTCTTCATCTTCTGTTGCTTTAAGAGGAATTTTCTCTTCTACTGTTCTAATTATATAATCAAAACTAAAAAAAAAATTTCCTTGAGGTTTGTACAAATAGTTTTTTGGAATTTTGGGAATTTCCCAGTTTTCAATTTCTTAATTAATGTCTTCGGAGTGAATTTCTTCATCGAAGATGTTGTTTGAAACAGGTTGCGTTTCTTCAGTTTGTTGTTTAGTGAGCGAAGAAGAAGAATGTCCAGAATATCGGAATGAAAAACGGGAAGAGAGGGATCTAAACAAAGACAGATAAAATAATTTTTCATTCCTTATGATATCATTACCATCCCTTGATTCCATAATTATAAACAGATAGATCTAAACTATACTTTATCAATTGAACTAGATCTTACAACTTTTAATGCTTACTTTATTACTTCCTAATTTTAACCACCACTTTCTGTTAAATTTTCTTAACCATAGCCACCGATTTACGGTTGGTCATCACCATCCTATACAAACATTCAGCAAATTAGACTTACTGCCTCTTCCAGGACTTACTGCTACAGTTTCTACAAGATTATTAGATCTGGAAAGTCGTACTATCTGATTAAGAAATATTAACATTTTTACGTGTATTATCAGATCAGGTGATAATAAGAGCACCAAAGTAATAACATAAAGTTCAACAAGATAAAATATAATTTAGATCCAGCCATATATTTCTACTTTCCCATTAGGCTCTGATACCAAAAAGGGGTGCAGAAGAGGCGGAGGAAAAGATGATAAAAGAAAAGGAACAGAAAGAAGCAGGAAGCAGACAGATTGCTTAAGTAATTAAATGCATAAAATAAAATGCATGAATTAAATAAAGAAAAGGAAAAGAAACCGGAGCGGCGGTAGTCCGCACAGGATCGGCGAGGAGGGAAAATAGAAGAAGATGAAAAGGATGATTGTATAGATTGAAAGAGAAGAAAGCTTGCAGAGGCACCCCGAGTATCTCTCTCTAGACTCTCTCTCTCAGTGGGTGTGTGTAAAAGGGTGCCTTACAAATGAACCGAGGCCTCCTTTTATAACTACAAATTCTACTGTTTCTTTAGTATAGGTTACCTAAGTGTACAATACAGGTAAAAATGGGAACTATTGAAACAGTACATGTTTGCTACAGTAACTGCTACAGGTCTTCTGCTATAGTAATTGCTGATGTCGGATGATCATCACCATGATATCAGCAGTCTTCATCTAAGTTGATACCGAAGCAGTCGTCTTCATTTTGATAAAATCCATCTGAAGAGGCAGCTGAAGATGAGGATGAAGGAAGCTTCTGTTTGGAGCAGTCAGCTTCTTCCTTCATAAGTTTGAGAATTTCTTGCAGTTTTTCTACAAAACTTTCTTTGCTGGTTGAAGATGCTAGTGCTGTCGTGATCTGGCTTCTCTGATTAAGGAACTGGCAAGTCTCCGAATTAGCTGGCTTGAGCATCTTTGGGTTCTTTTTGAACCATATTTTGATATTCTCTGGGTTTGCACAGGAGCCATCGAATTCTGGCCACCATTTGACAAAGGCCTGCTTTCTGAGCATAGGTAGCAAGAGGCCTCTTGAAGAGTTTGATGTTCTGGCCCGAACTTGTATTGCCATTGGAAAATCCAGGCCAGAGACGATTTTGAAAAGAAACGTAGATCTACTGGGAATGAATCATCTGATAGATCTATTTTCTTAGCAAAGATTGTTAATCCTTCCAGTACTGGTAGAGGAAGAATTTCAATGTTTGGTCCGAAGATATCCCACCACTTGGAAAACTAATGTGGAAATTTGTATTGGACACTTTGTTTAAATTATATTAGCCATGAGCGATGGTTGAGTTTGTTTTGAAACCAGAACACGTTAGTCCAGGCGTTGATATAGTCCTAGTAATTATAACTAATTGGGTCAAATATTTGGGAGAATTTTTTGATTTTATTTAGATCCTGTCCAAATTCTTTTGGCTTTATAATTTTAAGGATCTGAATGGTTAAGTGAGTAGTTTGGTTTTGATCTTTTAAATCTTTATAATGTTTTATTGAAAACGGAGTCAAAATCCACTAAAATGAACTCATAAAACCGTTGTGTTTTGTTGAGGGCAATCGGTTGAAAATGGAAATCTTTTGGAAAGATTTTTTGGAGAATTTTATTTGAGCTTGTGTCCCAGAAATCAGGTTCCATTTGGATTACATTTTCAAATTTATTTTTAGCCACATATTGGGTTTGGGCTTTAGGAGCTTTTGAAGAGATAGGAATAGGTTGGGAGATAATCTCTTTTGAGGATTGGGAGACTATTTCCCTTGGGGACTTTAGTCTTATGTCTCTATTTTTCATATTTTGAATAAGGATTGCTAAGGATTGGCTTTCCTCTTCAGATTCTTCCTCTGAGGCTATTTCTGCCCAAGTTTTCTTAGGAAGGTGGGTTAAGCCTTGATCTTTGAAGGCTAGAAGTGTTTGGATTGGGAAACCATAGCTTTGGTCTGTTTGGATGTTTGCTTTGAAGAGGATTCTTCAAGTTTCTAGGTGGTTGACTGGGTAGATGACCCAATCTGTAAGGTTTATTTCTAGGTGGATGACCCAAATTGGGTAGAAGACCCGGTTTGTTAGGCGGATGACCCAGTTTGATTGACTAGTTCTTTTCAGAACTAGTTTTACTTTACCTTCCCCTCTTCCTCTGGAAGAGGTTGTCGACCGCGGTACTTTGTCAATGTCCCTATAGGAATTCGCGACTGAGATTGTCAGGGAGAGAGTTTGTAGTGCCTTTGATATATTCAATTTTGAAATCAAAAATACTTAAAATTGCTTGCCATCTGGCAAAAATCTTGTTTGGATGCTAAATTTTTAACATCTTTTTGTAATATTTCTTTTGTAGATTTGCAATCGACTTTGATCAAAAAAATTTAGTTTAACAAATCAGATTGAAATTTTGAGATGCATAAAAACTATTGCTAAAACTTCTTTTTTAACAATGGAATACTTTTGTTGTGCAGAATTCCAATGTTTTGAAGTATATGCAATGATATGTTCTTTGTCTGTGACTTTTTGTTTGAGAATGCCACCAAAACCAAGGTCAGAGGCATCTGTTTCAATTATTTTGAATGCTTGAGGATTTGGAAGATAAAGGCATGGAAGATCCTTTACCTGAAGTTTGACCTGTTTGACAATGTTTGTATGATTATCTGTCTAAGGAGGAGAGTCTTTTTTCAGACGATCATGGAGTGGTTTGATCATATTGCTAAGTTGTGGGAAGAAATCAGCTACATAATTTAAGCAACCTAAAAATTTTTGTAATTGATTTTTATCAATTATTTGATTTGGAAATTTGTCTGCGAATTCGATCGCTCTATGGATTGGAGTAACAGTTCCTTGATGGATATTGTGGCCAAGAAACTGTATATTTGTTTGAAAAAGATTAATTTTTGTTTTAGATAGAGCAAGACCATTATGTCTGATTACTCCGACAAAGGTGTTAATATGTTTGAAATGTTGATCAATAGATTGGGAAAATATTAGAACATCATCAATATAAACAATAATATATTCTGAATATGGATTAAAGATTTCGTTCATAAATCTTTGAAACTCTAAGGGAGCATTTTTTAAACCAAAGGGCATTACGTTCCATTCATATTACCCAAAAGGAACAGTGAAAGCGGTTTTGTAGCGATCACTTTCCTCGATCTGGATTTGCCAGAATCGTGATTTCATATCAAATTTTAAAAATATTTTGGCTGACTGCAGCTGATTAACAAGGTCTTTTTTGTTTAGAATAGGATACCTAATCTATTGTAATGCTTGATTAAGAGGTTTTTAATGTATAGTTGATAACCAATCGAGGAGTTCCTCTTTCGATTTCAGCTTGTTTGTTGACATAAAAGGTAGAGCATGACCATGGACTTTTTCTTTTTCTGATCAAGCCTTTAGTCAAAAGGTCAAAAATTTCTTTTTGACAATGAACAAGGAGTTCTTCATTCATTTGGATTGGTCTAGCTTTTGTTGGGATATTTCTTTCGTGGAAATCATTTTCATATGGAAGATCTACCATATGATTTTTTCTTTTCCAGAAAGCATTTGGAAGATCAGAACAAATTGACTCTTGGATTTGTTTAAAGAGTGATTGGATCCTTTTCTGGATTTCTGGTTGATTAAGTTGTGAGTTAATAATTCCAAAAGAAATTTCTTCTTTAAGAAAATTAATTTGATTATGTTTGTAATGAACGAGATTAAGATTCCTAGAGATCGGTTTTCTTAAGGAATTTAAATTTAATCAATTTTCCTAAGTGTTTTGGTAATTATTCCTTCATCAGAAATTTGTAAAATGGAAGAGTAATCTAATGAACGGAGTTCCTAGGATTACTTCATTTTTGAGATTTTTGACTAGTAGAAATAAGGTTTTTACCTGAAGACTCTGGTTTTCTATGATTGCTTCAGAGAGTTTTAAAATTGATTTTTAAATCTGGAACCACTAGCAGTGCTAAGTTGTTCAGACGTTTTCTCAAAGTATTTTGTTAGAATTAATCCTTCTTGAATGCAGTTGGAATCTGCTCCTGTGTTGAACAGGGGCAACTGTTTCAAGAACAAAGTCCTTTATTATGATTTTGATGTTTACGTAGAATTTCTGGATTTTAAGTTTATTGATTAATCCTAAAAATTCATCATCTAGATTTGGTTGGTCAGATGGTTTACCTAAGATTTCTGGTTCTGATTCTAAGGTTTTCTTCTTGGAGTTGAGCAAGAATTACATCGTGTACCTCTTGTTGTTCTTTTAGCAGTTTAACTTCTGCTTTGAGATTATTTATGTCACGCTGAAGATCTTGCATTATTACTGGTTTAAAAGATTTTTTCTCAACTCTTTTAATGATTTCTTTTAAATCATATTTATTAGTTGAAAAGGGAGTTTGTGAAGTCTTTGCTTCTAAGGATGTTTTTAACTTGCCAATATATTGTTTTTTATCTTGATTATCAAGAAGTTTGTTTATAACTTCAAACAGAAGATCCTGTTCTTTTGTTAAGACATTAACTTCATTTAAAGATTCTGAATCTTCATCAGAAGTCAAGTCATCATTTTGGATTTGGTTTAAATCTTCAGAAGATTCTTTGCTAGATTCTCCATCAGATGACTCCATTAAAAGATTATTAATTTGTTCTTCTATAGATGGTTCCAAGTTTAAGGATTTTATCTTTTTGTTTAAACCCCAATATTTGCTAATGTGTCCGGGTTTCT